>CP137686.1:27314625-27824839 GCA_037976565.1 Mesocentrotus franciscanus
AACAACCCGTCGGATATTGTGCAACCGCTTTAAATGACGTCACTTGTAGAGTGTCCGCAACGCACGCTTTATTTTATCGATATCAGGAGGGAACTAAGCAGTCGTCTCTCGAAATCAGGAGGGGAAAAGGGGGCTTTAAAAGTAAGTTTACGAAAGTTCTTTCCATTTTAGTATTAACATCATGTACCAAAATGGTATATGATTAAAGATATATATATATAACATAACCCACGTTTAATATGTTGTAATACTAGAGTATTTTACAGGTATCAAAGTTCCCAAAAAATTGATCGTTTGGTTTACACCTGCGCCTGTCAGCTGGTATGAGGTCCATCCCGTTTACGGTTAGACTTCATGAATTGTAGGAGTGGTGGTAGGGTGGTGGTAGGGTGGTTAGGTATTGCTGAGTGCCGCGGTACAAACTACAAGTTTCCAGATCTTTGTTGTACTATCGGATGACGTCAAACATTGATTGGGGATCGGAAGTGTGCTTTGCTTGGTGAGTTGTCGTTCGTTTAAGTATTTGCTTTCACAGGTTATTTCTAGCATTCTTTAGAAATATTTCAGTATTTGGGGGAACTGAGAGCGCGAGAGATAAGTGGAGGAATCGAGAGGCCAGCGGCTGATATAATGTCTCCCCAAAAGAGTTTGGGCGGGCAGTGGATTTTGAGCCTTGGTGCTGTGAATAAGCGTGGGCGATACAGGAAACTTGTATTGCAATTAACAACATTAATCCTGCCTCTAACTGTGATCAAGGTCTTCAGTATTCTCTTAACTATGTTTCTATGGTCCATTAATTGCTGCGTTGTTATTGAAATTTGTAACTGTAGTAACAAAACTGATTAAAGCAAAACAAAATGTTCATGAAAGACAGACTCTTGCCAAATAAAAATAACAAAAAAAACAAAACAATTATCACAAGAGACCTTTTGTGTGTAGTGGCATACTAAAACATCAAATTTTATGTTTGATAAAACATAAAAATGAAGAAAAAAAACCCCAGGCCATTTCACCTTTTACAAAGACATGGTGATTTGTGGATTAAGTCAATACAATATTTGCCCTGGCCATGAAATAATCCTGCAAAGTGCAAACATGTATTTCAAAAAACATTTAAAAATAATCACAATCGAGCTATGGGTTCTGTTTTACTGGAACCCTTTAAGTGTCTAGTCCAGAACCCTTTAAGTGTCAAGTCCTGTATATCAGTTTGAAATTAATATCTGGGATCATTATAGAGCCCGGCCTCAAAAAAAGAATGTATTAATTTATCTCTCTTGCCTGTCATTGCAGAATCATCGCTATGTTTAGTATCATTAGAAAGTGGGTTTATAATTTTGTTAAATGTCAACGAATTGTATTATGTAATAACAATAATTTATCTGGATTTTTTACTCCGTGTTCACCAAAAGAAGTAAAATGTTATTGATATTGTCTCTAAAATTAAAAATGGCAAGAGTCCTGGTTTTGATGGAGTGTATATTACATTGGTTAAACATGTTATTCATATTTTGTTACCCTTTATGTGATATTATCAATTTATCTTTAACTACTGGTGTTGTCCCAGATAAACTAAAAATTGCAAAGGTTATTCCCATTTATAAAAATGGATCAAAAGATAATTTCCTGTTCCTTTTCTTTGATTCCTGAAAATAGATGAATGAGAGAAATATATTTGTATTGTTGCAATTGTGTATTCGGAAAAGTGTGTGAATTACACTGTCTTGTTGCCAATTCTGTGTGTGGTAATTTTTTTCACTTTTCTTTATGTGTGTGTACATGTGTGTATGCCCATATTGACTGATTTTCATGTGAACTTACCTGTGCCGGAATCTTGATTACTTTTGCTTCTGCCGTGCAATTAATTTTTCATCAGTTTCGTTCTCATTAAACATCTCGCTAGATTAAATTTACCTCATATTTTACTAGAGTCTTTGACTTTATAGACTGAGTCTTCTATCAACAATGAATACGCGGGCTAAGCCTAAAGCACAAACCCAGGCCCAGCCATCTCAACCTCTCATCAGTGCTGAACAACTTGTTGATCTGCTTCAAAACGACGAGCTTCTTACGATATTCCAAGGCATTGTCAACAAGGTGATCGACAAGATACTGGCAGGAGTGAAGGAGCAACTTCTAGAAAGGATTGAGCAGAATGCAGGAACTATCTTGGATCTGCACTCTGCTGTCGAGCAGAAAAAGAAAGAGGTTGATCATCTTACAGCTGACCTGACAAAGCAGCAAGACACCATCGGTCGCCTAGACGGGGAACTTGAGGAGCTGAAGCAGTACTCTAGGAGAAACAACATCCGAGTCTTTGGTTCTCCGGAATGCGCAGGTGAGATCACCGATGATGTCGTGATTGACATCGCGAAAAATCAACTAGGAGTCGATCTTCGGTCTTCTGACATCGACCGCTCGCATCGTGTGGGCAAGCCAGGTGGACCGAAGGCACGTCCAATCATCGTGAAGCTTACTTCCCACAATAAAAAGAGAGAAATCTTGAAGGAGAAAAAGAAACTTAAGAAATCAAAAATCTCAGTTCATGAGGACCTCACCCGCTATAGACACAGTGTGCTACTTGCTACCCAGAAGAGCGATAGAGTCACAACCTGCTGGACTATGGATGGGAAGGTATTTGCGAATGTCCCATCCACTCATGGTGAGTCTGTAAGACGACTTATCCCAAACATTGATTTTCTTAACTCTCTCCCTAAACTACTTCTCCAATGAATGAGTATCATTAACCTGCTCGAGTTATTTTCAAATGTAGGAACAGCAGTGATACAGGTGTACATGTAGTTCTCTTTTCTCACTTGCCTGAAATATGTTTCTATTTTACTGATTATGATAGTTTCAATGGTTCCTGACAGTAACATTTCACTCACTGTATTTTTCATACTGATTTATATTTTTATTGTGTACATAGTTGTATTTATTAACTTAAGCAAAATATTTTTATCTTTTTGATAAAGCCCTTTTTTAATTCCTAGGTTGTGTGTAATTTCTTGTAATATTTTTTGTAATTTTGTTGTCTTTTTTTTTTTTTCCTGAACTTTACCTGTCTAAGATACTGTGGGGTGATTTTTACAGTTGTTGTGGTGGTACATGTACATGTATCAATTTTGTGTGCCATAACCCATTCTTGCGGTTGGTACTTTTTTTAACCATTATTTATAATTATATAGTTGTAATTTACATGTACAGTAGGTGGTACTTTTTCTAATGCCTTTATCTGATTTCTGCAAAGAGGATAGTACACCATACCTTCTAGAAGATCAATTCAATGAGTTTATGAATGAAGTTGACTCTAAGACTTCATTATCATTTATACATTTTAATTGTCGTAGCCTAAGGAAGAATTATGAAAGTATATTTGATTATATAGCTTCTCTGTCAGTCACATTTGATGTTATAGGTTTAACTGAAACTTGGATAAATCAGGATGAAAATTTTTCATTATTTGTTCCTCCAAATTATTCTTATGTAAACTGTGGCAGAGTTGAAGGTCGTGGAGGAGGTGTTGGAATTCTGATACACAATAATTTAAAATATTTTCATCGTTCTGATCTTACTGTGGTAAACGAACAGTATGAGATGATCTTTATTGAAATTCCAAGAGAGAGTGACAAAAATATTCTAATCGGAGCCATGTATAGACCGCCTAATCATTCGGTTGGAATATTCATCAATGATATCTATACAGTTTTATCCAAACTCCAAAAGAAAATAAAGACTGTTATCTTATGGGCGATTACAATATTGATTTAATGAAAATGGATGTGTGCCTTTATGTAAATGACTTTGCCGAACTAATGGCATCTCATTGTTTTTTCCCAATTATTTATAATCCAACTAGAATTACTAAGGACAGTGCAACTCTTATTGATAACATTTTTTCAAATACAGTACATAAAGTTTTAAAATTGGTATTTTACTGACTGATATTACAGATCATTTACCTATATTTGCCACTCTCTCTTGGAATAAACCAGTGAATTCCGAAAGAGTATTTTATAAACGTAATATAACCGAATTTGGTTTTCAATTATTTCATAGAAAGTTCAGTACCTTGAATTTTCAAAATATGTATAATACATCTGATGTTGATATGAAGTATAATCTATTCATGAATGCTTTTAAAGACATATATGATTCCTGTTTTACACTTAATAAGATTACAATTAGAGAAAGGAAAAGTGTTAAACCGTGGATTACTAATGAAATTAAAAACGGTGTAAAAAGAAGAATAGATTGTATAAAAAATATCTTTCCAAACCATCACTGGAGAGAGAACGTAATTTTAAAACATTTCGGAATAAGCTGAATAAAGATATAAGATATGTGAAAAAAGAATATTATTTAAATAAGTTTCAGTCCGTGAGAGGCAATATGCAAAAGACTTGGAAGTATATTAATGAAATAATAAGGAGGAAACCTCAGGGTGTCAATCCTGAATATATTTTAAATGAAGGTGACAAAATTTATGACAATATAAGAATTACAGAGTTGTTCAATGACTATTTTGTTTCTATTGGAGCCTCTCTAGGAAATCAATGCTCTTCTATAAATGACTTCAATTGTTTTTTACAAGGTAATTATTCAAATTCATTTTTCTTAAAACCTATTATTGAGGGAGAAATTATCGAGATTGTTCGTAGTTTTAAAGCAAATAAAAGTGCCGGACATGATGATATTGAACCAGAGATTGTTAAGAAAACTATACATGTTTATGCTAAGCACCTTTGTCATATATTTAATGAGTCTTTTATTTCAGGACAACTTCCAGATCAATTAAAGTTAGCAAAAGTAATACCCCTTCATAAAAATCTCTGTAAAGAAAAAATAGAAAATTATAGACCTATTTCTATCTTGCCAATCTTTTCAAAAATTTTAGAAAAATTGGTCTACAAACGTCTCATTAACTACTTGAATAAGAATAATATTTTGTATGCTAAACAATTTGGATTTCGTGAAAATCACTCAACATCCATGGCTCTAATTGAATTTTTAAATCTTGTTACACAGGCATTGGAAAATAAGCTCATTCCTGTTGGTATATTCCTTGATTTATCTAAAGCATTTGACTGTATTAACCATTCTATACTTTTACAAAAGCTATCGTTTTATGGCATACGGGTACTCCTCTTAAATGGTTCAAAAATTACCTTTTGAATAGGAAACAGTTTGTTAAATTTAATAGTGTTTGTTCTCAATCACAGATCCTTTCAACAGGAGTACCCCAAGGCAGTGTTCTTGGTCCTTTATTGTTTTTGTTGTTTATAAATGATCTGCACTTTGTGTCAGACCAGCTAAATTTTGTTTTATTTGCTGATGACACCAATATATTATTATCAGGGAAAAATGTGCAATATTTAAATGAGGTTTTAAACCAAGAACTGAGTAAAGTTTGCAAATGGTTCACTGCTAATAAACTTGTTGTTAATATGAAAAAACAAATTATATGGTATTTAGGAGAAGAAAGGTCGAAGGTGATTTTAATGAATTGAAGGTAATAATTGATAATGTGTTGCTCAACAGAGTTACTTCAACTAAATTTTTAGGAATTAATATAGATGAGTCCCTTTCCTGGAAATCTCATGTCAGTTACATATCTTCAAAAATTGCCAGTGTACTGGGAGTTATTTATAGTGTAAACAAACTGCTCCTCAAAATATATTAATGAATTTATACAATACCCTAATCTTGCCACATTTTTCATATGCCGTCTTAGCTTGGGGTGGATGTTCAATTACTTTAACAAACCGTTTGCAGGTTTTACAGAAAAGGCTGTTCGTGCAATAACAAACTCTCCATATTTTGCACATACTGCACCCTTGTATAAACGCTTGAATATTTTAAATGTGAAATCTCTATATTATATGCAACTTGCTCAATTTATGTTTCTTTTCAAGAAGAATCAGCTGCCATGTATTTTTAATGGGATGTTCATTGTAAATGCTGAAATTCACTCTTATGAAACAAGAAGTTCAAATAAGTTTCATTTGCCCTCTGTTAAAACAACTTTTCTCCAAAGGAACATTTATTTTAGTGGACCATCACTTTGGAATCTACTTCCAAGTGATATTGTTAGTTGCTCATCACTTTATTCTTTTAAGTCAAAGTTGAAACAACATTTGATTTCGTATCCAACTCTTAAGATTTAGTTTGTATGGTGTTTCTCACTATTTTACTTTACATATCATTCATTCCCTCTATATGTTGTATTTATTGGTACCACCACCCCACTACTACTCACCCTCACATAGTTTTGCCTGTAATATATATTTTTTTGTCTGTGTTTATTGTTTAGTTAAAAAATTATGTATTTGAATATTGTAATTTTAAGCAGGATGATCCCCGACAAACCTCTGTGGTTTTTGATCACCCCCTCTGCAGGTTCAATTTTTGTTCTAATGCTCTTATATTTGATTGTAACTTATATTGTCTTTTTATGAATCTGTGGAAATAAATGAAATTGAATTGAATTGAATTGACCTTCATTTAATCTTATTTGAAGTAATGTATAAATACATAATTTTACAATTATATATGTTTCCATGTATCTTTCAAAATGATTATTTTCCATATTTATAATACTACATGTAGTTGTAATGCCTATGTAAATATTAATGTACCATGGGAATGAAGTTTTCTAATAGAAACAGATACAAATACAAAATAGAATGATACATTGATCTATGTATATCAAAATATTTTGTCTGTTTGGAGTCACAAGGACTCAACTCTAATTTAATGTGTATAAGTTAATGTGTATAAGTTAATGTGTATAAGTTAATGTGTATAAGTTAATGTGTATAAGTTAATGTATATAAGTTAATGTGTATAAGTTAATGCCCTTGTGGTTCCAAACAGTTAATTCTAGACTGTTCATGGATTTTGAATTCTGGATTGCAAGTTTATGTCACATGACAATACTTGACTGTAGTCTTTAATATCCAATTATCCTGTTAATACCATTAGTGGTTATCATTCTTCTTCAGTAGCTTTTTTAGCCCCTGCCAAGAAAAGCAAGCATTTCCTGTTAACCGGCCGCAGAGTTTGACAACCATATAATATATTCCCTTTCATATTTACAGGGGGAAAAAATACAGTCTCTCTCTGTAAGAAAACAAAAATCATTATAAAAAAGAGAACAATTCTTGTGATCTGTTCAAGTTTTTGTTTTGGACCTTTCTCACATTGTCCCCCTCTAACCTATTACCCCCTCCCAAACCACCCCCCCCCCCCTCTCACTCTCTCTCTTCCTTTTTCTCTCCCACTTCTGTAGCCTATCTTTTGATCTCTCTCCCCTTTCTCTTTTTCTTTCATACTAGCTCCCCCTCCCTCTCATTCTTCTCTCGCTTTCATTTTCTCCTCTCTCTCTCTCTCTCTCTCTTTCTCCATCCCGCTCTCTCTCTCTCTCTCTCTTTCTTTCTATTTGTCTGGACTCCTACTCTTCCTTTGATCTTTCTCTAATCAATGATCTGAATAATGCTGGCCTGCTATACACATGATATTTGAAATACATGTACTGCACCTCAAAACAATTTATGTCATATTTTTATTCAGATACCTTATCTCATTTTAGTGATTACGTGCCATGAAGTTTGTGGTTCAATGGGTTTTTTTCTTCCATACATGTATAAGTAGTCATTGTATTTAGGATTCTAAGAAATGTTATTGAATACCAAAGGTCAAAAGTCATTGTCTCATGAGAGATTCCTGCTCATGTGATTTCATTTGGGTATTATTAAATTGTTCAGGAAGATACACCAATGTTCCCTTCACACTACAACATTTATCAGTTTGGAGCCAGAAGGGTGTTAACTCATATACTATGACACAGAGTATGCATCCTCCTGGCTCTTAATTTGTGTAAGAGGGTATGGATGGATTAATGCCCTTCTGCACTGGAGGGAGGTTGTTTGATTGTTTGTTTTGTTGTTGTTTGTTGTTAGCATGTGTGTTTTTAAAGGCAGTTTATTGCTAGTACAGATGTGTGAAGCATACTTTTACTACCCTTAAATCATTTTATTTGCTTTGACATCTTTCACAGGCAGTCTAACTGCACTAAACTGCAGCATATATGAACAAGGCTTAATATTCCATGAAATATGCGACTTTTAAAGTCCTATAAATTTCAAGATGTGAATGGATGATCTGAGTGTAATAATTAACTTGCAGGAAAGCTTGCCGTAAAACATAATTGCAGTGACAAAGCAGGATATCCTGATTTTCATATGCTCACATCCTACTAAACTCTTAGTTCTCAATTGTTACATTTTGAACTATCTGTAAGGGAATTTTAAGCTTTTATTCAAGGATATGAACGGTTTTCTTTAAAGGAATCGGAAGCAATTTTTTAGGGAAAGCCTTTGCGAGTTGTTTGCATCCTGTTTGCCGATATATGAACATGTATTATCTACCATTAAATGAGCAATGAGCAATGAGAGGAAACATTTATAGCAAATGTGATTTTTTTTTTTTTTTTTTTTTTTTAAATCATGAAGGCATTTTAACTATGATGTGTGAACAAGGTGACTGTCACTCACGTTTAAAACTTTAAAGGGAAATCCACCCTTGAGGCTTGTTCAGATGTGATGCGGTAAACTGCTGCGTTTGTTTGTTTATTTCTTATACATGAATGGCAACTGCACAGCAAAGGTCTAGTGGGTATTCAATGAGCTCTGTGTTCTAAGATGCAGAAATATGAAGCATACATGTTACACTGTATTTCACTTTACACCATCATGAAATATATCTGCCTTGGTTTTGCCATGTCTTGTCTGACCAAGGCCTTAAAGGTATTACAAAGTTTTGGTATGGGGTCATGAATTTGGTTCAAATGAACATATTGGAAGCATATGCGATTTTACAATATTCAATGATCGTTGTCGCGGTTGAAATCGAGTCTAAAGTGATGAAATTGTAAATAATAAACTCTTTATGTTGTATAGCGCCCTCTCAAGACTGATATGACTTTAGCTTTAAAACAATGTTTCTTGATTACAATCGACCGATTTGCTATTCCCGTTTGGAAATTATATATCAGAACTGCATATTCTGAGATTTTCATGGTCGCAGCTACCATGGAATGGCCTTAGGCGCTATTTGAAATATTTGAAATTTACCGGGAGCACCGGTAAACTTTGATTATTCAATTTGCTCGAAAGCAGAAGTGTTCCAGGGGCTAATTTTTTTAGTGCTTATAATACATCCACAGGGCCATCCAAATATATCAACAATTTAAAGAATTACTATCCATCCAATTTCAAAATTTCCCAAAACTTTGCATTACCTTTAATGTACTGTTAATGTAAAGTTGCTCTGATGGAGAGCAGAAAAATCAGAAAAGGAGAGTAGGCCCAATGAAAGTTTGAATAAAAGTTTGAACAAATTAGACAAAAAATAACAAAGTTATGATGTTTGTAAGCTGCAGACGCTGTTCATGTTGGAAGTTCACATTGAAGTAATGAAAGCAAAATAGCAGTGTTGCCAATTTGTAGCCTTGAGCTTGTGATAGTCGGAGAGTTAATTACCTAACCAGGGTTGCTGATTTTGGAACGGTATGCCAGCTAAAGGATGTACTCAAGTACCTCTCCATATCACATGGCTTCCAACTTTCCATTTGACTTCCATTGTTCGAGTTTGTCCTCAATAATGAAAGAGCAATGCATTTTATAAAACAAAAGCTCTGTCTGTCCAAATTACATCTGCATGACCTTTTCTTTCTTTTCTTTTCATATTTTACATCACGAATTTGATTTGATTGGATTTATTGGTTTCTGCATCTTTTTTTTTTCATCATACATTTTCATGAACAAATATGGTTTGATACAATATTTCATATGTATATATACAGAATATAAACGAAATTAAACAAATAATTTAAATTGGATTGATACAATATTCCATATGTATATAATTTTATACAGAAAATATACAAGGTTAAACAAAGATATTTAATGCATAATTAACATACATTAAATGCAGGAGGGCTACAGCATAAGCAAAGGAGCTTGACGTGCCCGCAGCCCTCAACTTAGATACAACAATACAAATAAAAAAGCAGAAGAGTGACTTGCACAGAAGAAAAGGAAAGGATAGAGAAGGAGCGTTGGTTTTCATTTGATACAATAAAACTAATACATCTGCTAATTGAATGCAGGTTCATTCATGGATGAATGAACGATGCTAGGTCATGAATTGAAGTTGTAATATCAAAATAAGAGATTCAAATTCTAAAGAGAATACAGTCAAAAGAAGAAAAGAGTTACTGCCCTAATTCACTTCCAAATACAATTAAAAGCATAATATCTAAATCAAGAACGCCGACTTTGTACATTGTATAAGGATATACATGTACATCCTACAATCTAATCACTGTACATTGCACTTAAAGGCCGTGTAGCTTGGCAAATACTGGCTAACGCCATCTACGTCTCCTTTTGGACAACTGCACGTAAACGAATGGACTTGATTAGGGACTTTTAGATTTACACGACGAGAGCGTGCAAAACAAAAACACACAGGACAGCAGTTGCACTTGAAGGAATAGTTGAGTTTCGAAGGCATTTGCGGTCTTACCCAAGAACTCAACTATATCCCTTTAAATTTGTTCATCAAATTATTTATGTTTACCTGTTTGAACACATATCCTAGGATGGTTGGGAGTGGAATCTGAGATTCGGCATACCTTTTTATGAAGTACCAGGATATGACGGGGAGGGGGTTGGGTTTAGAGCAAGATATATCTTTTAAATCATCAATGCATTTGATTTGTTTGAACATATATCCTATGGTGGGATTGGGCGTTGTCTGAAAGGATTTGGTAGTCCTTAAAAGTACCAGGATATAGGGATAGGGGAATTTAGAGACACACATATAATAGTATTACCAGTAATAATTGTGTGCTCATTTTTATTATCAGTGTAGCCATTGGAAGTTCCTTTGTAAGCTTATAGCTGTGTGTAGGATATTTGTGTTTTGCATTACCGGTATCCAATACAAACCATTATTAATGCAGAAAGATTATAGCAGTAGAGCCGAATCACATTTTACATTTACTGTAAATAGTTCCTGAGCGGTTATCAGTAGCAATTTGGGTATTATCGTTTATGTTGGTTTTAGCAAACAGACGATATCACATGCACACACTGGTCTGTCCACTTGGGTGAGTTTATGTACACAAATTTCTATTGTCATCTTTTTAAAGAGAATTGATTTCATGTGGTCAGATGAACTGCATGTGTGCTATATTTTAGAAGTTAGAAAGGCTTTTGATCATAATATTTCACAAGGGAATTTTCTTGCTCGCATTGGTATTTGGTATTGTTGTGGTTAATATTAGAGCTTTTGTAAAGTTACGGCCTATTTTTCTGGAATTAAGTTTTATCATCTTCTCTCTAAATGTGCATGGAGTGAAAATCCATTGTTTAAGAAGTCATATATTTGGGATCACTTTGTTGTAGAGTGGAAATGTATGCTAAAAATATGAAATCTTCTCTCAAAAGATGAATTTAGACCACTACTTTGGAGTGTATATTCAACTCCAGAATGGAGTGATTGCATTCATCTACATTAAGGGAGCAACTTGTTGACAGTACATAGCCTATAGCATGCACTTTAACGAGCTTGTATGTTGGTTTGGGAATTATGGATTCCTAGAAACGATTGATGAGTAATAAATATGATCATGTGGTTTGTGCATTTTGAACTTGGGATAGAGGTCATCGGATTTCCTCTAAAAGGCAACAGCTAATGAAGCTATTCAAAGCTGTACCAGCCAAGTCTACTGTTTTAGCTGTCCCATGACTTTTAAGTCTCTCAAGGCCTTCTAACCCCTTGAGCATTTCAAGTTACGTGCTCCGACATCGCCCCAACTTTAGCGGAGCTATATATATGTTTTTTACCCATTTATACTTGGATTTGAGTTTAGGAATTATGGATTCCTAGAAACGATTGATGAGCAATAAAAATGATCACGTGGTTTGTGAATTTTGAACTTGGGATAAAGTTCATCGGATTTCCTCTGAAAGGCAACAGCTAATGAAGCTATATATTCAAAGCTGTAAACCAGCCAAGGCTACTGTTTTAGCTGTCCCTTGACTTTAAAGTCTCTCAAGGCCAGGGTCTACCCCCTTGAGCTTTTCAAGTGACTCCGACATCGCCCAACTCTAGGAGATCTAGCTATATATGTTTTTTTTACCCATTTATACTTGGATTTTAGTTGAGCAAGATGATACCTAGCAGACAGATTTACTCCAATACGAATTACAGTCATTCAACTTATAAGTCTCAAATCTTCTCTTTTTCCCGATTAACTTTAAGGTACCTTCTTCTTTTTATTTCATTTTTATTTGCTTTTGTTTTAAAGCACGTAACCTGAGACATCATGTATAGATATCTGAGACCTCCTACCGGTAAATGACAATGAACATAAAGGTACACTATTGGACCTGTTCTGTAACCCGCAAGGGGTCAAATCTTTAAAGTGTGAAGTCTAGTTCCTGTTACTTTTATCAACCTACATTAAACCAAGTTCTTTTCTTGTTTTTGTTGTAGAGAATCTGCCCTGAGACGTACAGCATGTTTGCATGCCTAAGACCTACAAGATGACACCTAGAAGACAGGTCTACACTTGGACCTGGTCCAGGACTTGCAAGGCTCTGAATGTCCTACTTCTACTGTTGTATTCAGTACACAACTCTATTTCTCTATGCCCTGAAAACAGTAAGTAGAAATGCCATTATGACGGCTTACTTCGAATCATCGGATGATCGCATCCGGTCGGGTGGTCACGACCTTTCGTGAAAGGAAAACGGAAGATCACGCGACCTTTCATAGATTTGGTGTAGGGTTTTCACAAAGTGTCGGGTAAATTGGACAAGGCCATTTGTAGATGAGGGGGTTTATTCCACAAACATAACCCCGACATTTCGTGAATAAAGGCCAGAGCTTGTTTCACAAAAGGTCGAGTAACGCATCTGACCGGACGCGATTGTATGCCAGAAGGACGCTAACTTACAACCAAGTTAACCCTAATAAGGCCGGGGGCCATCATGGCCCCCTCCGCGATTTTCTGATTGTTCGGGAACGCATACGGATGACGCCCCGCCGCTTCATGACTTTATTCTTTCGAGTCTTGCGCATCTTTTAAAACATTTTTTTTGAAAATCGGACCTACCGTTACAAAGTCACGTGACCTTTTGTCTTTACATGTCGGCCCGAAAATCGCTCATTTTCGTGATTTGTGTACAAAACATATGGAAATATCATTTTTCCTAAAAGAGATAAAACATTGGTTATTTGGTCTTGTTTAAAGTTTAGGTGTTTGTTTTGGGGTCAAAATAGTTAAATTATAGTTAGAAATGAAATAAAACAACAAAAACAATAAAATACATAAGTTAAAAAAACAATGAAATACATAAGAAATTATCAAAACAAGAGATAACATAAGGAATAACCTAGCTTTCCAAATTTTTTTTCGTATTATTATTCCAAATGGTCTAACAAATATATGTAGTGGAAAAGAAAGCTTAAATATGAAGAATATATGATTTATGGGTAAAAATATGAATTTTTGACCTTATTTGCATAATTTACCATAAATATGCAAATGAGTAATTTTTCAAAAAATTGAAATTGCTATATTATTCTATACACTTCACTTGACATGCATGCAAATTTTCGCGGCGATCGGCCGTTTCACGGCCGAGTTCTTAAGGGGGGCCATAATGGCCCCCGGCCGTATTAAGAACTCAAATAGCCCGGCCTTATTAGGGTTAAAGCCCTTTAGACCATTTACAGTACTTTTTGATAATTTGGCCATGAAAATAGTTTGAAATAATCATCAAATTGATTTAAAATTAAAGTTTTTGAGGAATATTATCAATGTTATTGGTGAAGGCAAGTATCAATGATCATTTTCAAAAAAGCTAAATAGAATTAATTTAGTCGCAATATTATATGAGCAATCCTAAAATCAATTTTGAGGAGAGTAATTTCTCAAGATTCCATGAAAGCGTCTCAACTAATATAATCTTGCTATTCATAATCTTTTGAACACAAATATCTTATGACCTTGTATTGTTAAAAATTACAATTTTTTTTTAAATCCTTGTTTTGCAAAGATTGTTCAGTGAAATATCTTAAAGATACTATGTCCCTTTTACAGCCAACATCAAATTATGTAGAACTTTGGAGGAATTATGAATATGTCATGTGTCCTATCTGTGATATTTAAACATTAGCAGTGTCCTAATATTCAAATTATGCAAGGAAATCCGTTTACCTTCTAGACTTCACTGTCAGACACCATTGAGTGACTGACATTGTTTTCCCTTTGGTAATAATATACATAACATGAGCTGTAACAGGTACATGATCATTTGTTTACATCAATAACCCACTACTTGTAATGGCCAAAATTAAACTGATTGAATCTTTGTGCAGCACAAAACGTACGACCATTCGGTAAAAGGGTCTGAAAATCAGACTATTACTTAAGTGATTGCAATCTCTTAAGTCGATTCGACAACTAATGGTCGTTATTTTCCCACTAAAAGCCATTTTCAAGCCCTTTCGTTTTGAGGGAAGTTCTAAATTAGTATTGTCTTTCAAATGCCGTTGGAATTTAACATTTTCATTATTTAATTTGGCCTGCAAATGGAACATATAGTACCTTTAAAGCTTACTTCAAACACATATTACCCCTTTACACTCTGCAAGTTTCAATTTGGTGTGGATTGTAAATTCTGATTTTATTACCAATCAACATTGTCAAATGTTCTCTAGATTGTAATTTTTAGGGTCTGTACGTGTGAAACTGTGATTTGAACTTGTGTTTGAATTAAAATTTTGGGGTCTACAATTTAGAGCACACATACATAATGTCCTGGGCACTTGTTATTGCCGAGCCGTGTCCCATAGATCGATAATTTGGCTTCGTTTTTACATATACAACTGTATAACTTGAATAACTTCAATAACAACCAAAAATCCGCTAAGGGCAAATCTACTAAATTTCGTTCATTTAAAAACCTCGTTGTGAATGACTTCTTATTAGATCTACAAAGAATTCCATGGAGATCATGCATAAATTGCAATGATATTGATAGAGCATGGGAGACGTGGCTTAGATTATTCATGGACGTTGTTGATAAACATATGCCGCTCTGTGAGAAAAGAATACGAAACAATGCGTGCCCTTGGACTAATGAGGAGATTATTGAAACGATGCGCGAAAGAGATCATGCCCACGATGTGGCGTTGAAGAGAGTTGACGACGCATCGTGGAAAAGGTACAAAGAACTAAAGAACAAGGTAAATCATCTTCTGAGAAAAGAAAAATAAATTATCACAGTGCTCAGATAGATGACAGTAAAGGAAATAGCAAAAGAATGTGGCAGAGTGTCAAACATATTATTCCTAAATCTAATCAGGTCTTACCGTGCAGCATTGAAGTGAATGGGGATAAAATTACAGATGATAAAGGTATTGCTCAAATTTTTAATGAATATTTTGTTACATGTGCTCAAAATATAACAAGTGGTATCCCAAAAATTCTGAAATAATTTTAGATGACACTGAGATTATTAATACAGAAGGCAAATTTGAGCTACAGCAAGTCACGAGCGCATTTGTTTTAAAAGAAATCGAAAACATGAGTGATGATAAAGCAACCGGAGATGATGGAATAAGTTGCCGTCTTTAAAAATGTCAAAGCATATCATTGTGGACTCCTTAACATGTCTTATCAATAAGTCAATTACAACAGGACATGTACCAAAAGGCTTGAAAAAAGCAAGGGTGATTCCAATTTATAAGACTGGTGATATGGCCACTCCCGGTAATTACAGACCAATTTCGGTATTATCCGTTGTGAGCAAGATTCTAGAGAAAGCTGTGCATTTTCAACTATGTGGTTTTCTAAACAAAAATGAAATATTGTATCCTAATCAGTCAGGCTTTCGTCCTCTTCACTCTACTGCAACAGCTCTAATGAAAATTATAAACCAGTGGGCTTTGAATGTAGATAACAATGAGTTAACAGGTGTTGCTTTCATTGATTTGAGGAAAGCATTTGACACTGTCGATCACGATATTCTGTTACATAAATTGACAGCCATTGGATGTTCTGATACTAGTATTCAGTGGTTTGTATCATATCTGTCCAACCGAGAACAGATGGTTTGTTTTAAAGGGGCTACTTCGAGTTCCTCAAAAGTTATGATGGGAGTCCCACAAGGTTCGATTCTAGGGCCACTCCTTTTTCTATCTACATAAATAGTTTACCCAAATGTATTCATGATGGCATTGTTGATATGTATGCTGACGACACAACTCTAACAGTCAGAGGGAGTAATGTCACAGAAGTAGAACAAAAGCTAACCAAAGGTATGGAAAACATATTTTCATGGGTAACAACAAACCGTCTAGTTCTTAATGCGGATAAGACAAATGTGATGCTTATTGGATCACGATCAGTTCTTAACGGAGTAAATGATTTTTCTGTCACACTAAACGGCAGCTGTTTGAAAAGAGTAAAAGTGGCAAAATGCCTGGGTGTCATGATTGACGAGGAGTTACGTTGGACGGAGCATGTGGAAAAAGTTATTAAAACTGCTCAAAGAAATATAAGTGTAATTAAGCGAGCCAAAAGTTATGTTCCAACAAGATCTCTAAAACTTCTGTATAATGCCATCGTACTTCCTCATTTTGATTATTGTTCCTCGGTGTGGTCTGAGCGATTTCAAAGACAAACGATTAAATTACAAAAGGTTCAAAAACGAGCTGCACGTGTAGTGCTGGGAGAAGGATTTGAAGTATCTTCAAATGATATGTTTAGTCGCTTAGGATGGATGCCTATTCAGACACGTTTCCAGTTTGGACGTGCAGTGATGATGTATAAATCAATGCATGACATGGCACCAACATACTTAAAACAAGATTTACATCATGTTAGTTCACTACATGATCACAACACAAGACATGCTGTAAGGGATGTATTGTGTGTACCAAAATTTAGGACGGACACTTATAAAAATAGTCCTCTAATTTCTGGAATTAGAGTATGGAACCAACTTAAAAGTTCTATCAAAATGTCACCTACTTTGAACAGTTTTAAACACGCTCTAAAAGCCCTGTTATCTGTAGAAGACGTGTAAGTGAACTTTTGGGGTTTCGTGCGAAGCTAACCATTTTTTCCTATTTGCAAAATTATGAAATTTGGTTGACATGGTTATCGTTATATCATGTATTCATACATGTAATGTATCCATTTTCAGCTATCTTGTAAACAACATAAGTGTATTAGTTAAAGAGCAATTGAGTGTAAATATGTATATAACAATTTTGGTATCCCGTGCGTTAAGCTATATCAGATTAATAAATGAACGTTTGTAAATTTTTTATTTAATTTGAAAATTCCATTCACCTATTTCTTGTAAATGATCAAGGATGATTCTTGAATGATCAGTTATTTCATGGGGATACCAATTAATGTGTATTTTACCTGTTTATATGCTTGTGTATTTATCTATTTTGTTTTTGATGCTGTTATTTGTTTTATTGTTACCAAACAGGGCCTCATGGAAGACCACCAAATTGGTGATATGTGCCACCCTGTATAAATATCAGAAATAAATAAATAAATAAATAAATATAAGGGAGGCGAGTTGGCTCAGTTGGTAAAGCGTCTGCCTGTCGAACCAAAGATCTGGGGTTCGAATCCAACCCAAGCGGATGACTGAAGCCTGCGTTGTGTGTTAACGTGCCCCTCCTCTGTTTCATAGACGCAGGCTATGTTAAGTGGAAAACACTTCGTCCTCGGACAGGACATTAAATGGAGGCCCGTGTAGAGGAGAGTCACCACCTTTGCACGTAAAAACCCACTGCACCATTCGTACAAGAGTAGGGGAAACCCCGGTGTAGTGGTCCACCTGCACACCTCCAGTCAGTTATACCGGGAGTTACAGTGATTCAGTTCGCTTTTCGCCTCCCAGGCACAGGTGACGCCAAATACTTATTAATAATAATAATAATCATGATTGTTTAACATTATATTTTTAAAATATATTCTAGAGACGGACCGCAGCACGGAAGAGATAGGAACTGCTGGCAAGTACAAAGATCTCATCTGCCAAGTGATGGAGCAGTGTAAGGTCTGATTATGGGACTTCCCCCAACAGACTGACAGCCCACGAGACCAACAGTCCATGAGACCAACAGCCCATGAGACCGACAACATCAATCTGATGAACCGTAAAAAAAGCTCTCAGAAGGCCCACGTTCCGGACACGTTAGTCTTGTGGGCTTTTTGATACCTTTCAGGTTTGCTAGACCAACATTTAACGGTCTCATGGGCTGTCTATATCGTGGACTGTTGGTCTCGTGGGCTGTAGCCTCTTATTATACCCTATTGTAATACTCATTCATACATAATTCAATAAACTGCCTCATATGATCTGCCGCGGCAAGTTATAACATCAGCGTAGTGCGCTTCACAAATTGGTTGTATTTTATAAATGAGTACATATAGAGGCCCTTTTCTCGTGCCCAGGTATAATACTTCTTTTTTTATATTCCCTTTTATTGTACATGTGAAATGGTTTCTGTTGGTTTGTATGAATCGTGTGACTCATGTCTTACTCTCTCTCTTTCTCTTCTTACCTTCTCTTCTGTGTTCTACCTATCTTCTCTCCCCACTTTAGGACTTTCTCCACTCTCTTGCTCTGTCTGCATATATCCTCTTTGGATCAAATTGATTACTATGTACATGGATTCTGTCCTCTTTAAAGTTATTTATATTTTTGTTTGACCTGTTACTATTATTCAATATTGTAAGTTGTAACTGCTTATGATTATTCCTTTGTCCTTTGTCTTTGTCCTTGTTTATTATCATCTATTATATTACACATACTAAGAATCTTGCTCTACGATTGGTCAAAAGTAAGTCACGTGATGAAAGATAGTTCGCCCATCATTGATGGGAGAAGAAAAGTTCGTTACACTGTGTAGATAGTACTACTATCTTCAGTGAAAGTGCGTTGCATAGTAGTACTATATCTACACAGTGCAACGCACTTTAATTTTATACGTTGCGTATACGTACGTACGTAAGTACTGCATGCACTGTACGTATCGTACACCGTTTGCTAGCTGTTAATTGATGATTTGTTGGTATAAAATGACGAAAGAAGTGAAATGTTTCCGATGTGGAATATAAAGCAAATCATCAACTTTTGGTTTCAGGAGATGGCAAACTATCACTTCCTCGGCGATCTGAATGTATACGCTATGTTTCCTCAGCTTCCTTTCGGAAAGATAGCTACATCCAGATCGCCTCGGAAGTGATACTTTGTCTCATCACCTTCACCAGCGGTAATTATTTGCTTACTATCTCTGGTTGACTTTCTCTCTTTTCTTCACTGCTCTACCCACCTCCTCTGCCTATACCTACCTTTTGTCCTCTTCAATTCTCTCGCTCTGTCGGCATCCTCATCGTACAAAAGGTTTTTCAATTACCTTATCCAACTTCAGCTGTTATGAAATCAGTTTACCATTATTGTAACTGTCTATGATTACGATTTTTTTAATTTTTAAATGATCTCTTTAAATTTAATTCGTAACATTTATATCAGTGATAAACAAATTTCCGAATGGACAATAAATACCGACGTGTGCGTCGGCGAATAGGCCTTGTGCGTGATTGTTCCAATTATCGATCGAATTATTGACCGCCGCGCCGGTCCTCCCGTAGAGTATAAAACACGCTTGCTTACATTAGTTTTTATCACCTGACGAAGTGTTGCAGCGGCGCACGAAACGTCGTGATCTTTTAGATCCCTTATTGACCACATTGCGAGACAAACGAATATCACTAGCGATATTATTTTCAATAAATACTTAATTTCAATTATCATGGAACATTTGTCATATAGTAAATCAGACCTCTTCACCATGTTGCCAGGCGCGGATCCAGGATTTCTTAGGGGGGGGGGCCCAAATTTGAAATTATGCGAGCCAAATATTGGTACGTAACGGTGACCAGCAGTGGCGTAATGAGCAAAAACGTTTGGGGAGGGGGGCAGACCAAAAAAAAAATCCGCATCACCCCACTCTTACATGCAGGCCCGGTGAATGTTTTTCAAAATGGGTGGGGGGATGCTAAAATATTTACGATCAGGTAGAGAGTGGCGTAAATTGGCGTGGGGTCTAGGGGCAAAGCCCCGGCGGGGGTCAAGGGGCGGAGCCCCCGGAAGCCCAGGGGGTATGGGCATTTATTACGGTCAGATGAGCATATTTCGATACCTTATTCATGACACTGGCAGGTCACTAATTGGCGTGGGGTCCAGGGGGCGGAGCCCGTAAGCTCAGGGTTTTAGGCATTAAATTACCGTCAGATGAGCATCTAGGGGCACGCCTTAGGGCCCTAGGTGGGGTCCAGGGGGCAGAGCCCCCGAAAGCTCAGAGGTTTTAGGCATTTAATTACGGTCAGATGAGCATATTTTGATACCTTATTTGTGACACTGGCAGGTCACTAATTGGCGTGGGGTCCAGGGGGCGGAGCCCCGCAACTCAGGGTTTTAGGCATTAAATTACCGTCAGATGAGCATCTAGGGCACGCCTTAGGGCCCTAGGTGGGGTCCAGGGGCAGAGCCCCGGAAGCTCAGGGTTTAGGCATTTAATTACGGTCAGATGAGCATACTTTGATACCTTATTTGTGACACTGGCAGGTCACTAATTGGTGTGGGTCCAGGGCGGAGCCCCAGAAGCTCAGGGTTTTAGGCATTTAATCACGGTCAGATGAGCATATTTTGATACCTCATTATTTTGTGACACTGGCAGGTCACTATTCTTTCCTTCTTTCTCTCTTTCTTTCTATTTCTCTTTAATATACTTGTTCACAAAAAGTTTGGGGGGAGCTCGAGGCCCTCGAGCCCGCCGTTCCATTGGCCTTGACATGTAGGCCTCTAAATAAGCATATTCTTGCCTGACTGTAAATTAAGGAATTTGTCATTTTCCAACAAACGCATAAAAAAGATCAATTTACTAAAAAGTGAGGAAAATTCTCGGAAAATTATGTCATTTCAGCAACATCATTTGTAAATCTCCGGTATCGAATTAGAAATAAACCACCTTTGAATTTTGTTTGGAGGCAGGCCCCTAAGCCCCCGTCAGTAAGCCCGAGGCCCCCATTCTACACCATGTTGGCGGGAAAATCGCAACTGATCTCCCTACCTTTCTTCTTTCTCTTTTTTCTCCTTTTCCCTTCCCTTCCTTCTCTTTTTTGTTTTGGCGGGGGAGGCAAGGCCTAATGGCCTCCCCGATTCACAACTTGTTGGCGAGAAAATTGCAACTGATATCCCCCTTCTTTTCCTTTCTTCCCCTTTTTTTCTTTCCCTTTATCTCCTCTTTTCCTTTTTGTTTCCCTTTCCTTCCTTCTCTCTTATTGTTATGATGGGGGAGGCAACAGCCTGGGAGGCAAGGCCCTTTGGGCCCCCCTTCCGATCTCCTTCTTTTATCCCCTTTTCTTTTCTTCTTCCTCTTCTTTCTTTCCCTTTCTCTCCTCTTTCCCTTTCCCTTCTTTTCCTTCTCTCTCTCTCTTTTATTTTATTTTTTTTTGGTGGGGGAGCAAGGTCCCTGCCCCTGGATCCGCGCCTGCATGTTGCTACTACAAGATGATAAAACGAGTTCAGTCTACCTCTCAATTGTAACTGACACAGGTATCCTGGCAGAAAGATGGCAAACCACTCGTACTGACGGACAATGGAGGGATCTTCTGCGAGAGCAACTGTAACTGCCGAGCTTTGAAATTCAAATCCCTCATCTTAGAAGATGAAGGGAACTATACCTGTTTAGGAGGGGAAGGATGTGAAGGAGAAAACCTGCCACAACGGACTTATTTGAGAGTGGATGATGATGAACGTAAAGAACTTTTCTCTATTTTTGTTTAAAGCGACATTTGCGGTTACACCACCTATCCTTTCAACAAGATTAGTTGGCCTTGAAAAGGACCCACTCGTGCTCTTTCTCGATGTCTTGATAGGCTATGTACCTATCGTCCTCATGATTTATTATCCCCTCGCCAACGAAGTCGGAGGGGATATAGAAACGCTGCTGTCCGTCCTTCCTTCCGTCCGTCCGATCGTAACAAATTTGGTTTCCGATCGATAACTTCAGTAATGTTTGACGGATTTTAATGAAGTTTGATATGAAGGTACATGGTATCAAAATACAGGCTAAGTTCGATTTTGGAGTATGTAGGTCAAAAGCGAAAGGTCATAGCTCATTAAATATGCGAAAAAAAATACACATCTGGTTTCCGATCGATAACTTTAGTAATGTTTGACGGATTTTCATAACATTTGATATGAAGGTACATGGTATCAAAACACAGCCTAACCCTTACAAAAAGTACCATGGTAACCATGTTTTTTTTTGGTCCAAATTACCATCCACCATGGTAACCATGGTAATCATGGTACCAAACAATGTAATACATAGCTATGTTTATCATTGTTTGAAACCATAGTAACCATGGTACTTTTTTATAAGGGAAAATTAAGTTCAATTTCCGAGGATGTAGGTCAAAGGTCATAGCTCATTAAATATGCGAATCTGGTTTCCGATCGATAACTTTAGTAATGTTTGACGGATTTTAATCAAATTTGATATGAAGGTACATGGTATCAAAACACAGCCTAAGTTCGATTTCCGAGTATGTAGGTCAAAGGTCATAGCTCATTAAATATGCGAATCTTGTTTCCGTTCGATAACTTTCATAATGTTTGACGGATTTTCATAACATTTGATATGATGGTACATGGTATCAAAACACAGCCTAAGTTCAATTTCCGAGTATGTAGGTCAAAGGTCATAGCTCATTAAATATGCGAATCTGGTTTCCGATCCATAACTTTAGTAATGTTTGACGGATTTTAATCAAATTTGATATGAAGGTACATGGTATCAAAACACAGCCTAAGTTCGATTTCAGAGTATGTAGGTCAAAGGTCATAGCTCATTAAATATGCGAATCTGGTTTCCGTTCGATAACTTTAATAATGTTTGACGGATTTTAATAAATTTGATATGAAGGTACATGGTATCAAAACACAGCCTAAGTTCAATTTCCGAGTATGTAGGTCAAAGGTCATAGCTCATTAAATATGCGAATCTGGTTTCCGATCCATAACTTTAGTAATGTTTGACGGATTTTAATCAAATTTGATATGAAGGTACATGGTATCAAAACACAGCCTTAGTTCAATTTCCGAGTATGTAGGTCAAAGGTGAAAGGTCGTAGCTCATTGAATATGTCAAAACACCTAATTATATATGTGAAGATGTGGTTAACTTCCTTGCCTAGTAATATAATAGTAAAGTCTAATGGAAGTAACTTGTTCTGACGTATAAAGGCCATTTGTACCCTGCGAGGGGATGCTACGCTTTGCGTTGACATGTTAATTTGTTCATTTCTCTATGTATGTGAATATATGTGAATGTATAACATCAACCTCAAAATACATTACCATTCATTCTATGGCTTAACAGTTAAAGTGTATGAAGAAATAATGAAAAACATAAAGCCCAGAATAAATAATTAATAATATAGAACGGCACACATGGAACCCAAGTCAGACTTGGGTTCTGTACGGTCTGTACCAGCCATATTCTATGTGACCGGGTACAGATGAATTGGCTAGTCTACTCATCTGTCGCTTTTATGTTTAATGAGAGTGTAATTAAACTTCAATTTTATTTTAGAGAGGTATTTTGAGCTCATATTTTTATTAAAGGATAGCGACAGAGAACCCTAATATACAGATAAAAATACTTTTGGGTGATTTGTACACATTGATTGGTGTAAAGTAAGATATATAAAACAAAAGTAAATAAATCACACATGGCCACGTCCGACCAATCTTTTGAATAGGATCCAGGAGTGAGTTGTGTAACATTTATTATTTTATCTCTGCAGAGTCCATAGCCCCCGTCATCACGTATAACTCTGAATGCCAGGATAAGGTAGTCCACCCGGGAGAAGACGTAACCTTCTGTTGCATCTGCCAAGTCGGCAAAGCCTTTGAAAGTACCTACACCTACTGGTACAAGGAGGAAGAGTCTGTGTCCGAAGATTATAATGCTGAAAATGCCACGAGGTGATTATCTCCTATCTTGTACAGTGAAACCTGTCTAGAAAGGCCGCCAAAGGGAGAAACAAAAAGCAATCTTTAGAGGCAGGTGATCTTCATGAGAAACATTATTTCTAGTGAGTAAAGTAGTGTGGTCTTATTAGACAGGGGGTCTTTAAAGCAGGTTTGATTGTATTTCCCAATGAATGAATTAGTCTTGTCTCCTCAAATTGGCGTAGATCTGACATTTGGTCTGATGACAATTACTCCGGCGTTTATTTCGTCTACAATATTGGGGTTGGGGTTGCCTATGGGTTCTAGTTTAATTGTAGGATTATAGGTTTACGTGTAGTGCTTGACCCAGGATTGAAGTTTGGAATTTGGTTAATATAGGTAATTACTGCTGAGCATTTGTTACAGGAGTGTCTCCCTTTTTTTCTTTTCTTTTTTACTTACTTTCTAAAGACAAAAGGTAATGTTTATTAAATAAACCTGTTTGAATGATATTATAAAATCAAATGAAAAATTGCATAATTTAAAGGACATACACGTATAAATTATACATTCTATTACCGGGTATGCATTGCCAATTTAAAGAAAAACAATTTTTAAATTGTTATATACCGATAAAATGACATTATACAAATGACATAAGTTATTCCTTACTATTGAGGTGAATTAAGGGGCTCAATAAGAATGGTCCATTTGATTACTTAAATGTATCTAATAAATTGATACTGAGGAAATGTTATAGTACATGCGAAGGGATTAAACCATTATCATGAAATAGTTAACCACCATTCGCTCCGCACATTAGCGCTTCATTGCGTCACATGCATTGGTTTCCTCTTTCCCACTCCACACAAGCGTGTGCGTGCTGATGAACAAGTGGTATCCTACTCTCCTAAACCACGATCATAATAACAGTAATAATAATAAAGTAATTCTCATTATCATAATTATTTTTTATTGGCCACACAGTTACAAACCAGAGACTGAAAGAGAATCCTGCATCACCTTACGTGATGTGGATAAGACATCTGAGGGTAATTATACTGTGGTTTGCAGTACGCCTTTTGGCGACACCTCCAGTACACTCAACTTGAAAGGTAAGATGATACAGATTAGAATTGAACTGGTATAAATGATTGTGAAGGTGATGAGGAATATGACTATGACAAAAGTGATGAGCGAGCGTAAACAAGTAAACCCTGGCCTCGTGTATGTGTATATACCATGCACTGCACCACGTTCGCTGTTTTGAGCTTTCGACGGAAAGGCTCACAACATTTGAAGTATTCATGACACATTTTTAAGGCACTCAAAAAGGTTGAAAATTAACCTAAAAACGAGATGAAGGGGGCATATACATCGAGACATTTGTTAAAATTTCATCAATTTTAAATCCGTTGGTATATTTACAAGTTTTACAGGTAGTTGAAAAAGTCAGCTGGGAAGCACAGAGTGTTGTCTCAACACAACATTGTAAACCATGGTTATTGTGAGGTGAAAAGATATGAATGGATTGATGTCGCTGAAACACATGTATTAAAGCATTCAAAACTGAGAAATATCAGCCCAAAGAGGGGGGGGGGGGAGGGATCTGACGCAGGTTCTGACACCTAAAAGGCAATACAACATTTTTTTAAAGGCCTAATTATGACAAAAGTGATCGTGATGATTATGATGATAATGATGATGATAGTGATTGAGATTATTATGATGATGTTGATGATGTAGATGATGATAATGATAACAATGATAGTGATTGAGATTATTATGATGATGTTGATGATGTAGATGATGATAATGATAACAATGATAACGATAATGATACAAATTATGATATCAATGATGATGATGATGATATGAATAAAGTTAACAAGCCCTATCTCTCTTTGTCCTTCCCACAACAGTCCAATCGAGATGGTGGATACCCATTATTAGCGGGATGATAGCATTCATCGTGATGACTGTCTTCTTGGGCCTCATCTACAGAACAAACAGGACTGAGATACAGCTGCTATCCAAAGACCTGTTTGGAAAACAGGAAAAAGATGGTAAATAGGATAGGGGCATTATTACAAACCATCTGTTCAGAGCCAGAAACGCGTTAAGTAAAAAGATATGATTTGACATCTTACTGTTTCCCAACAGACTAAATGCTTTACAATTGCAATTTCCCAGATCTTTACTTTTTAAATTTATTGTGAATCTTACATTTTCTTGTTAAGACCGATGAGTAGTCATTTTTAATGTACATGTGTTCTTTTGGGTGGTATTTATTATCCTACTCTGTTAATTTAAAGATTTGATACAAATTGTTCTTCATCATATATTGTATTATATTTACATCTTCAAACGTCTCATTGGTCAATTTTCTTGTAAAAATCATATTTGTATGCTGTTGTAAACCTTATTATATGTTTAGATGCTTGTGCACTCGACTAGGTATGGGAAGGAAGGCATTTGGACCATGATTATAGTTTAGTTGACCTATTCCTTCCCAGGCCGCCTGGTCGGGTGCAGCAGTGTCTATGAAATCAGGTCATATTATTTTGTATTGCAGGGATAAATAAATAGTAATGAATAATACAAATCTAGTTAGTGATTTTTTTTTAAGTTTCAAGATGGTAAATAGATGACTTCCCCTGGATCCCCCACCCCACAACCCGACCAAGTACCCCAATGTACCCTAATTCACCCCCCCCCCCTCCAGACATCTAGCTGAATGGTAGTATACTGATAGTTTTTAGAGATTAATTGTCCCATGGGGCAGTTGTCCGGGATGGTAGTCGTTTGTTAGTTGTGTGTTAAGATCTTTTCAAATATCGTCATTAAAATGATTTCTTGTGACTGCTCTGATTTGACTCATCTCTGACACTCTCAGATGGTAAGGATTATGATGCGTACATATCTTACTACTGGTCAGACGGCGAGAGTTCACACAATCCAGACAGAATGTACGCCCTTGACCTCAAACAACGCTTGACCAAGCTTGGTTACACTGTGTGCCTAGCAGAGACAGACTTTCTCCCTGGGAATGGTAGGTCTTCATCATCAAACTTGAACAAAGATTTTTCTCAATAAAGACTGAATGGTTTATATATTTTGCCAATTTTCTATTTTAATATGAATTCCGGGGTAATAATAGTACAGCGCTCAGAAACGTTACTATTAATCGCTTTATACGTGTTGCGATTTTTATTCATTTTTTAATTTAATTTTTTTAAATATAAGCTGTATCGCATACGAGTACATCCTTTCTGAGCATTTCATGTTCAAAAAGCATGAAACAAAGATGCAAAAGGTGACAAGAAAATAGACATTTTTGAAAAGCTTCAAGATAAAATACGTGAAATATTTTCATTTAAGCAAATTCTCCATCCAGCACATAGTTGTTCATTAGCAAAGGCAAGTGGTACCCTCTAATTGAATTTTTAATATTTTCTCAAAAATGCAGAGAATGAGAGAGTAAATCGTAAGTACTTAGACACATGGTGTAGTCAAAACACTAAAAAACTTGAACAATTATTTCATTGCTGGTATTTGGTACATCCATTCAAACTAATGAATTGTACTCAGCTGGATATAGTGCTAAAATCAGGTGGCTTCTCTTATAATCTGGCATTTTTTACAAAGATTTCTATTTTTACTGTCATTTTAAGTTTTAAATGGGACTGTGGAGCATTCGGCCATAGACAACTAGTAAAAATCGTAGCAGCTGGTTAATTGTTAATCGAAGTTTCTGCTTAAATCTTCACATGCAAGTTATTTGATGAAGCCAGCAAAAGCCTAGCAAGAGCATTTGCTATTTTATTACATTGGCTTTTCATGCCATATATTTTAAAACTAACAAAGGATCAAAGGCTGTGTTTGGATTTGGAAAATCATGGTGGGCCTGTTTGGTGGAAATTCTGGCACCTGACCTAACCTAACCTTACCCACACGTAACTATTAAACTCCTCTTCCTATTGTCATCTTCATTCAGCTAATGCATTTGTTATTGGCAAATGACGTTGGAACGCAATTGTACATGTTTTCTATCTATCATCATGTAACTTGCGCCACAAAGTATATATGTTTCATGACATTAGTTTGAAAACATAACATATGGCATGTGGTTTCAAATATTCTGCATTATTACTTACTGCGCATCTATCACCCGACAGATATGGGTGTTGTACCAACCGGTTCATAATACCAATATTACCTGCTGTCTGAATTCGCAAACTTGTACCTGATTAAAATTTGTGTGGAGGGAGGAATGCTGTTACCTTCCTGCAAATTTACTTTCAGTAATGAACCTGCATAATTTATTCTTTGTTTCATTGTTGTTTGTCTGTGTACCAACAATGAGAAGGAATTAAATGTGAAATTTTAATTCGATCTGATACCTTATTCTTTGCAGAGACGTCAGAGGAAATCGTCCAGTCATTGACTAGGAGTCGTCGTTACATCATTCTCCTGTCGCCACATTTTCTTACATACAGGTATAACCATCGTCACCTCTTCCTCTGTTTTTATAATGATAATAATACAATATTCATAGAGCGCATATTGAACAAATATGTTTCTCTATGCACTGTACAAGAAAAATGTGAAACACAATACACAAAACAAAGTACTACAAATCAAGGGGAAGTGTTTACTTGTACGACAACAAAGTTGCCAAACTGCACTTAATCCATTACCACTTTGAAAAATCATACGCTTTCTACTTTGCACTTTCCTCATTCTTAAACTAATCGACGCACACATATACGATTGCATAATATAGAATAGGGCCCACATAGAACCAAAGTCTAACTTGGGTCATATGAATGGGGTTTTATGTTATTCTGTATTTTCTCAATACACTTAACCACTAGACCTTAGACTTTGAGGTAAAGTTCTTTACGTTGATTTGATACATTCTAGCTGTACACCTTATTCTTATTTGTTTTGTTTTTGTGTGTGATTGGTACGCCTTTGATATTTCATTGGAGGTCGTGTTGTAGAGGTGTAATGGTATAGTGGTTCATTCACTTGATTCTCGATCCAAGGGTTGAGGGTTCGAATCCCAGCCCAGCGCTCAGGTCTTTTGACAAGACATTCATCCATATTTGCCACTCTCCACCCAAGGTGTTAAATGAGTACCTGGCAGGATTTATTCTTTGAAATGCAACGTGTGCTGATTACGGCTGCCAGAATTAAAGGCAGGGTTATAATATCTAAACTTTTGTGGAAGCGCATAGGGACGTTATATTTTAATGTGATATGCGCTTTATAAGAAGATTTTATTATTATTATCATAATTGATTGTAGGTATATGTCTCTGGAGACTGAGCAATGTCTAGACATCATTAAACAGCACAAGAAGGAGATCATACCCATTTGCATCCGAGAGATCTCACCCGATGTCATCAAGTCCCATGTGGCCCTCGACCACATTGTCAGCACCCACCCACGACTCGACTGGCAGATCTTCGAGGACTCCCGCTCTCAGGAGCCTGTTTTCAGAACCGTTTCAATGGAAAACGGTAACAATATTGAGCTGGAGGCCAGAGAATTTATTCGGATAGCGCCAAAGTTGAAGAGAGCCGAGATGCGTGTGTGGAGGACTTTACGATTGCAGATGCCACCAGTTCCTCGGCAACGTTCCAGTACAACAGAGGAGCCGCTTTTGAGCCTAGAGACGGACAGCTTGATAGAAAATGCAGTTTTGCAAGAAGATTCAATGCCTGGGGGAAGTCCAGAGGCAGGGCACATGCCACATGTGGTCTTATAGTGAACATTGTAGGAAACCAGTCCATCGCATATGGTTAGCATTTCACCTGGTTTTCCAAGGAATGAAGGATGTACCGGATCAAGGTTCTGTAGATTATTCTACCAGCCAAAACCTTGATCAGGATGCAACAAGTTGAGAAAGTCTCAACAAATTGATTAAGCCGTGAGATTGTGGCTGGCTTTGTAGGTTCTGTAGGTTCTGCTTACAAACTTAGTAGATCCATGATTCTATTGTGCTCTCTCGAATCACGGAGTGCCGTAGAGTGGTAGCCGCGGCGGCCGTGCGGTCTATACGGCCAATAGCAATTATAGGGCCGCCGCAGCATTCCCACCGTCACATACGGTAGCGGTCACATATGTTAGGGTAGCCGCACGACGTATTTTGAATTTGTGGAGAGAGAAAACCTGCGGATGCCGTACGGCCTTGAAGTGATGACGCACGGCCGCCCTAGGGCGTCCCTGCGGCGGCCGTAGGTTTTTGACAAATACCAAGGCGCCCGCAAGGCCACCGTATACGGGCGTGGTAGGGCCGCCTTAAGGCTGACCTAGGACGCCCGTGGAATTCCTGCGGCCACCGCAATTTTTTGGGGTCCGCGCAAGTCAGTTATAATTCATAAAACCCTAGAGCAGCCGCACGGCAAACGCAAGGCCACCGTACGCCCGACGTATGGTCGACGTGGAACCGTTCTACGGCATGGCTACGGCGTGTCTAATCGCCACGGCGAACTTAGAAATGAAAACAGTTATAACTCCGCGTTATAATCCCACGGCGAGCCGTACGGCCTGTAAAGATAGGGATACGCCCTAGGGTGACCCTGAGGCCACCGCAGATTCTCTGCGGCCGCCGCAAGTATCTCTCAATTTCGGGGGCGTACGGCCGCCGTATCCTAGCCGTAGAGCAAATGTGACCTAGGCATTATATGTCTGGTTACTGAAGCCTGGTTTAATCTTGTCTGGAGTGTGTTGTGCTTTATACTAAAATCGCCAAATGCTAGAGACTTTGCATAATATTTCTGACTTATAATGACACATAGCTTTAAAAACTCATTTCTGGGGATTGTGGTCATATTAAGGTTATGTTCGGAGTCTGTTTCACTCATAAAAATACTATATAGATCATAGACTTTAAGCAATATTTCTGCCTTATACTGACATATAGCTTCAACTAACGCATGCCTAGCAATTGGCCTGATTTGTGAGTTCTGTTTGAAATCTATTGTGTCCACTGATGTTGCTAGAGACTCTTTCTGAGCAAAATTTCTGCCTTGTAATGACATAATTGTGCATCGGTATAACTATAACTTCAACTACTCATGCCTACCAATTGGCCTGATTTAGGTTCAGTGAGACTGTTTGTGCTCACTAGAATTGCTAAATTTCACAAGCTCTGAGCATATTTCTTCCTGATAATGATGTACATGTATAGGTTTAACAACTCAAACCAGGAGATTGTAGACCAATAAAGGTTCTGTTTAGAGTCTGGTGTGCTCACTGAAATCGCCGTCTGCACATTATTTCTTTCTTATGTTGACGTATTGTTATAACAACTCATGCCTAAAGATTGTGGCCTGGTTTGTAGGTTCTGTGTGGAGTCCATTTTTGCTAAAATTTTTGCTAAAGACTCAGAGCATATTTCTGCATTATAGTGACAAATCTAATTGAATGTATCGTTTAAAACTTTCTCATGTGCCTTGACAATACAAACCTGCCAAGATACGTGTTTAAACTATTGACCAAACTGAATGTTAATTGAATTTGAAATAAGTAATGACAAATCTGCAATACAATGCCATGTGTAGTGGTGCTATAAGCTGCTAAAGTATGTATGTTATACATTTTAAGATTTTATATGCTCAAGTATACTTCGATTTCTAGTCCCTTCTCAATTAAGTGAGGGTTTTCCCAAACTTGTTGAAGAGCAAAAAATTGCAAACAAAAACTTTGAATAGGGATGGAGTTATTGAAACCCATTTGAAACAATTTTGTTTTCACTTAACACACAATATATCCCTTGGGTATAACGTTGTGTCATCTCAGACTTAAAACTCAATGGGAATGCTACCTATATAACTTGCTTTCTCAGCAGTCAGATATAATATACAACATCAACACTGCCATTCTACCAAATGTATGTTTTCCGTCATTTTACATGCATAGGGCCACGTCTTAGAATCATTGAAAGAGTTGCGATTCACTTGACTTCTTCAAAAACTGAAAACATACCTCTAAAATTCTTCTTAATCTGTCCCTAGACTAAGGGACAGCACCTTGTGTCCTCTGGAAAAGGCGCTATGTAAATCCAATTATTATTATTGATCCAAATTGATCTACTGTAAAACCAAAAAGTTTAATGTGCATAAAATGTTCGTGAATTTCGCTAGCGACTCATATTTATGAACGTTCCATTCCACGAAAGAATTTCATCACAACTGATACACCATCGACTTCTTGCAATTCACTAACGTTTCATGAATATGGCTGTCGTACACCAATTGGTGAATTGCAAAAGTTGCATGTTGTGAATGCTTTTGGTTTGATGGTTTTCTTTAGTCTTCATTCAGTAGCAACGTTAGAATTGTAAATTTCTTATAGTTGTATTGAATCAAACTAGTTGAGTTGTGATCGATTTGGATCAATCACAACTCTATCCAGGTTAACCTTGTTTTTTGTTTAATACTGCTCTACAAACTCAGTGAGTAATGTCATATCAGACTTTGCAACCCAAATATCAAAATCGATATGTATACATGTACTATATCCAGTTCTGTGTAATTCGTACTACATGTTTCTGAGCGACACTACACATACCAACAATTATCAAGAATAAACTTTCAAGAGTCAAATCTAGGGTTTAATCTGCATTTTGTTGTTCAAATTGGCTCAAAATTTATCACAAAAATCAAGAGTCAGATTTCGAGTGTTGAATAATATATTTTCATTGTTAAATTTGGCTCTAAATATCATCCCCTAGAGCAGGTTATGCAATGTACCATTGTGCCTGGGTCTTTCTCTGTATCTGTTTCAGGAATAAAATACAGTTATTAGTCAAACCTGTCTACTAAGGCCATCCAAGGGAAACATGAAAACTGGCCACTGTAGAGAGTTGGCCTTTCGATACAGGTTTTACGACACATGCTTCTTACTAGAGGGAGACAATATAGGTGACCACTATAGACCTGTGACCTCTATTAAGGCTCGTTCAGATATGACGTTGCAAACCGCGGCAGTTTTTTTATGACGTAAAGTTATAATACGCTTCGCATATTTGTATTTTATAACACAGAGCTTGATGAATACGCGCAAATCGTTTGTTGCGCGCTTTTTACGTTCACGTATAAGAAAAACCACGCCTTTTGCAGCGATTTACCGCGGCACCATATCTGAATTAGAAGCCTTTATATAGAGACGGCTGCTAAGACAGGTTTGACTGTAATTGAAGTCCAACCGTAGAGTAAATTCGCAACCCTTGGCACAGAATGTGGCTGTTGAGAGCCAAAAGGGGATTAACAATGTGTCAAAGTATATGACTTAACGTCCTAATACCTCTCAACAGATAAATGAAATGAAGACGGTCAAGTGCTATCATCAGATGTTGTTAGTATGTATGTATTTTTTGTCATATTTGCAGTAAAATACAAGAAAACATGAAACAAGGTTGTAAAAGTAAACATTTTATTTTAAAGAATTTTCGAGAAGTTTGACTGTGATTGAAAGACTCTATATTTCGTCTTGGTGCTATATAGGCTTATGAGCAAATATTTAGTAGTTACGATAGTCATTGAATCAATGATAGTCAAAGAGCTTTGTAGCATCAGAAACTCTAATATTTTATGCTTTTAAAAATCATGATAAAAGATGAATTTCATCATCACAAATGTAGATTGGTGATCCTAAATGATGGATATAAATTTGATAGAATTTGTGCAATAAAACGTAATTTTTCTTTAATTAATAGTTCATATTTTGTAAAGCTTTTAAACTTATCTGGATATTTGATGAATAATTGTTACTACTTGTTAGAATTATAATTTTAAAACATTGTAGATTTTTATTGATTAATAAAAGGATCACCTTTGTAAATCTTATAAACTTATCTGGATGTTTTATGAATAATTGTGAATGCTTTTAGACCCGGGTTTTTAATTTTGTGGTGAATATGTCACTGTACAATTTAAATCAATGGTAAATTATGGTACCCTTGATACCATGTATAATTGTTTGCATCTGTTCTGTATTTCTGATTTGTATATGTATATGCTTTTTTATATTCCACATACTAAGAATCTTGCTCTACGATTGGTCAACAGTAAATCACGTGATGACAGATAGTTCGCCCATCATTGATGGGAGAAGAAAAGTTCGTTACACTGTAGATAGTACTATTATCTTCTTCAGTGAAAGTGCGTTGCACTCGGTAGATAGTAGTACTATCTACACAGTGCAACGCACTTTAATTGTATACGTTGCGTATTGCTCTCCTCTTTAAGCGCTTTTAGTGTTAGTACGCGAACTTTGGTCACGTGCGAACCATGGTCACACCACCATACTGCATGTACTGTACGTATCGTACACCGTTCGCTAGCTGTTAATTGATGACTTGTTGCTCTAAAATCACAGAAGTGAAATGTTTCCGATATGGATTATAAAGCAAATAATCACCTTTTGGTTTCAGGCGATGGCAAACTATCACTTCCTCGGCGATCTGAATGTATACGCTATGTTTCCTCAGCTTCGCTTCGTTCAGAAAGAAAGCAACATCCAGATCGCCTCGGAAGTGTAGTTTGTCCCATCACCTTCACCGACGGTAATTATTTGCTTAATTGGAATTAAACAAAATTTAAATTGACCTAATTTCTACTGTGAAACGTTGTCAGGTATATGCTATTGTCACTTTGATTCTAAAATTCAGATTTTAAGTTTGTGACGTCATAGTCAAGTTCCGAGCTATCCTATAGAATTCAGTGGGCAGCATTAAAAAAAAAACATCATAACTACAAGGTTCGCCCATTAAACCCATTAAATCGCATGTATTAAATCTAACACCTGTTTCAGTGGGATTTCATGAAACTTGTACTTATGACACTTTAGTGAAACGATGCACAGGATAATTAATTATTCCCCCTTTCCAGTCAAAGAAAAGTCAGATTATAAAGATCACTCAATTAGGGAAAATCTGGGAATTTCACTAGCAGGAAGTGAAAGTAAATGTAGTCGTTCTCTCACTATATGTTGTATTGTGTCCGAACAGGATACAAACTGGATGGCTGACATGTTTATGCCTCAGTGCCTTCATTGCACGCACATGCAGTTTGGGAAAAAAAATGAAAAATAATGATCCTGGCAAATTTCAAACTCCATCATCAGGGAAACATCATGGGTGGTATTCTGAAAAAACTATGTTAACTTTTATGCTAGTAAGAAGATGTTACTTGTCATATTAAATCTAAATTAGGACAAGTCATTGGTTAATTTCTGTGCAACGCTTACAGCGAAGGTGAAGGGTGTAGAGTGGCATATGTGCGAGCTCTAATTATGAGTGCATGAGAGGTATAAAACATGCTCACATTTACAATGTGCCTACATACATAATTATGCATGTACATGTTAACTAGGCTACCTAATAGAAAATAGGGACTTTTCGATTTGCACGTCGACATAGTGGAATGCTACGTGTGACGTCCTTTAAGGCACTGCCATTGCCTTAAAGGACGCCACATGTCCTTAAAGAACGTCACACGTAGCAGTCCACTATGTCGACGTGCAAATCGAAAAGTCCCTAAGGTCATGGTCATGCGTGACCAGCAAAGTGCTTCTGTGGTTTAATCATAAGGCTGTAGAAAGTCATCTAGAGTGGGATTTCTTTGTTCAAGTCTAGAGACCAAAAAAAACACACAATAAAACTACGATTTGAAATTGAAACTAGATTCTATTTTTATGGCAGAGTAATTTCAATTACCGGTAATTGATTATTTCTTCGGTGACCAAGTGAATTTGTCACATTTCTGTATTATCTTTTACCCTTTTCCCCATAACATTTGTATTATATGCCAGAGTGGCCAACAATAATGAAAACTAACAACTTTCAGAATGGAAGGCCATTTCCATCTGATTTTCACCCGAATACCCGCAAAATTTTGATGATGATTATGATGGGTTCTTGTATAACGCCGGTGTCTGCCTCTAATGTCTCACAAATTCAACGTTCTTGGCCAGTGTTTCAAATGAAAATTATTTTCCATTAGTGTTTGTGGTGCCAGGTAATAATGTCAGAGGTAAACAATATCAAAACAAGAGCATGTTACAGGTTGAATATGGGTAATGGTTGTATATTAGGCTTATCGAAAAAGAATAACGAAGGATTCTAAAAAATTGTCGTATCACTTTCATAATACAACTGTGTGTGTTCGTTTATTAGAATGCACATATCACTTTAGGTTGAATGCATGCACTATGAGCGGCATGATATATCGACATTAGCCATTGTCATATCAAGAGATTTTTCATTCATGAGTGGGTGGTGTCACTTAATATTCAAAAGGGTAACGTATGACTATTAGCGGAGTCGAAAATGACCCCCTATTTGCGGACTTTCAGGAACATTTACAACAAAATAAGAACCCTTCATGCCCAAAACGGGTACAAAATGTGCTCATAATAATTATTCTGTTTGAGGCTTATCGACTATTTTCGCGAAGTTTGCCTGATCTTTTACGAGTCGGAAGTTTCCTTTTGAAATACATGACACTCCTTCGGGAAATTTATTGCTCTTAAGAAGAAGAAAAAAAATACCCTAGGATTTTGAAAATCAAATCCGCGACATCGAAGTGTTCGTGAACATCCCCGGAAATTACCCCATTGTCGCGACATTTCTATCATGCGTACTCAAAGTCTATTATGGAGTTACACCACCGGAGATAAAATTATGTAAGGATAAACGTCATATATATATATATAAGGGACACATTGAATGTAATTGTCCTTTAATAATTTTAAGTTGATTTAAACAAAACATTTTTTCCAGAGATTACCGTCACCGGGGGCGTCACTAGGTCATTTTTTGTTGGGGAGGGGAGGGGGGCGGCGGGAGCATTTTACTTCTCACCCCACTCAACACTGGTCATTTTTGTATTGCCATTCAGGGTGGATCCTTGGGTTTTGTGCAAAGGGTGAGAGGGCACAAAAGCAAAAGGTATCTGACAAGCAAACGAATATTTTGAAAAAGGTTATTAATTTGTCAATAAAGCAGGTGCTTTTACATTCGAATTTAGAAAGGGGGGGGCATGTTTTGGACGTAACATGAGTTGGATTTATAATGGGGCGCGAGGGTCCCCCCCCCCAGTTCCCCTGAATCCGACAAAGTCATCATTCGTGTTGGTTAATTACATATTGTTCTAAACACAACTTCGTCATTATGTTACAACCATGTGTGTGGGTGGGTGATGCGTTTAATCATCCGCCCGCGCTGGTGATCATGAATTTTCATTTTTAATCCCTCGATTGAAGAAGGCTTAAGAATTCCCCTACTCCTAACTTGATTAAATCATTTACGATGCTAAACCGAATCACTTCCTCAATATTTGCTTTGTAAGTGCTCTTCATATCCACTTATAGAAAGTTAATTTAATGGTAGTGAGCAAAAAAAAAAAAAATTTGGCACCCGAAAAATTTTTTTCCCTCCGGGAAGGGTAATTTTTTTTTTCAACCGCCAGCCCCCCCCCTTGGGCGCCAGGGGTAGTGAGCACAATTTTTTTTGCACCCGAAATTTTTTTCCCTACGGGAAGGTTTTTTTTTCCACCGCCACCCCTTGGGCGCCAGGGGGGCCCAACTTTTTTTCAAAAAAAGGGTGTTTTTACCTGTTTTTTCTAGGGGCCCCCCGGGCCCCCTCCCTGGATCCGCCACTGCTTCTGAGAAACAGGTTAGAGATAATACACTGCATCTATATACCAACAAGGTTCGGTGTGGGAGGGGTTTTCCCTTCTCATCCTAAGCTTTGCTTTCCTTAGATTTGATCAAAGTCCCATTCTGACAGATAGAATACATGTATATGACTTTGAGACTATCATCAAATCTGTATACAGTTCATCGGCATAAATAGACGGGAATGGAAAGGATATTGTCTTAAGGACAATTTGATGTGTTAATTATCGAAGAACATGATCGAATCACTTTCGAGAACCAACCTCCGACCATTTCAATAGCCTTCACCATCAACTTTTAAACTAAGAATTTAAGGCTAATTAGGAAATTATTAAGTTGACAATATTTCAGGGGCATAGCCATATTATTTTTAATGGGGTTGGTGGTTTGGATCAAATTGTCGACAGAGCCCCCGAATTCGTCAGTGTAAAATGCCGTATTAAATAGTGACGGAAATACAAATATATAACAGGGATGTAGAGTCAGAGAGAGGAGGGAGAGAGAGGAGGGAGAGAGAGGGAGGGAGAGAGAGAGAGGGGGAGAGGGAGGAGGGGGGGGGGCGAGAAGCAGGTGGAAGCTACCACAAAAAAATCGAAACGAAATCGAAATCGAAAATGGGAATGACAAAGGCCCTATCAGGAAACAAGGTAGACAAGAAAAAGGGCGACTCAGAAGACCCAACAGACGACTGACTAAATAAAGAAATAAAGACTTGTATTGTCGCTTCCCTTTAAACAAAAAAAATGTTTGTTTTCAGATAACTAGATGACCATTATGACGTCACTGAATAGAGTTCCCTTTAAATAACAAAAATAGCAAGACCAAGATTATGACGTCACTGACACGATTAATTGTTTTCGTTTCAGTTTCATATTTACTCCTATACACTCCCGTCAATCTAGTTCTTTTACTTTCTCTTTTTATTATTTTACTCTTTAAAATATAATCTTGTCTTTCGAATCACCATGGTAAACAGTAAATGACAAACGAATTAGGCCTGCCTAACCCTTCAATATATATGAAATATTTATTTTTAAAAGGAAATGGAGTCATAGTATATCTTTCTTGATTTCTCCATTTCCTTTTGTTTTAATATTCCTTTTATTATTATAATATCTCAAGGACCACTGTAAAATTCACTGGACCTAAGCTTGGGAATTCCTCTCTGTTGCAAGTGAACTTAAATCTTGCCCATCACTTAACTCTTTAAAAGAAAACATAGAAAATATATTATTAGCTGCTACTGTCATGACTATTGATCAACCCATTCCTTTTATACTGTTTGTTGCAATTAGGGTGTTCATTTATATTCTGTTTGACTTTACTTTGTTGGTTTGTGAAGTTATATTCTGTGCTTGTAATACATATTTTCCAATGTATATATCTGTTAGGGTTCTGCCTCGAAAGGCCTACGGGGTTCCCTTCCACATTTTCGTTTTACTGTAATGTATTGTTAATATATACATATGCTATTGCTCATATTATCTATGTTTTTAATGGAACGTGGAAAATAAAACTTGAACATGATATTTCCGTATTACGTCTGGTATATATTATAGTGTAATATGTCCCAAAGGCCTGACAATATTATTGAGTATTGTGGGAGTTATGAAACCTTTATCTTAAGCCATGTCAAAATGATGGTAATCATTGCTTGCTGGAAGGTGCAAGAATGTGGGATATAGTAGTAATTGTAGTAGTAGTAGTAGTAGTAGTAGTAGTAGTAGTAGTAGTAGTAGTAGTAGTAGTAGTAGTATCAGTATAGTATTAGTAGTAGTAGTAGTAGTAGTAGTAGTAGTAGTAGTAGTAGTAGTAGTACTTGTAGTAGTAGAAGCACCATTCTTATCATTATAATGATCAATTTTGTTTTGCGTCAACTGCGATATTTGTTATACTTAATAATATCCGCTTTTCATAATGAAATTTTTTCAATTATCAATATACATAAAATAGTTAGCACTTAGCAAATTTGAGACTAAAGTGTATTATAATCCCTTGTTTCTTTCTTCCTTTAACTCTTTCTGTCTTTCTTTTTCTCTTGTTCTTTCCCATTCAGGTGTCACACACGGTAAAATACCAAGGAAATCAGAGAAAGATACAGAATTACAGAATGAGACAGGTAGAGAGCTTGCTTATTTTTTTTCAAATTTTCAATGCCCGGCACATGTCATCATTATATTTTGTTTTATTTTATGTATGAAAATTAAAATAAAATAAATGAAATGAAATGTGTGTGTGAGAGAGAGAGAGAGAAAGAGAGAGAGAGAGAGGGAGGGAGGGAGGGAGAGAGAGAGAGAGAGAGAAGGATTGAGAGACGGACACGAGGAGAAACAAACAGAAACAGAGAGATGGGGAGAGAGAGAGAGAGAGAGCTTGCTTGGGAGACAGGGTCAGAGAGAGAGAGAGCTTGGGAGACAGAGCCAGAGATAAACAGAGACAGAGATAGGAGAGAGAGAGAGAGGGGGAGAGAAAGAGATATCGAAAGGGGACGTCCCCGCGTGATGATCAGTGACAGACAATCCTGTTTGACGTCAAGGCAACAGTGTGAACGAGTTATTAGGCCATGAAGGTTTTGACGTCATCTTCATGTATGTATTTGATCATTGTAACTATGTACACACATACCTTCTAATCTCGCAATTAGATTAGTTCAAGTGATTTAAATTAGAATCACATTTTTCTTTTTATAACGAAAGTTTCTGCAGTTTATGGTAGTTTTTGATAGTTTCTCTTTTCTTTTTCTTCCCTTTTCTTTTCTTCATTAATTGTGTGCTCTTTCTTGAATGGACAGATGATAATCATATATAGTTTGAGTTTAAAATTTAATCCTTACATCAAATTTTAACACAAATGATTTCCTAAAAATGTGGCTGCAATTTTTCCATCGTTGAAAATCTGTCATGAGGGGAGAAATTTCTTTCCACTCCCTTGCCCTTTGTTCAAATATATACGCGGGACAGTATGAAATAATTGATTACAAATTTGAACATACTCAGTGCTACCATCTTATAAGAATGTTATGCATTACAATGCGTGGATGTAGAGGGAGAGTGTTACCAACGGCGCATGGGATAGATGGGGTGAAATGGGTCGGATTCGGGGGCTCGGGTACGGAGGGGAGAGCTTAAACCAGGCTGAATTAAAGGTTAATCATCTTATGGGATTAAGGGGGTAACTATTTCGGTACCGGCTCTTTTCCTATCATTCCCTCATGACTTCACTTCACTGAGTAAAAAGTGCAGTCATTGTGGAGATGTTGCGTGTATCCTATTATAAATCACTTCGAAGGGAAAATGACTTAGGCAATCATATTCCTCGGCTTCATGAGAAAGTACTTACTTTCAAAAGCACTTTAATTTTTCATAAACAAGCGGGTAATTTCTTGGTAAAAAAATGAAAGAAGAAGAAAAAAAGAACGGCCCTAAAGTTTGGCTGCACACGTGACCGGGCATTTGTAAAAATTGAATCATAGATTAAGTTGAAACGCGAATCGTTTGACTTTTATTATTTCAACACAATTTCTATTTGTCGAATTCTCATGAATCTTTGTTCAATTCAATTCAATTCAAGTTTATTTCCACAATCTGATAAAAATACAGAACAATCAAAAGACAAATAACACAGACAAGAATATAACATAAATATAACATAACAGATAATGGTGGAATCGACAATAGGCCTACAGGCCTTTCTATGGTCAATCCCTTAAGTGAATACATGATAGTAAAATCTAACAAGAACATGAACTAAGTAACTAACAATACAACAACAGCGACTACAATAACAAAACAAAAAAGGATGGAGAAAAGGAATAATAAATGGGAGAGGAAGGGAGAAGGCAAATTAATATAGATTTAAAAGATGATTTTTATATGTTCGTTTAAAAACTGAAAGACTTTTGGTACATTTAAAGGTATTTGAGAGATTATTCCACATGATCGGCCCTGAGTATTTGATAGTGCATCTAGAGACATTATATTTATAATTAGGAACATACAAATTATTGTTCTGTCTTATATTGTACATATATTTTTTCTTTGTGAAACCATTTTCTAGAAATTTTGGCAAGGTATTGTTGGTATATTGATACATAAATGTGCAGATTACAAATTTATGAATATCATATATAGTTAATAATTTCATTTTTAAACAAAGGATCTGAATGAGTGTAAGGCTTAGAGTTCGTAATTATCCGGATTGCACGTTTTTGAAGAATATGAATACGATTTAAAAGATATTTTGCACAATTTCCCATACAATGTTGCAATACATAAGGTGAGGCAAGATCATAGTAAAGTATAAATTTAAAAGGATATGTGTTGGTACAATTGCACTTATTCTACTGATTGCACCAATTGCTCTTGATATTTTACAACATATGTCATCTACTTGATATTTCCAGGTCAAATGATTATCTAATATTACTCCTAAGAATTTAGTTGTATTTACAACTGGAATATCAAAACCAGCAATTTTTACATTCATGCGATTTATATCAATAAATTTATTTTTGGTGTGGAATACCATGCATGATGTTTTATCAGTATTTAGTTTCAATTTGTACTGTGAGTCCTCCCTCCCCACTCTCACGCCACCATTTCTTGTAAATTAGCTGAATCACAAGAAGCCGGAAGGACAGAGAGCTAAATACAATATTTGTTTCAGTATTGAATTCTCTTTGAACTTTGAACATCACACCCCTCCCCCCCCCCCACACACACACACCAATCACTGTAATTACCCCAACTAATTATTCATTATAGGCAGCTCCCATTGGACGACTAACCCTCCCCCGATAAATACCTCTTCGAATAATAACCCTTAGGGCAACTACTCCACCATACCTTACAAGAGCTGTCCTCCGATCGATCGATCCCCCTCGCCAAAGAGCCGTCGTCCTTGGGACCTGGAATTCGGGGAAGGGGTAGATGCCCCTATAAATGTCAAAGATAGCCGTGTATCCGATGGAGAGAAATATTTTAAATGTTTAAAATGTAATGCTCTAGCAATTGAGCGCTCATCAGAGACGGATACCGGCGCTATACAAGATGCCTTTACCACAGGATTAAAATGTTTTTATTCCACAAGTTTTACGGAACTCGACTGATAACAATGTTCCTATTCCGTCTTTTATCATTGTCGCACTTTCGCCACATACACCTCTGTAAAAGTTATGTGACCTCCATCTCCATCACTAACAATCAAGGATATTCAAGTGAATAACTACCCCCACAAAGAAAAAAAATGAAATGAAATGAAATAAATAAAAGAATGAATAAAAAAAAATATTGAACAAATAAATAAATGAATAAATAAATAAATGAATGATTAAATAATTCAACAAAAGACTAGCAAAATTAAAGAGGGAGATAGTGAGAGAGGGGTGGGGGACATGCCATTAAAACTTATCTTGTACATACTATTAACAGACCAGTTTCGATTGTTCCTACTTACTGCTACCGTTCTTGAAGTATATTAACCAGGAAGCTGTTACAGCTTCCTGGAATAACTCTTCCGATTGTCATAGTATGAAACAATTCTTTGGGTTCTGAACGCCGAACGCCCATGGGCAAATTCAATTTATCATTAAACAAACAAAGAAACAAACAAATAAACAAAAGATAGGTGCCCCGTTGCGCAAGAAGTTATTAAGTCACATCTCTCATGTACCAGGGAAGGAGAGGAATCAAGCCGCTCTCCTTTGAACCCATGCTTCAAGCCGCCGAAAAGTTATGCGCTAATCTGCAACTGTTGACCAGGTGGTGGGATAAAAGAGCGCATGAAATATCAGGATTTAGAATTCCTACATCAGAAAATGGTATCCTAGCAAATGTTCGCTGTCCCTTTCACTGATTTCTCATCAAGCGAACACAAACTTGTGTAATTTCATCCTTTTTTCCAACTGCAAAAATACAAAAAACACGCGAAAACACGCATTAGCAAACTTAAAGTTATCGAAGATTGTAAATCATGGATTAAATGAAGGGACATTAAAACATGCGCAAATATGCGCATTATCCTAAAATATTGAGTTTTTGTCAGGATCTAATTTTCTTTTTCCAACTCTGGCACACAAATTATAGGAAGAGCGGAGTACTAAATTTGAAAAATTGTTTGATGCACTATTCCCAATACAATCCCCATATAAAGTTTATAATTTACACTGAAATTTTGCCGGTAATTTAATATTTTGTAATAAATGTGAAACTGGTGCTTTGCCTCCGAAATTCCCCGCAGTGGAAGAGCGACTCGGAGCATGGAACTTCAAAGCCAAGTGGGATGTTACACATCCCATAGTTACGCTTTACAACCCACGCATGCGTTTGAATAAATTACAAAAATTTCCACTCCTTCTCTATCACCTCCCTGCATGTACCAAGCAAGATCGTGCAGATTTGTGAATCATGACGGTCGATCGTGATTGGCCAATGGCAACAGCTGAAATTGGTCGTAAGAGCGAAACAGCGTCACGCACATGGGCGATGATTTTTATCAATGAAACATGAAACACTTCGCCCACGATGAAATATAATACATGTATTTACTATACCAGTGATTTCAACTTCCTGGTAACAGAAGAAAGAGGATACAAAATCCATATATATCTTAGCTATACATACGCATTTTCATCACAACAGAATATCTCTTCCTCGGCTCTTCTCTTCTGCAACAATAAATTGGTGAAAACTTGATTTAAGAAAAAAGAATCTGAGGCTTTCTGATTTTGTTTAACTGTAGATTTTGAACCGTTAATTTGATCTCTACAGGGATATTGAGAGGCACAGCCTAAACAAAAAGCCATCGATATTAACAACGCACTTAATTTTTATTGTAGTTGTGGGCACGTATTCCATCCGGGATATTTGTCACGCGGGATGAAGATGTTTTATTCTCTCTATTTTGCCGCCTTTCTTCTCGGGTGCGTATCGTCTGCATCAATATCATCTTCTCTCTGGGGGATGCCCTGCCCCCCTGATAAACTGAGTTGTAAAAATGGTAAGTTTTATCATCGTAAATCGGTCCTAAAACATTGCAAATTAGGCCGAAATTATTACTCGTTAAAATTACCACCATCAATATCATCAATAATTATCATCCCCGCCCCGCTGCCACTGATAAAGCCTCGGTCACAAATGCCATTACGAACTGTTACGAACGCCGTACGAACGATTTTAAGACAATGGAAATTCGGGAAGACAGTGGAAAAACAGGGAGATTCGTACGAAATTATCGTTCGTACGGACCTTTGTGACCGTAGCATTAACTGAGCTGTAAAATTGGTTAGTTTTAGCATCGGAAAAATTGTCATGAAACGTCTCAAATTACTCATCAATATTACCACCACCAATATCGACCATATTTAATGATGAAAAATAACAGAAAGCTTGTGAATTAATTACTTATTATTGTCACGGTTGCTTTGTGGCCAAAGTAATGATAATGTCTAGCTTTATAGAGTCTTTAACCAAGCCCTGATATTAGAATTCACAAGTTTGTACATTTTAAAGAAGACTTTGAAGAAGAAGAAAAAAAAATTGAATACTCTATTGTATTGCCTAGAGAAATCATGTTCGGATTACGTAATACTTCATTGACATTCTCGCACATTTCAACAGGGAATAAAGCTTTAAAAATTGCCTAAGGTTGATTTTCGATCGTTTTAAACACACATTTTAAATAATGTACTTCATGTTCTTGAAACATCTTTTTAACCCAGTTTACGCTATTGTAAATATCAAAGAAAAACTATAAGAGAAACATTCATCAGAAAATTGTCGCGCCGCTTCATATTTTCTGATAATTATAAATGTAGAGAATGAGTTGTTATTCATCTTTGTACCATGCAGCTGCCCGACTCGACAATAGTTCAAAGTGATCATATTAGAAGTATGGCTGTGAATACTGTTTGCACAATACTTCAAATATATATGGTGAAGAAAACGCGAGCTGAAGAGGGGGTATATTCTCTCTCTCTCTCTCTCTCTTTCTCTCTCTCTCTCTCCCTCTCTCTCTCTCTCGCTCACTGCAGGTGCCCTTATATAGGGAAACCCCCTTTCAACCCCTTTTTAATCACAAAAGGGAGACCATTTGAGTTTAAGACAAAGCAAAATCTTCCACACAAACTTCCAACGTATAATACATGGGAAATCATTCCCAATAATACAAGTAATTGTGGGATTCTTCGAATCTTAAAGATGTCGGAAATCTACACCACGTACGTGGATATCAGCTAGTTGTGGGATTCTTTGAATCTTAAAATCTGTCAATATACAGTCTGACAGAATATTTCAGTCTAAAAAGCAACAGAAACCGTGAGTAAGAACTATTTAGGTGGTCTGTCGTATATCGACAGATCACCTATTAATTTCGTCAGAATTTTCTTTCTTATTTAGTCATATTTCTCCGCACTTTTTTGTTCCGACGATAACTCAAGATCGGTACAGTCAATTTCTTTCAATTTTGGCACAGTCATGGGTCATTGTCATAAGACGTGACAGAAACATTTTCAAGGTCACCAGGTCTTCATGACGTCATCTAGGCGCCATTTTTTTTTTTTTTTGTACTTTCAACTCATAATCATATCTTCATAACGAAAAGTCATTTCTCATTCATATTTATCATGATCAAGGTCAATATCCGTCCGGTCAATTTCAGGTCAAAAAACGCGCGCGCATGCGTCCAAATTTTGATATGTTCTAGCTGAGACAATTTTCTACAAATGCAGCCACCACGATTTTTCATTTTGACAAAGGCATCATGGCGTATTTTTGCGATTAAAAGGGGCATGTCAATTTTTCACATTTTTCGTGTATTCTCTCTGGGACATGACTTTTTTCAAAACTGGATTCTACATTCCCATCTTTTGCGAGCAATATCTCCGTCGTTTTAGTTTAGTTTTCGCTGAGCTTCGAGTATGTTGTAGCTGAGACAATTAGCTATCACAAGTGTGCCCTTTTTTGTCGATCAGATGCTAGGATCATGCTCATATTTCACTTGCAAAGTGGGATTTGAGATTTCCATTTTCCGTTCACGTGTAATGTCTATGTGGATTATTGTGGTATAGTGGTCATAGCACTTGCCTCCCATTCCGGCGACCCAAGTTCGATTCCTGGTGGGTCATTTTTTTTTTTTTTTGCCGTCGTTTTAAATTTGATTTTATGATCTTCTTCGACTATTATAACATATTATCATATACAATCACAAACAATGTAATAAAATGCCTAATTTTGCGTGTTATATCTATGGGAGAGGAATGTCAATCGTTTGATACAACCCTATGGGAAATCTGATTCCTTGTCGTGTATTAAACCTATAGGGTTAATCTCCTAAGTATGTTGGAATATATCAAATCATCACATTTTTATGATGTTAGTCTCCTTCCCAGACGTTTATATTTTCCAGTTATTCAGCCCAGGTACATGCAATGTTTACGTCTCTCCCACGGACATAGAATTGTTTACATGTTTATAACTCTCTTTCTCTATATAGTAAATATTCAATTCTATTTATGCTGGAAATATTACATGCATCGTTCTCCATTGCATCTCTTTCTCTTTCTCTCTCTCCTCTCTCTTGCTCTGTTTCCCTTCCCCTCTCTTGTTCTGCCCCCTATCCTTCTCTTGCTCTGTCTTTGCATCTTTCTCTCTACTCTTTCACTCTCTCCCTATCTCTGTCTCCCTCTCTTGCTCTTCCTCTCTCTGTCTCTGCCTCTCACTGTATACTCACTCACCCTCTCCCTTTACCGCCTCTGGTTCTCGTTTTCCCTCCGATATCTCTTTTTATTTTCTTTAATTTCCTCTAGCTCTTCATTTTGCCCTTTGTATTCTTATTTCACCCCTACCATGTTTCCTTATACTATCCCCTCTCCTTCTAAGTGTATGCATTCTGATTCCTCTTTCATCCCTCGGTCCAGCTCATGTATTTTTACATGACTATAACCCGTCTCCCTCTCTCCTTCTCTATATCTATATTTTCATTAAATTTAATTATGATCATGATTTTGATCATAATCATTTCTCAATATTTTGTTCATCGGTTAAGTTATCACTTCAGTTCAGGTCACAGTTCAATCTATTAGTTCATCAGTTCATTCATCAGTTCATCAGTTTAGCTCATCAATTCAGTTCATTTCACATCAGTTCAATCTATACAGTTCATCAGTACTTCATTCATCAATTCATATCTTAATACATCATTTTAAATTAACATCATTATATTGGATCATTGAATTGAAGATGAGCATGATCATAAGAATTGAAGACAGACCACCTAATTCGTCCTCATGACGAATTAAATTTCTAGTTCTGTTTGTATTATTGGGTATCAATTTCGTTTTACTCATTTCTTCGACACTTCTTCCCAATGTTTGCAAAATAATGAAGCAACAGAAACCGTTTTCTTTTTAGAGTCAAATATTTTGTCAGACTGTATATAGATAGATGATATCCATTAGGAAGTAGGTCCATGGTTTTATGGTCATGTGTTACGCACTGCTTTGGTAAATCTATCGTCCTGGATCACGCATGCATATGCTATATTATGAAATATATTTGTATATGATCTATTTGTACTCTCCATATTGATTATGAAATGAATAGTACTACATCATCATAATTACTAGGAGGGGCGGTTACACAAAGAAAAGAAGAACAATTTTGAATTAGAATTGTGTTTAGTGAATAAAACGCCAGCCTGCCAGTAGTTGTAAATTTCATCCAAAATCATTCGCATAAAATATATCACTGTTTGCTGCATGGGAGGGGCGTTAACTCTGTGTATAAGTATATGAGTTCTATGCCTTCTTGCTCTTAACAAGCAAGAATACTAATATTATAGATATTTTGATCTCGAAAACCAGTAGAAGAACCAGATCAAGACTAAAACAGTTCGAATATAGGTGAAAGAAGGAAGAAAGGCAAAGATAGAGAAGAAGCAAAAACATAATAAAGATATAAAAGATGGGGAAAAGGGGGAAATGACACAAGAAGGGGGCACTAAAATGAGATAGGAACTAATAAATCACTCACGCCATCAAAATACATGTTCATTAAAATAATCACCAATGAGAAGAGGAAGAAGGGGAAAATTAATTAAAAAACAAGAAGCCCCGATTAGATAGGGAAGTATCTGTTTGATTAAAACTGGATATTTTGTATAAACTGTAAATATTGACATTGTTATGGCAGTATCGGTCAATCGGTGTACCATGGGGAAATCCCGGCTTTTAATATCACTAACTAGTGGTCTTTAAAGAAGAAAATAGTATGCTAGTATAGGGGCGGATCCAAGATTTAAAAAAAGGGGGCACAATACCGCAAACTATCTGAAAAGCAAGAAAATAGATAGTAAATAGCAATAAAAGCTATCATATTTTAATTTGTTTGTCTTTTTAAAACTACAAGTTTATGAGGGGCAATTTTTACGGGGGTTGTGTTTATACTTTAAATTAAGTGAATCGGGTTTGAAATGGAGCACAGGACGATCGTGCCCCTCCGCCTTTGATAAGAGTTAGCATGATCTTAGAATTCACTCACATATTGCTGTTTGCCGAGAATGTTGAAGGTATATCATTTCTATTTAAAATAGTTTTACTTTGGGTGATGTATGTAAATCCGTATCCGGACACCTACCCCCTGGACATCCACCCCCGGATAACCACCCCCAGTAAACTACCCCCTAGGACAACTACCCCTAGGGCAACCACCCTCTACCTACCCCGGACAACTACCCCTACGACAACCATTCCCCCGGACAACTACCCCCTTGGATAGTTGTCCGGGGGTAGTTGTCCTAGAGGATGGTTGTCGTAGGGGTAGTTGTCCGGGGAAAGTTGGCCCAGAGGGTAGTCGTCCTAGAGGGTGGTTGCCCTAGGGGTAGTTGTCCTAGTGGGTAGTTGACTGGGGTGGTTATCCGGGGGTGGAAGTCCAGGGGGTAGGTGTCCTAGAACCATGTAAATCGCCTTTAATTTTAATTTTCCCTTAACAGAGGTTTTAAAAAAATGGTCACTTTAAACCTCTCGTGAAAAATATGCTATTCTGTGTAAACATGAGAGGTAGATGAATGAATTATGTTTAAAAAGAATGATTCGTTTGACTAAACTAAACAATTCTCAGAAGAAACACATCTACAACTTCAGTTGTGTCAGAATGTCAGGATGTTTTTGAGTCACTGTCATGTCAAAAACGCACACTGCATTGTACAAAATAACCCTTTTCAAAATTACTTTTGTTTGTTTATTAATCATTTATTCTTGTAGACATATTTTTGAGAACAGGAAGACAACTACGTGAAGAAATGATGTTAGCATGTGGCTTGCAATAACGTATGAGTGCGGGCGGCGTACGCCCCTCCCACACAAATCTCTAATAACACAATTAGATAAACTATTCTTGGCTCAAAGAGGGTAATAAGAACAATCTGTAATGCTGACTTTCGTGCTCATACAAATCCTCTTTTTTATCATCATAGGATTTTAAAGGTAGGAGATATTTATTATATGCAACTGGGTTCCTTAATGTATGATCTCAACTCAGGTTTACTGCCACTGACATTAGCCAAGATCTTCAAGACAATCAAATTCACAATTATGCCACAAGAGGTGCTTCTGCATTCCACTTACCCCATGCAAGGACAAAGTTTACTCTCAACACTTTAGTTTGCACTGGACCAAGGTTTTGGAACACTCTTGACTCAAGCATTAGCCATTCTGTCAGTATATCTGTCTTCAAACGTAAACTGAAGTTGTACTTATTGAATGATTACTTAGTTGATTCTTAATCTATGCTGTCGTGATTTACATGTATACATGTATGTGAACTTAATCCATTCCTTAATTTACTACTGTATAGCAACTGCCGACTTACCTTTTCTCGCCTGTAGCTAGCTTTCAGCTTACAGTGAAAGTATGTCAATTTTTCTTTCTCCCCCATCTCTCTCTCTCTCTCTCTCCCGCCCCCTCTCTCCATTTCTATATCCCACGTTATTATCACTCTTATCGCCTCCTTTTGTACATAGTCTCTTCTCCCCACCCTTTTTTATTACTCCGTCAAACCATATTTATAATCATATGGCTATAGTTTATAGTTATTTGTTTTAGTACTTTAGCGCCTTTGACGAACATTTCTTGTATTAATCTATTATATAACAGGCTGTTTTTTTGTTGTTGATGGTGTCTAATGTTATTGTTTTGAGGGACCTGACCTTTACAAGCTTAGCTTTAATTAGGTCTCCTCGTCTTTTTCTTCCTTTTTTACTCACTTAAATGCATTACATGAACTTGATCCTTATAAGTGTTCCTTTTATATACTCTACATGTTATAAATATGTTAAATTGTATTGCATTCATGTTGGAAGAAAGACAAATAAACTTGAACTTGAACTTGAACACACACGCACACACACACACACACACACGCACACGCGCGCGCGCGCGCACACACACACACCGTATTCCTATTTTCAGACAAAGACTATATAGAACTTTTAAAAATAAGTATTATCAACAGCGTGCCTCAGATTGTAAAGAAGTTTAAGGAGTTCCGATTTTGGAGAAGGCTCCATTGACCCGCCCGGAACGGCCCTTTATCGATTTCTGGATACGTCGCATGGCTTTACAAAGTCTAAGTGACATGAAAGGTGAATTCCCAATGTTCTGATTTTCTAGATCATAGATCTGATGAAAATTAAATTTCTACAAGATCTAATACCACCTTATATTTCGAAATCGGAGGGTGTTTTTTTACTTTTATTTATATGTTTGTTTGTTTTAGAACTGAAAGTGAAGATGAGCTATTGTCAAAGTTTCTTAATTTACACTCACGCAGGATAGCACGTAAATGTAAGTGTTTCCGCAGTGAGAAAATAATAAACAAAATAAATACCCTCACGTTTCCTTTTATTCACACTAGTATCAATGAACATGAATTTTCTGTTTCATATTACTGACAAACATGTTTATTTTGAGCAAGACAGAGTATTTTTACACGAGGATGCAATCTACCCACTTAGTATCCTTGCAAACTCAAACTCTAGAGTTACGCACTTTGCATTGGTGTAATATGTCTCTATTTAGTATTAATAATTTCTTAACGCTGGTGAAATATAAGTAGCTTTATTTTCATAGGAATTCGGAATAAAGAGACACTTATTCACAAGGATCTTATCGAATTTCAATTAACCCGTTTTCTGTGCCATATATTAATTTAATTGATGGGTGTTCGAATCTACATGGATGGTAACATTTTATAATGTTAAATTTAATTAAACATGAGACTGGTGGTTCCCGTGGCAGAAATTTGTCTCAAAATGCTTGAAATCATTTTACAAATTTTCGATCGAATACCATCATATGAAACATTTACAGGGATCTTTTCTTGCTCTCTTCTTAAAAACGGGATTTTTAAAAATAAATGCCAAGATTAACAAAATAATAGATCTTTTTAAAGTAATATCTAAATTGGAGTCCGTTTTGTTATGTATCCTGCTGTCTTTGACATTTTGTTTCCTCAAACTCCTTAAAATATCTAAAATGCTTTTATATTTAAAGGAATGTATACGATGTTGATTACACATCCAAAGCAAAAAGAAAACCACCCAACCAACAAACAATACACGTATTCATCTCTTTCATTCGCTATACGTATTAAATCTAGAAACATCTTTCGATTCTATTATTTCTAAGTTTGCTTAAGAACTTTACTTGCGTTGGTATTTGAGCGAATATAGGATAAAGTTTGAAGAGTATGTGACTGTGCGTCAGAAAGCAAATTAAAATTAATACTCACATTTAAGTGTCATTGGTGATCAATAATCATATATTTCATGTAATTCGTCATTTTTTATATTATTGTTTTGAGTGTACATATTCCTTTGCACGTCTCTATACGTGAAATGACTTTTTGAAAGCGAAATCCTGTATCCGGCTGTGTTTAATATGCATTTGATTTATTTTTAAAAATCATCACTTTTTATTCACTTGTATAATTTGACTTTGTGGTAACTTTGGTCAACCCTTATCATCAAAATTACCCAACCTAATCGCAAGTACCGAAATCATACTGCAAGATTACAGTGGTAGGCTAAGGATTTTATTATTTAGAAAAAATGGGGATACTGCCACCATTATCACCACCACCACCGCCATCATCACCATCATCGTCGTCCGCATCGTGATTATAATTTTCATGTTTTCTCTCCCCCCCCCCTCTTCTCTCTCCTTCTATCTCTCTCTCTCTCTCCTCTCTCTCTCTCTTCCGTCTCTCTCCCCTCTCTCTATCTCTTTCTCGTTTCTTTCTTTCTCCCCTCACTCTCTCATTTCTTCTCAATTACAGGTACGGACATCGGATTGGTTGGTTTCGAGTTTGACGTATATACCCGGCTAGAGCATGCCGACGAGGGCACCTACAAAGACCTCGTATGCTACCCGCAGAACTTCTGCTCCATGCGATGGCTGAAGGACGGCCTCCCCTTCCCGTGGGCGTGGTCTTCTCGTATGGGCGTGACACAGGGCGTTTGTAATTCGACGCTCATGTTCCGGAGGGTGGGGCCTGATGCGGAGGGCGTGTACACGTGTGAAGTGACGGGTGCAAATGGAACAGTGATTTCGAGAAATATTACACTGAAAGTTATAGGTATGCAAAGAATTTCCCATTTCGTTCCCCCCTTTGATAGTTTTATTTTATTTTGCACAATGAGAAAGAGGTATTATGTATTTCTACTTCATTTTGGATGGACGTAATCTGTCATACTATTAAGTACATAATTGAAAGTATTCTTGTTATTTATAAAGTCTTTGATAATAGGCCTATAAAGATTTTATATAATTATATTCAAACATCCTTATTGTTAAGATAATGATCGTTGTAGAACTTGTAATTATACAGAATTGTTAATATCATACTTACAATGATGATTTTGATGATGATGATGATAAGGATAATGATATTTATATTCATAATAGTAATAATAATAATGATAATAATAATAATAATAATTATAATAATAACATCAATAGTAATAATTGTGATTATGATTATCATTATCTTTACAACCTGTTGCAATTTTCATCATCATTATCATGGTCATTTTAATTTTCATAATTAGACGATCTTTATAGTATCACGTTCTGTTATCTCTCACAGCTACTCCGCCCCGACCTCCGCCCATTGTTGTCGCCGGTGATCTTTGCGCCAATCACACGGGAGAGCTCGGGTCAAATGTCACCTTCCGTTGTGAGATCTATGTGGGTGAGGATGCTATGGCCTACAGCTACTCGTATTGGGTGATGGAAGTCACGCCAGGAGAATGGGCCTCCCCAGACTATGTTGGTGCGGATCTGAACGGGACGGTCATTCACGAAAATAGACCACAGTATGTGTATACCGGCGCGTACAGCAGGATTTTAACCATTTTGAAACAGTACCCTTTTTCTTGAAAATGGCACAAAATGGACGTTTTTGAACCCCTTAATGCGGCACCGCGCGGACCGCAACCAATCTATAAAAAACACCCCTTTATACGCGTTTTCTTGGTCACGCATGCTTACAGTATTTGTATTTGACTGAGACCCCCGGGCTCTAAACCGACCATTTCTATGCCATTCGGGGTACTGTAATATGTTGTCGGTCTGTTTTCGGTTTCGTTGGTTTGACTGAGATATCATACCTCAATCACACCAACGAGACCGAGAACAGACCCAGAAGAGAATGAACGCAATACATGTTTTACTTTAACCCGCCAATGGCCAAAAATTGTCGGTTTAGAGTTGGTCTGACAGTGTGACCATAGTGTGATTGAGGTATCACACCACCAAACCGATTCCAAACCGACCAAAGTCGAGCCATTTTGGGATAATGTAATCTTTCGTTCAGTCTGGTGTCGGACTCGTCGATGTAACTATACAGCATTAGGTATTCATGAAAATATAGATACATTATCAATTTACTTGGAGCTGCATGTCAGTACCATGGTGGGGAGAGGGCCGAGGAGGGGGAGGATCCGTCCCACTGATGTGCTACGGATCTCAATGTCGGCTATTCAAGAAAGCACAGGAAACGGGCGGCTTACATATTCTAGGCGTCAGTCTGTCAATGAAAAAGGGGTTGGGGAGGGTAATAATTTTTTCGTCGGAATTTTTTGCACCATCCCCACTTTGTTTCTCTAATTATTTTGTCTGATTTCTTTCAATGCAATTTGTTATAAATGTTGGATTGCCTTTTTTGCGAGGTTTAAATTGAAAATCCGAAATTGAAAATTCAGGCAATCGATTCAAGTACAACAACCCAAAGAAAAGAAACATTAACAAACAAAATAAAACAAAACAAACATGGGAATACGTAGTATATCCGTCCACGGTCAAAGAGCACTTGATCATGTTTTACTTCCTATTTAGATGATGTACTCCTTGATATTCTTCGTACGAATGAATACCTCCGGTAATTCATTTATCTCAACTAAATTGTTATCATTATTTATTAATTTGTTTTAGTTTCGTCTTCTTTTCCAATATCAATTATACAGTTATTAATACAAACATGGGGTTATGCTATAAGTTCATCACTTTTTATAATCCCCCACATTGACATTAATTTGTTTTTAGGTTAATGTTATTCTGTATTTCTGCTTTTGTTCTTGTTGATCTTTTTTTCTTCCTAATTGTTATTATGTCATTAATGTGTTGAAGTATTACTATGTGTATTCAACTGCATTGCTATAACAGTAAAAATAAAATTTGCATCATATTTGTCAGTACCGTGAGGCCCGGCTACATGATGTCCGAACTTCAAATTTTCAACGCATCGCAAGAGACGTTCGTTAGATATCAACTACATATACGTGTCCCACAAGACTACGTGACCAATTTTCACCTGCAACCGCCCAGATCCAACAATGGTTGGTAATTTTTGGAAATAGTGCACGCAAACACGGCACGCACTGCTTAAAAGAATGTCGCCCTCTTTGTCTACTTCACCGCACTGCAACTTTTCTAGCTGATGCACTGGTAGAGGTCAATGTGTTGGCGGTCTTGATTTATGCTTGTAGTTCTATATCATTTGATTTATCCACATTAGATAGTTTTCTTTGGCCATTTGCTGCTGGCTTCAAACCAATCTTTTGCTCTTTCTCTTCCTTTCAACCACCTCTTTGTTTCCTTTTTCTATAGCTACGTAGGCCTACTTCCACCCTATGATCTCTCATAATGACGCTTCATGCGCAACGGGCATATAAGTTTTGTTGTCAATTTTCAACCACGTTTATTTGTACACATTTTTATGTAAAAGGGGCGTTGCACAGCAAGGCAACTAGGCGTTGTGGCGTGCGCCTGTAATCCAGCTAACAGTGGAAGTTACAAACTGATTCAGCCGAGGACGCAGGTTCGAAACTGAGTCACATCTTTCGGATGGTGACGTTAAAGGTCGGTCCCCAGACGTAATTTGGTCCAGAGGGGACCCTAAAACTTACAAGCTCTGCTTTTACCAGGGTCTCCTCGTCTTTCTTTTAGTTCACTTTGTTTTATCATTGTCATAATCTTTTTTGTTTGCATTGTAAATGTGTAATGATTTCATGTACTGCTCTATGTGACATTTGAAAGAAAGACGAATAAATATCTTAAATATCTTATTTAAATAATCATATCTGATTGATACACGTCTGTAAAACCGAATCACACACACACAAAAGATAAAGCACTCACTATTGAAAAAACAAACATTTACTCTCAGTCAGTTAGCTGGCTATCGGTCTAATGAACCTTTTATCAATATCAGTCTCATTGGCTGTCAGTCAGTTATAGGCTATCTGTACCGTGACCATTACATTAATATCGGTCTCGTGGGCTGTCAGTCAGTAAGGACATCGGTCTAATGAACCTTTTATCAATGTCGGTCTCGAGGGCTGTCAGTCAGTTAGGCTATCGGTCTGAACCTTTTATCAAGATCGGTCTCGTAGGCTGTCAGTCAGTTAGGATATCGGACTTGTGAACATTTTGTTAATGTCGGTCTCGTGGGCTGCCGGTTTTCTGGGACGATCCCGAGCTTATTATTCTGAATACTACTTTCTAAAGCGACCTCTTTCCTTGCCTTTTTTGTTTTTGTTTACATAGGAGACTCCCACAACAATTGCGAATCGAATAATGCCGCATCTACCGGAGAAGGCTCGTCGTGGTCATGGAAAACATTCGGCATCGTCATACTGTATCTACTCGGCGTCGTCATCGCCGTTGTCATCGTCGTGATCGTTGTCGTAATCGTGTACAAGCGACGTCTAATATCAACCAAAGTCAAGACACAGTATGAATATCATAAAATAACATCAACGCTACTGCTAGATAGTTTTGTAAAGTATTGAAAACGATCGAAAAGATCTTCAAAAAGTCAACCTACAAGAAGTTTAAATATCCTTGTTTATCACCTTTACAAAATGTGCGAATGCTACAATGAACTGTTTCATATTCTGAACATTTCCATGGATAGTACCAGTGGCGCGCGTAGCGTGATTCCACTATTGAGGGGCGCTCGAACGATCGGGGGGGGGGGCACCCTATCTTACTCGGAAAAAGAAATGCAAATTCACAAGGCTACTACTACCACTACTACTATTATTGTTGTTATCATTGTTATTGTTATTATTATGGGGAGGATGTGGGAGGTGGTCCAGACGTCTTCTCTTCTCGTCCTTTCCCCTTCTTCCTTTTCCTTTCTCGCTTTTCTCGTCCCTTATATCTTTTATTTGTTATCACTAAATGGGGGTGCCCCTGTGCCCCTACGCTACGCCGCTGGATAGTACAATAGTGTATTGATATTCCCCGTGCGCTGATTTCTTGAAAACCTTTGTGATTGTGTTAATTTGATTGTACATTCTCAAAGATACTGGGATAAAAATATTCATGCGAAAAACAAACAAACAAACAAACGATCAGTTTCATGGTTGGACGATTTTATACATTGACTTTTATATAAATATATATATATATATATATATATATCAAAACATATTGTTGTTCGTATTTCCCTAACTTATTTAATATGCTAAACATTTTGTATGTGTATTGATCGGTACTTTTTAGAAAAAGAGAAATAACTCCGGAAGGAGTATGGAATTATTTATGAAAATGTTTGCATTTATGTAAAAAGGGAGATTTAATTTAGGCTATTGTCTGTTTGTAGCTAGAATGGCATTACAATACCATTAATTCATTATCTTTTAGTATAGATTATATACCTCACTTAAGAAATCCAGCCATCTGATTGGTCGAAATTGCAGTCGTTGTTTTAACCATTCCCGTAAATAAACGAAAATGCCAAACCCATGTAATAGTTCTAGGGTAAAATCCCGGCAAAATTCCAGTTACCGGGAAAATAGTTCAGTCTTGCTGAAATATCCATTGGGTTCAGTGTTAAAAACTGGTTTGAGCGATCGCGGATACCATACGTGTGCGAAGAATTGGTCGCTAGCTTAATTTAACAATTTTAATAGGCCTAGAGTCTACAGCGCAGCGCAGACGACCGTACGGCAATCTCGATCGTACTGAATTCCAAACAAGGCAACAATGGCTGAAGAAACTCTCCCAAGATTTCAACTTCTTGATGATGATCAAATGCAAGACTTGATTAATTCTGCTGACAGCAAGAACACCAATGTAAGGTCTAATATGATTGTCAAATCCATCAGTGCAGTCCCACACATTAATTGTTGTGTAGAGGGGTCTAGAGATCTAGCCTACAGAGTATTAAACTTTACCGCACCGCGGTAGACGTAGTCTAGACTAGATTCTATGTGTATTTAGTATTTATTTCTGCTCTTCCTGTTCTACCAGTTGATTGGTAAGTTGACTCTTTTTTCGGCATATAAAAGTATTAATGACTGCTTTAATATTCAAAGCAGTCATTAACACTATACTAAACGCCCTTCTGGCTCCAAACAGATGCTTTGTAGTCTGTCAGAGAATGAATAAGATTGTTATTCTAGAAGGTATAATTATGATGGATGAAAAATATTCAAATATAATATACTTTTTAAAATCAAATTTCCATTAAAAAAAAAAGTAAGTGGCAAATAGTATGGTAATAAACCATTGTAAATGTACGTTTCTAAATAATATCAGGCTCTTATGATCCCATCTTTAAAAAGTTAAATGATAATTGAATTATTTTGTATGTGCAATTTCTTTTTTTCTATCAATATCAATCCCCTTCCTACCTACACATTTTGTCATTAAAAAGAAAAAGAAATTCCAAGATTTCCTCTAGATCAGTTATAAGTACTGTTAATATTATACAAATATACAATGACACTCGAGGATCTAGCTGCAATTATATACCTCTCTTTAGGAATCTAGCCATCTGATTGGTCGAAATTGGAATCGTGATTTTAGCCATGCCCATAAAGTAACGAACAATGCCAGTAACTGTCAATAGTTCATGAGAAAGATTCCCGAAAGATTCCGGGTACCGGGAAAATAGTAAAATTTTGCTGGGATCCCCATTGGTTTACATGTAAAAAAATTCTTTGTGTGAGCGCGGATACCACACAGTCTGTGTGTGCGATTTGGTCGCTTAGTGTGTGCGATTCCCGAATGATATTAACATTCAGGCAACTTACCAGCGAAGATTAAAAGACAGTGTCTCAGATTTTCTGTGATGTTTTAACCAATCTTTACTCAAGAAAAGGATAAGGCAAGAATTCTTTGTAGATTTTTTGTGTGAATTCGGTATATAAAGAGATATATAGACTTCTTTAATATTCGAGGCATGGCTGTTGCTATACTGGCTCTCGGGGACACCCCCGCGCGCCTCGGGGTCATGGCAGGATGCAACGTCCCCTTGAGCCTATGGAAACAGCCATGCTTCTAATAGCAGTCAATATATCTATACTATTCGCATCGAAGGACCATCAAATAGTACTATATTCATGTTCCTAAGTGCGAATAGTTTTAGCTTGTTCCGAGAATGAATCATATTTGTTTTATATCCCTTCCACCTGTAAATTGCACGGCGTGAGCGCTGTGACATCGCGGGAGTTGCCCGCTAGAGGCATTTGAAATCCCGTACGCTCGCTGAATTTTGCCAGTTTTTTCTTTGGGGGTGGGGGGAGGGGCGGGAAAACGAAAAGTTCATTTTTTCCCGGGGAAATGTGAACTTTTCGTGACGTCAGCAATACAAAATGAACTATTTGGCAGGAAACGCCTTTTCTAGTAAAACTATTCTTTTTCATGTTGTGTACACTCCTATTAAAATGCAACAATCTTACGATAATTTTGTTCTTGTTGTGTACACTTCTAATGCAACAATCTTACGATAGGGATATTGTTGCATTAGGAGTGTACACAACAAGAAATAGAATAGTTTTACGCCGTGCAAATTCCGCTGAGCCGCAGTAACTGCACAACACTACTGCAGTACCTGTATAGCGCCAGCTAAACATATTTACATCCTTAAATGTTTCATTTGAGCCGTGCTATTTTCTTTTATTACTTTTTGTGCCATGTTTTGTGAATGTGAGCACATGTTTAAATATTACAGAAGTGTCAAAGGAATGATACAGCTGGAAGGGATATAAAACAAATATACAATCACTCATTCTCGGAAAAAAAGCTAAAACTATTCGCACTCAGAAACATCAACAGTTCTAGTTGATGTTCCTTCGATGCGATTAGTTTTAGCTAGATCCCAGAGTGTCATTGTATATTAAAATATTAATGGCAACAGCTTGATAAGCTGCATTAGGGTTGTAGTAATATTATAGCGTTAGGCTAATAGGAGTCAGCGTCAGTGCAAGTTGGTGTAGTGGTATATAGAGACACTGTAATATTAGAGAATGTGAATGTATAATCACCGTCTTAGAATACAGTGATTAGATTTGATTCATCAAGAATGAGTCAGTTAGCTGTATAACAGTAGTATATGATAGCTATAATAATATCATAGTAATATTAAAGGTAAAACAAAGTTTTGGTATGGGGTCATGAATTTGGTTCGAATGAACATATTGGAAGCATATGCAATTTTACAATATTCAATGATCGTTCTCGCGGTTGAAATCGAGTCTAAAGTGATGAAATTGTAAATAATAAACTCTTAAAATTGTATAGCGCCCTCTCAAGACTGATTATTACTTTAGCTTTAAAACAATGTTTCTTGACTACAATCGACCAATTTGCTATTGTCATTTGAAAATTATATATCGGAACTGCATATTCTGAGATTTTCATGCTCGCAGCTACCATGGAATGGCCTTAGGCGCTATTTGAAATATTTGAAATTTACCGGGAGCACCGGTAAATTTTGATTATTCAATTTGCTCGAAAGCAGAAGTGTTTTAGGGGGCATCAAAATATATCAAAGATTTAAATAATTACTATCCATCCAATTTCAAAATTTCCCAAAAGTTTGCATTACCTTTAATAGTAGTAACGGCAGAAACAACAACAGCTGTAGTAGTAGTAGTAGTAGTAGTAGTAGTAGTAGTAGTAGTAGTAGTAGTAGTGTATAGCAGTAGTATTAGTATTATTATTAGTAGTAGTAGTAGTATATTGGTCTGAGGAGCATGGTTGAAATTATTGCCCGAGGTGATCCCTATGCTATCCCCAAGACGAATTCGAGGGGTCAGGGTGCAAACAGTCTTGAGATCACAATGGGCTATATATTTTTGTTCATGACCCGAAAGATCAAAAGTAAATAGGCCCTATTCATTTTATAGACCAACACCGCATCGCTCCTGTGAATACTTGATAACAAAATGGCAGAAAATTCGACTGTCAAAATGTGTATCACGAATTGAAATGTTTTCATAATAGATGTGTCTTTGTGCATATAACTTTAAGCATATTTATTCGTCATTGTGTTATACGGGCAAAAAGAGAACTATTGCAAAGGCAATATTTTTCGCCATTGATCGCTAGTTGTGACGTAGCGGTTAACAGCAAATGTTGTGCCCTCACTTTTGATCAATCATAGGCCATGTTCGGATACGCGGGGTGTAATAATAAATGAGTATAACTTAGTCACCGTCTAAGTTTGATTGGTTATCAATTCAGATGGTTTATTACTTAATTGTTGCTTTTTTATTTTTATAGTTGAACATTTAAACTTTGCAACGATATAATACCGATTATAATGATTTTTTTACAAGAAAAAGAAGGAAAAACAAAACACGTGCAGCTCTTTTGCTTTAAGTTTGTGTATGTTCGTATACGTGTATTGATCTTCTAATGTTATGGGGGAATATGTATGGCAGCTGTTTTGAAAGAGAAGAGAAAGGGATAGGACGGGGGGATAGGAAAACTGAGAGGGAGAGGGCCGAGGGAGATAAAGAAAGAGAGAGTTGAGTGAGTTAATTGATGAGAAAGAGACAGGGAGAGGGAAAACAGAGAGGAGACTATAGAATAAGAGAAAGAGTGAGAGGAAAGGATGTGTGAGAGTCTTAGAGTACAGTGTGACAGAGAGAGGAAAAGGATTATGGAAAATAAAGAGAGAGAGAGTGAGAGAGAGAGAGAGAGAGATGGGGGAGGGGAGACCAAGAAAGAGCGGGGACGGTCCCGCAATATTTATTGGATTGCAGTCGTCATTTGCATATAATTAAGTTATGCCGGATAGGGCGTGTGGTGGGGGGGGGGGCACTTGTGTCCCATCTTGCCCCACTGAAATCTGATAAAAATATTTTCCACAGAACTGAGGGTCTCTCAACTTGCTTGATCTCCTTGCACGAGCACCATCTGTTGAAGAGACTACCCGGTAGTTCGTGAAGGCGGTAGCCTCTATATGGGCACATCTACAATGAGGTCATGGATGCATGTGATGACCTCTTGTCAGTTGCATGACTGGACCACAACACCTCTACATAATTAGGAAATTATTTAAGTTGATATCAATTTAGGGGCATAGCCATACCGTTTTTAATGGGGGTGGGATATTGGATCGAATTGTCGACAGATCCCCCGCCGAATTAGTAAGTGGAAAATGCCGTATAAAATGGTGACGAAAAGACAAATCTATAAGAGGGATGTAGAGTCTGAGAGAGGAGAGAGAGAGAGAGAGAGAGAAGGCGGAGAGAGGGGAGAGGGAGAGAGGGAGAGGGGGAGGGGCTTCCCTTCTTTAAAAACAAATAGGAAGATAAACGCCTTGCCATGTTTGTTTTCAGATATATAGATGACCATTATGAGGTCACTGACAAGAGTTATTTCAGTTTCATAGTTACTCCTACCAAGTAGGTCCATGCTCCTACCCTCCCGTCAATCTAGTTCTTTTATTTATTCTTTTATTATTTTAGTCTTTAAAAAATAATCTTGTCTTTCGAATCACCATGGTAAAAAGTAAATGACAAACGAATTAGACCTGCACAACCCTTCAATATATATAAAATATTTTTAAAAAAGGGAAATGGAGTCATAGTATGTGACGATATTTCCTATTATGTCCGGCTTAATATATAATAAGTGTAATATGTCACAAGGGCCTGACTATATTATTGAGTATTGTGGGAGATGTTAAACCTTGATCTTAAAGCCTGTCTGCTCTAGTTTGGCCAGGAGGGATTAGACCCTCCAGCGTGGTCACGGACAGGTGGTTATCTCATCAACTCAGCTCTCAATTAACATAAGAAAGAGGATCATTGGGGACCAACGGGCACCGCTTATGCATTGTGTTCTATATAGAGGGAGCAAGTAGCTACAAGTAGTGCAGTGGGGTTTTAAACCCTGTCAAAATGAAGGTAATCATTGCTTGCTGGAAGGTGCAAGAATGTGGGATATGACCCGAATTAGTAGTATAAGTAGTAGTAGTAGTAGTAGTAGTAGTAGTAGTAGAAGTAGTAGTAGTAGTAGAAGCACCATTTTTATCATTATAATGATCAATTTTGTTTTGTGTCAACTGCGATATTTGTTATACTTAATAATATCCGCTTTTCATAATGAAATTTGTTCAATTATCAATATACATAAAATAGTTAGCAGTCAGCAATTTCGGGACTTAAAGCCCAAGTCCACTCCAAAAATAACTTACTTTCAATAGAACCAGAAAAATCAGACAAACCAATCAAAAAAAGTTTGAGCAAAATCGGATAACTAATAAGAAAGTTATGAACTTTTAATGACATGAAAAACTTTGAAAATCACTACACAAATTGGCAACTCACTCATGAGTCTGTGACGTATGGTCCTCACTATCCACTAATTATTTTCTTTATATTGATAATATAAATTTCCTATTTTCACCCTAAGAATCTTATTTCTTCACACCAGCATCCAAGTTAGATTGTTAGTAATATGTTTTTGTGTGGATGCACAAATAAAGATAAATTTTTGTTCAGTTAAATCATGAAAAATTGAATTTTGATAAACTATTTATATAAAAATCAATAATTATGAAATACATTATTCAGAAAATAGTATCAATTCTTCAAAATTCATAAAAGTTTTGGGGAAATTTCATGCACGCAATATGATACAAATTATATAACCTGGGCAAAAGCATGGGGAAATCAAGTTTTGGGGGATAAAAAGGGAAATGAATGGGATTAAACTAATTGATAAGTTTTGAGGACATGACGTCACAAACTGATAACCATCCGCAATTTGTGTTGTGATTCTCATTGTTCCATAGTTTTACATACTTTTTCAAAAAATCACAACTTTCTTATTAGTTATCCGATTTTGCTCAAACTTTTTTTGATTGGTTTGTCTGATTTTTCTGCTTTTATTGAAAGTCAGTTATTTTTGGAGTGGACTTGCCCTTTAAGTGTGTTATAATCCCTTGGTCCTTTCTTTCTTCCTTTAACTCTTTCATTTCTTTTTCTCTTGTTCTTTCCCATTCAGGTGTCACACACGGTAAAATACCAAGAAAATCAGAGAAACATACAGAATTACAGAATGAGAAAGGTAGAGAGCTTGCTTAATTTTTATTTTATGTTTGAAAATTAAAATAAAATAAATGAAATGAAATGTGTGTGAGAGAGAGAGAGAGAAAGGGAGAGAGAGAGTGGGAGGGAGGGAGTGAGAGAGAGAGAAGAATTGAGAGACGGACACAAGGAGAAACAGACAGAAACAGAGAGATGGAGAGAGAGAGCTTGCTTGGGAGACAGAGAGAGAGAGAGAGAGCTTGGGAGACAGAGCCAGAGATAAACAGAGACAGAGATAGGAGAGAGAGAGAGAGAGAGAGAGAACGAAAGGGTAATGATCATAGGCAGACAATCCTGTTTGACGTCAAGGAAACAGTGCGAACGAGTTATTAGGTCATGGTTTTGACGTCATCTTCATGTATATGTATTTGATCATTGTAACTTTGTACACACACACCTTATGCAAGGAAACCCGTTTACTTTCTAGACTTCACTGTCAGGCACTATTGAGTCACTGACTGACCTTTTTCTTTCTTTTGTAATAACATACATAAAATGAGCTGTAAAGGGTACATGAGCATTTGTCTACATCAATAACCCACTTCCTGTATTGCCAAAAATAAACTAATTGAATCTTTGCGCAGCACTAAACGTACGACCATTCGGTACAAGGGTCTGAAAAATCACACTATTTAATTAACCGAGCGCGCTCGCTAAATTCGATTCGACAACTAACGGTCGTTATTTTCCCACAAAAAGACATTTTCAAGCCCTTTTGTTTTGAGGGAAGTTCTAAATTAGTATTATCTTTCAAATGCCGTTGGAATTTAACCTTTTAGTTTTATTAGCCTGCAAATGGGACATAGTACCTTTAAAGGGTTAATCATCTAATGGGATTAAAGGGGTAACTATTTCGGTACAGGCTCTTTTCCTATCATTCCCTCATGACTTGCAGTCAAAAATTGCAGTCATTTTGGAAATGTTGCGTGTATCCTATTATAAAAGGGAAAATGACTAAGGCAATCATATCCTGGGCTTCATGAGAAAGTACTTACTTTCAAAAGTACTTTAATATTTCATAAACAGGCGGGTAATTTCCTGGTAAAAACATGAAAGAAAAAAAATGACCCTGAATATGTAGAAATGGAATCATAGATTAAGTTGAAACGCGAATCGTTTGACTTTAAACACAATTTATATTTGTTGAATTCTCATGAATATTTTGTCATGTACTGTGAGTCCTCCCTCCCCACTATCCCGCCATTTCTTGTAAATTAGCTAAATCACGAGAAACCGGAAGGACTCGGCTAAAGAGACAGAGACACAGAGCTATTTACAATATTTGTTTCAGTATTTAATTCTCTTTGAACTTTGAACATCGCCCCCCACACACGCACACACCAATCACTCTAATTACCCCCACTAATTATTCATTATTGGCAGCTAATCCTCCCCCGATAAATACCTCTTCGAATAATACTCCACTAGACAGTCCAACCACATTCGAATTCCAAAATATAAGTATGAATTTTCCCGTACCACAATAAAATTTAGTGGTCCAAAATTGTGGAATAGTCTTGGTCCGAGATAAAGAATCGCCCTTCCTTATCTAGTTTTTTAAAAATGTATAAATTGAATCTTATTAAATCATACACCCTCTGAGTCTGTAAAGCGGTACGTTTGCCTTGTTTTTTCTCTTTTTTCCTGTTGTACCACTTAATTTATATTTAATAACTCATATAGTTTAGGGACAAGCCTTTGATAGGCCTTTGGCCTTTATTTGTCCCCCACATTTTGATACTTCTGTTCTGCTGTGTTATTTGCTGGAATTTACTTTGTATTGTGTATGCTTGTAAGTTTGATTTTTATCAAATGTGGAAATAAAATGAATTGAATTGAATTGAATAATTACCCTTAGGGCAGCTACCTTTCGCCCCGGGCAAGTACCCCGCCGTACCTTACAAGAGCTGTCCTCCGATCGATCGATTCCCTTCGCCAAAGAGCCGTCGTCCTTGGGACCTGGAATTCGGGGAAGGGGTAGATGCCCCTATAAATGTCAAAGATAGCTGTGTATCCGAGGGGCAGAAATATTTTAAATGTTCAAAATGTAATGCTCTAGCAGTTGAGCGCTCATCAGAGGCGGATACCGGCGCTATACAAGATGCATTCACAACAGTATTACAATTTTTTTATTCCACGAGTTTTACGGAACTCGACTGATAACAATGTTCCTATTCCGTCTTTTATCATTGTCACACTTTCGCCACATCCCCCTCTGTAAAGGTTATGTGACCTCTATCTCCATCACTAAGAATCAAGGATATTCAAGTAAATAACTATTCCCCCAAGAAAAAAAAAAGAAACAAATAAACGGAGAAAAGGGAATATTAAAAAATAATAAATTGATAAATGAATTAATGGATGAAATAAATAGATAAATAAATGAATAAATATTTAAATAAAAGATTAGCAAAATTAAAGAGGGAGATAGTGAGAGAGGGGAAGGGGACATGCCATTAAAACTTATCTTGTACATACTAACAGACCCATTTGAATTGTTCCTACTTACTGCTACCGTTCTTGAAGTAGAATAACTCTTCCGATTATCATCGTGTGTAACAATTCTTTGGGTTCTATACGCCGAACACCCATTGGCAAATTCAATTTATCAATAAATAAAAAAAGAGACAAACAAATAAACAAAGGATAAGGGCCCCGTTGCGCAAGAAGTTATTATGTCACATCTCTCATGTACCAAGCAAGATCGTGCAGATTTGTGAATTTATTTAGTCGATTGTGATTGGCCAATGACAAACAGCTTTGATTGGTCGATAAGAGTGAAACTGCGTCACGCGCATGCACGATTCCTTTTATTAATGAAACATGAAACACTTCCCCAACGACAAAATTTACAAGTTGCTATATCCTTGAGAAAAAGTAAGAAGATATAATACATGTATTTACTACACCAGTGACTTCATTTCCTGGTAACAGAAGGAAGAGGATCCAAACCCATATACACCTGTATATATATGTAGCTGTACATGTACATACGCATTATTATCACAACTGAATATCTCTTCCTCGGCTCTTCTCTTCTGCAACAATAAATTGGTGAAAACTTGATTTAAGGAAAAAGAATCTGAGGCTTTCTGATCTTTTTCAACTGTAGATCCTGTACCGGAACTTGATCTCTACAGGGATATTGAGAGACACAGCCAAAAAAAAAAGCCAATGATATTAACAACGCACTTACATTTTTTATCGTAGCTGTGGGGTATTCCATCTGGGATATTTGTGACGCGGGATGAAGATGTTTTATTCTCTCTATTTTGCCGCCTTTCTTGTTGGGTGCGTATCGTCTGCATCAATATCATCTTCTCTCTGGGAGACGCCCTGCCCCCCTGATAAACGGGGTTGTGAAAATGGTAAGTTTTATCATCGTAAATCGGTCCAAAAACATTGCAAATTAGGCCGAAATTATTACTCGTTAAAATGACCACTATCAATATCATCAATAACGATCATCCCCGCCCCACTGCCACTGATAAACTGAGCTGTGAAAATGGTTAGTTTTAGCATCGGAACAAAAAAAAATCGTCATTTAACATCGTCTCAAATTACCCATCAATATTACCACCACCAATATCGACCATATTTAATTACTCATTATTGTCACGGTTGCTTCGTGGCCAAAGTAATGATAATTTCTAGAGTTACCAAGTCTTCAACCAAGCCCTGATATTATTAGAATTCACAAGTTTGAAAAAGAAGAAGAAAAAAGTCAACTCAAGGAAAATTTGAATACCCTATTGTATTGCCTAGAGAAATCATGTTCGGATTACGTAATACTTCATTGACATTCTCGCACGTTTCAAATGCATTATGCTCTTAAAATTGCCTTAGGGTGATTTTCGATCGTTTCAAACACATACACTTTGAATAATGTACTTCATGTTCTTGAAACATCTTTTTTCTAACCCAGTTACGCTATTGTAAATATCAAAGAAGAGTAATAAGAGAAACATTCATCAGAAAATTATCGCACCTCTTCATATTTTCTGATAATTATAAATGTAAAGAATGATTTGTTATTCATCTTTGTACCATGCACCTGCCCGCCTCGACAATAGTTCAAAGTGATCATATTAGAAGTATGGATGTGAATACTGTTTGCACAATACTTCAAACATTGGCTATGCATGGTGAGGAATAGCGAGAGCTGAAGAGAGAGAGGGGGGTATATTCTCTTTCTCTCTCTCTCACTAACTGCAGGTGACCTTATATAGGGAAACCCACTTTCAACCCCTTTTTAATCATAAAAGAGAGACCATTTGAGTTTAAGACAAATAAAAATATTCCACACAAAATTCCCAACGTAATACATGGGAAATCATTCCCAATCAAAATTCAGTTTATCTAAATTTCAAGTATTGTATGTTTGCAAAAACTTTTTAAAATGTTTAATTAAAAATGCCATTAAGCTAAATCAACCGCAAAAGTATAATGATCTTGAGGAAAAGAAACGTTTTTATGTTTCCTTTGTGATATTAAAATATTTTATTTTATACGCCGTAAAAGCTTCGCGCTCGCAATTTCGTACATTTCACGCCCCCTTGGAAAATCCTGGATCCGCAACTGAATGGGTATCAATTTCGTTTGACTAATTTCTCCGACACTTCTTCCCAATGTTTGCAAAACAATGAAGCAACCAGAAACCTTGTTTTTTTTAGACTCAAATATTCTGCCAGACTGTATATAAATAGATTCAAAGAATCCCACAAAACTGGCTGATATCCACGTTTGTGGTGTAGATTTCCGACATGAGTATTTTTAGATGTGAAACAAAACCAAAAGCTAATCTACAAACGGTAATCAAATTACAAATTATTTACATAATATAACATCTCTCTCCCTCCCTCCCTCACTGACTTTACAAAGTCTACCCGCCCTCGATAGGTTGTCAATATATTCAACGTTACTTAAAACATCATTCTCTTATGTTAAAAACAACACTTACATTGCATTTATTTCCATTTAGTTAATAATTCTGAAATGTTAATTATTTCATGTAGGCCTATATCTAAACTGTATCTAAACAGAATATTATTTAATACTTTGAACTGAAATTCTCTGTAATTTATATCAATTGTAGTTGTAATGATACATGAACGAGCCAATAACAATTCTTTATCTGAAACATCATATCTATTTTTTAGTCTAAACGTACTGACTGGGTACGTCTGATTTCTGGATACGTCGCGTGGCTTGACAAAGTGACATGAACGGTGAATTCCCAATGTTCTGATTTTATAGATCATAGATTTGATGAAAATTACCTTTCTACAAGATCTAATACCATCTTACATTTCGAAATCGGAGGGTGTTTTTTTTTGTTGGTTTATTTATTTCTTTGTTTATTTGTTTTGGAACTGAACGTGAAGATGGGCTATTGTAAAAGTTTCTTAATTTACACACAAGCAGGACAGCACATAAATCTAAGTGTTTACGCAGAGAAAAAAATAAAGAACAAAATAAATACCCTCTCGTTTCCTTTCATTCACGCTAGTATCAACGAACATGAATTTTCTGTTTCACATTACTGACAAACATGTTTATTTTGAGCAAGACACAGTATTTTTACACGAGGATGCAATCTACATGTACCTACTCAGTATCCTTGCACACTCTAGCGTCTAGAGTTACGCACTTTGCATTAGTGTAATATGTCTCTATTTAATAGTCATAGTTTCTTAACGCCAGTGAAATATAAGTAGCTTTATTTTCATAGGAAATCGGAATAAAGAGACACTTATTCACAAGGATCTTATCGAATTTCAATATAATACCCGTTTTCAGTGCCATATTAATTTACTTGATGGGTGTTCGAATCTACAAGGATGGTAAATTTTTAAATGTTGAATTTAATTGAAAATGAGACTGGTGGTTGCCGTGGCAGAAATTTGTCTCGAAATGCTTGAAATTATTTTACAATGTTTCGATCGAATACCACCATAATTATGGAACATCTACGGGGACATTTTCTTGCTCTCTGCTTAAAAACGGATTTTTTTTTTAAATAAATGCCAAGATCACCAAAATGACAGATCTTTTCAAAGTAATATCTAAATTGGAGTCCATTTCCTTATGTATCCTGCTGTCTTTGACATTTGTTTCCTCAAACTCCTTAAAATATTTAAAATACTTTTATTTTTAAAGGAATGTTAACGATATTGATTACACGTCCAAAGCAAAAAGAAAACCATCCAACCAACAAACAATACACGTATTCATCTCTTTCTTTCGCTATTTCTCTCTCGCTAAACGTATTCAATCTAGAAACTTCTTTCGATTCTATTATCTCTAAGTTTGCTTAAGAACTTTACTTGCATTGGTATTTGATCGAATAAAGGATAACGCTTGAAGCGTATGTGACTGTGTTTCTCAAAGGAAATTAAATTTAATACTCACGTTGAAGTGTCATTGTTGATCAATAGTCATATATTCCATGTATTTCGTCATTTGTTATATTATTGTTTTTTGTGTACGTATCCTTTTGCACGTCTCTATACGTGGAATGACTTTTTAAACGCGAAATCCTGTATCCGGCTGTGATTAATATGCATTTGATTTATTTTAACAAAATCATCACTTTTTATTCACTTGTATAATTTGACTTTGTGGTAACTTTGGTCAAGCCTTATCATCAAAATTACCCAAACTAATCACAAGTACTAGTACCCAAATCACATGTCCAGATTACAGGGGTGGGCCCAGGATTTTAATATTTAAAAAAGGGGGATACTGCCACCATTATCACCACCACCACCGCCATCATCACCATCATCGTCGTCCGCATCGTGATTATAATTTTCATGTTTTCTCCCCTTCTCTCTCCTTCTATCTCTCTCTCTCTCTCTCTCTCTCTCTCTCTCTCTCTCTCTCTCTTCCGTCTCCCTCTCCCCTCTTTTCTCCCCTCTCTCTATCTCTTTCTCGATTTATTTTCTTTCTCCTCCCCCTCTCTCTCTCATTTCTTCTCAATTACAGGTACGGACATCGGATTGGTTAGTTTCGAGTCTGACGGATATACCCGGCTAGAGCATGCCAAACAGGGCACCTACAAAGACCTCGTATGCTACCCGCAGAACTTCTGCTCCATGCGATGGCTGAAGGACGGCCTCCCCTTCCCGTGGGCGTGGTCTTCTCGTATGGGCGTGACTCAGGGCGTTTGTAATTCGACGCTCATGTTCCGGAGGGTGGGGCCTGATGCGGCGGGCGTGTACACGTGTGAAGTGACGGGTGCAAATGGAACAGTGATTTCGAGAAACATTACACTGCAAGTTAAAGGTATGCAAAGAGTTTCCCATTTTGTTCCCTTTGATAATTTTATTTTATTTTGCACCATGAGAAAGAGGTATTACGTATTTCTGCTTCATTTTGGATGGACCTAATCTGTAATACGATTACGTATATAATTGAAAGTATTCTTGTTATTTATAAAGTCTTTGATAATATAAAGATTTTATGCATGATTTTATTCAAACATCCTTATTGTTACGATAATGACCATTGTAGAAGTTGTAATCATACATAATTGTTAATTTCATACTTACAGTGATGATGATGGTGAGGAAATGACATCATAATAACAACAACAATAGTATTAATTGTGATTATGATCATGATTATCATCATCTTTATAACCTGCTACTAGTATCATCATCATCATGGTCATATTAATTTTCACAATTTTTACGATCTTTATAGTATCACGTTAATTCTGTTAACTCTCACAGCTACTCCGCCCACACCTCCGCCCATTGTTGTCGCCGCCGGGGATCTTTGCGCCAATCACACGGCAGAGCTCGGGTCAAATGTCACCTTCCGTTGCGAAATCTATGTGGGTGAGGATGCTATGGCCTCCAGCTACTCGTATTGGGTGATGGAAGTCACGCCAGGAGAATGGGACTTCCTAGACTATTTTGGTGCTGATCTGAACGGGACGGTCATTCACGAAAATAGCGCAAAGTATGTGCGGCTTATACACCAGTAAAATACATCAGTCACACCGCGGGATATCTATTATCTACTCCGGATCCAGCCCGACTCCAAACCGACCATTTCTTTGCCATTCGGGGTTGTGTAATATTTTGTTCGGTCTGTTGTCGGTCTGGTTTCGGTTTCGCTGATTTGACTGAGATATCATACCTCAATCACACCAACGAGACCGAGACCAGACCCAAAAGACACTGAACGCAATGCATGTATTACTTTAACCCGAATGACCAAACAATTGTCGGTTTGGAGTCGGTTTGACAATGTTACTTAGGTATCACACCACCAGACCGATTCCAAACCGACCAAAGTCGAGCCATTTGGGATAAAGTAATCTTTCGTTCAGCCTGGTGTCGGTTTGGTGTCGGACTCGTCGATGTAACTGCAATATTACGTATTCATGACAATATAGATACATTATTAATTTACTTGGAGCCTGCATGTCAGTACCATGGTGGGGAGGGGGCCCGAGGAGGGGGGAAGAGAGGATCAGTCCTACTGTTGTGCTACGGATCTCAATGTTGGCTATTCAAGAAAGCCCAGGAAATGGGCGGCTTACATAATTATTCTAGGCGTCAGCCAATAAAAAAAAAGGGGGATGGGGAGGGTAATAATGTATTTGTCGGAATTTTGTGCACCTTCCCAAGTCTGTTTCTCTAATTATTTTGTCTGATTTCGTTCAAGGCAATTTGTTATAAATGTTGGATTGCCCTTTTTGCGAGGTTTAAATTGACAATTCCGATATTAAACTTTCAGGCAGTCGAACCAAGTTTAACAACCCAAAGAAAAGAAATCTTCGCTGAAGCAAACAAACATCAACAAACAATTAAAAAAAAACAATCATGGGAATACAAAGTATATTCGTCTACGGTCAAATTGCACTTCATCATGTTTTACTACCTCTTTAATACCTCCGGTAATTCATTTATCTCAACTGACTTGTCATTATTATTTATTAATTTGTTTTAGTTTCGTCTTCTTTATCAATATTACATGGGGTTATGTCATAAGTTCATCACTTTTTATAATACCCTACATTGACATTAATTTGTTTGTACGGTAATGTTATTCTGTTTTTCTGCTTTTGTTCTTGTTGATTTTTTTCTTCCTAATTTTTTATGGAAAAGTGAAAAATAACTTTATTTAATTATTCAATTTTTCAACAACATTGCTATAAAGTATTTTTTTTAAATCATATTTTTCAGTAACGTGAGGCCCGGCTTCATGATGTCCGAACTTCAGATTTTCAACGCATCGCAAGAGACGTTCGTTAGATATCAACTATATGTCTCTACCGGCATACAGAACTCCGTTACCAATTTTCATCTCCAACCGCCCAGTTCCCCTTTTCCAAACTAGAACATTGGTTGGTAAGTTTGTGGAAATAGTGCACGCAAACACAGCACGCACGGCTTCAAAGAATGTCGCCCTCTATGTCCACTTCACCGCACTGCAACTTTTCTAACTGATGCACTCGTAGAGGTCAATGTGGTGGCGGTCTTGATTTATGCTTGTAGTTCTATAAAAGGCACTTGATAACTATCGTTATTATAAGAGGGAGGATGTGGGTGGTGGTCCAGACGTATTCTCTTCTCGTCCTTTCCCCTTCTCCCTTTTTCCTTTTTCAATTTTCTCGCCCCTTATATCTTTTTTTTTTAATCACTAAATGGGGGTACCCCTGTGCCTCTACGCTACGCAACTGGATAGTACAATAGGGTATTGAAATTTCCCGCGCGCCGATTTCTTGAAAATCTTTGTGATCATGTTACTTTGCTTGTACATTATCAATGATACTGGGGTAAAAATCTTCATGCAAAAAACAAACAAACAAACGATCAGTTCCATTGTTGGACGATTTTATACATTGACTTTTATAGAAATATATATATATAATAATAATCTTTTAAAGTCCACTCCAAATTTATTAAGTTAAACCGAAAATGGAAATTCTTTTTGCCCAATTGATCGTGAGCCCGGCAGCCACTGAGCAGCGCCAGATCGACATTGCTCTATCCCCTTATTGTTGAACGCCAAACAAGGTAGCAGCAACTCCCACCTTTTAACGTCTTTTGGTATGACGCGTCCGAGGTTCGAACCCACGACCTCCCGGTTGTGAGGCGGACGCTCTACTGACTGAGCCAACACACCGGTTCGAGTATATATATCAAGTCAGGCACCATATTGTTGTTCGTTTAGTTTTTACTTATTTAGTATGCTAATTATTTGTATGCGTATTGATCGTTACTTTTTAGAAAAAGAGATATAACCCAGGAAGGAGTGTGACATTAGTTATGAAAATCTTTGTATTTTGTGAAAAGGGAGATTTAATTTAGGCTATTGATTAGGCCTCTAGATCAGTTAAATTAATGGTAATATTAAGTAGTGTTAATGTCAACAGCTTAATACGCTGCAGTAGAGTTGTAGTAATAGTATAGTGTTAGGATAATAGTACTCAGCGTCAAGACAAGTTGGTATCGTGGTAGAGACACTGCAATATTAGACAATGCTAATGTATATTTTTTAAACCGTCTTAGAATACAATGGAATTCGATTTGATTTATCGAGAATGAGTCAGTTAGCTGTATAATAGTATATATATATTGACTGCTATGCCTCGTATATTAAAGAAGTCTATATATCTTTTATATACCGAATTTACACAAAAAATCTACAAAGAATTCTTGCCTTATCCTTTTCTTGAGTAAAGATTGGTTAAAACATCACAGAAAATCTGAGACACTGTTTATTAATCTTCGCTGGACGGTTGCCTAAATGTTACGATCATTCGGGAATCGCACACACTAAGCGACCAAATCTCACACACACACTGTATGGTATCCGCGCTCGTACAAAAAAAAAACCTTTTACGGACGGTAAACCAATGGGAATCTCAGCAAACGGGCATCTTTCTCACTATTGTCCGTTACTGGTACTGTTCGTTTCTTTACGGGCATGGCTAAAATCACGACTCCAATTACGACCAATCAGATGGCTAGATTTCTAAAGAGAGCTATATAATCGTATATGATAATATAAAAGTACTATTAATAGTAGTAACGGCAGAAACAACATCAGCTGCATGAGTAGTAGTCAGGGGCGGATCCAGCCGGCGGCGAGGGTGGGGGGCCAATTCGTTAGAAAATATTTAGCGGCGAACTAGCCGGCGATTAAGCATGTGTGTGTGTGTGTGGGGGTTTAATGAGCACGATTTTATTTTTACTGAACACCCCCTCCTCTACCTTGAACTAAAAAAAACAAAAAAGTAAAATTGTGGTTACCATTTTTTTCTTTTACTTTTTTTTTAAAGGTAAAATTGTAGTTGTTTTTTACTTCTTTTTTTGCCAGGGATGGGGGCCGGGCCTCCCGTGCCCCCACCCTGGATCCCTGGTAGTATTAGTAGTAGTAGTAGTAGTAGTAGTATTAGTAGTAGTAGTAGTTTAGTGTTCTGAGGAGCATGGTTGAAATTATTGCCCGAGGTGATCTCGAATCTATGCTATCCCCAAGACGAATTCGAGGGGTTAAGGTGCATCATCAGTCTTGAGATCACCATGGGCTATATATTTTGTTTCATGACCCGAAAATAAAAAGTAAATAGGCCCTATTCATTTTATAGACCAAAACTGCATCGCTCCTGTGAATACTTGATTTTAAAAAAAAAATACGACTGTCAAAATGTGTATCACGAATTGAAATGTTTTCATAATGAATGTATCTTTGTGCATATATATTAAAGCATATTTATTGGTCTCTGTGTTATACGGGCAAAAAGAGCTATTGCCAAGGCAATATTTTTCGCCATTGATCGCTAGTTGTGACGTAGCGGTTATTAGCAGATTGAATGCCCTCACTTTTGACCAATCAGAGGCCATGTTCGGATACACGGTGTGTAATAGTAAATGAGTATATAAACTTAGTCATCGTCTATTAAAGTTGGATTGGTTATCAATTTAGATGGTTTATTACTTAATTGTTGCTTTTTTAATTTTTATAACTGAGCATTTAAATTTTACGATGTAATACCGGTTATAATTATTTTTACAAGAAAAAGAAGAAGAAGAAAAAACACATGTGCAACTCTTTTGCTTTAATTTTGTGTATGTTCGTACGTGTATTGATGTTATAGGGGTGTATGGTAGCTGTTTCGAAAGAGAAGAGAAAGGGAAAGGACGGGGAGGTAGGATCACTGAGAGGGGGAGGGCCGAGGGAGATAAAGAAAGAGAGAGTTGGGTGAGTTAATTGGTGAGAAAGAGAGAGGGAGAGGGAAAACAGAGAGGAGACTATAGAAGAGCAGAAAGGAAGAATGCGCGAGAGTCTTAGAGTAAAGTGTGACAGAGAGAGGAAAAGGATTACAATATGGAAAATAAAGAGAGAGAAAGAGATGGCGGAGGGGTGACCAAGCAAGAGCAGGGACGCCCCGCAATATTTATTGGATCGCAGTCGTTATTTGCATATAAATAGGTTATGCCGGATAAGATGTGTGGTGGGGTCCTGTTGCCTATCTTGCCCCACTGAAATCTGATTAAAATATTTTCTAAAGAACTGAGGGTCTCTCAACTTGCTTGATCTTCTGGAACGAGCGCCATCTGATGAAGAGACTACCCGGTAGTTCGTGAAGGCGGTAGCCTCTACAAGGAGGTCATGAATATACATGTTCATGACGTCGTGTCAGTGTCATGAATATTTATGTTCTTGACCTCGCGCGTACGTACTTACGTACGTGCAGATTAAGGTCATGTATGAAGGTGGCACCTGCAGCTCAATGGCGCAGTTAAATCAGGGGCAAACATTGACCCCCTCCCAAATACCCCCAACATTTTGATGATGATGATTATGATGGGTTCTTGTATAACGCCGGTGTCCGCCTCTAATGTCTTACAAATTCAACGTTCTTGGCCAGTGTTTCAAATGAAGATTATTTTCCATTATACAAATGATGCGCAGGTTTGAGTGGATCGGTAGGAATTGCTGTGTGCACAAGGTACCTTTGAATGGTTTTAAACCGAATTAAAAGTTAAAGCCTGCACACAATTCCACCGACCCGCGAATTAAACCTGTGCACCATCCGTTTTATAAAATGGGGCAAAAAAAATCTTCAAAAATACAAAAATCTGTTATTTTACATGTTTAGCGGCTGCATGGCAAACCATGCTTCCGGTTATTACTGGACGCATGATTTTCCATGATTTTGCCATAGCCATGCATCCGGTAATTACCGGAAAGCATGATATTTTTTTTTTTGAATTAGCATAATTTGACTGTTGTTAGTGCAATGGTAAAAAAAGAATGGAATGACTTGCCTTATACCGTTCTTTCTTCCTTCCTTTTTTCTTGATATTTCTTGATATCAAGAATTCCCATTGGTTCACAACGTAAAATTATTTCTTGATATCAAGAATTCATTTCTTGATATCAAAAAATTGAATTCTTGATATCAAGAATTGAATTCTTGATATCAAGAATTGAATTCTTGATATCAAGAAATGATTTTACGTTGTGAACCAATGGTAATTCTTGATATCAAGAATTCACTTCTTGATATCAAGAATTCGATTTCTTGATATCAAGAATTCAGTTCTTGATATCAAGAAATAAGATTCTTGATATCAAGAATTCATTTCTTGATATCAAGAAATCGAATTCTCGATATCAAGAATAGATTTCTTGATATCAAGAATTAGATTTCTTGATATCAAGAATTAAATTCTTGATATCACGAATTGTTATAGTGAATGATTTCGAACTCAAAAGTATTGCATGAGCGCGCCTTTTTAACATTTATTCCTGTTCTGATTTCGAACGCAAAAGTTGTGCAGGAATTCATCCTGACATGACGAAAACTCGTCGTTTAAAGAGCTAATTAAGCCTAAAGTATAACACTAGCGCTATACAATGTAATCCCCCTGCCGAGAACTTGACGGGGTGATAGAGAGGGAGAGAGAGTGCTAATTTTCACAATTAAAATTGTTGTTATATCGCCAATTCTTAGTCATTTTGCTTCGTTCGAACTTTCATTATCATGGTCTTCATCTAAATTATAAGTGACTTTTGGACATGAAGATATCTTAAAACAAGTAAAATATATATTTCCTACTTCTCATTTCCTTCCAGGCAGAGCCCCAGTAAGACTTTGGTTACACTATTACGTAAGATGGTGAAGAGTACAGCTGCCACCTCTCACGCAGCGCTGCAAGGTGGGGTCATTACGAGATAGCTAGGTTGCCAGTTTGAAGTGCATTGAATGTCTATGTGAATATCCTTGTAGAAAATATTTCTTTGGTACTGTTTAGCCATGTTTTTTTAAAGCAATATTATAATGCCCCCTAAAAAAACTGTGTGATTATATTATAGATCTAGTTCAATTACTTGTAATTGTAATAAATTATAATGAAAACGCGTCCTTAAAAAAAAAATGTAAACCGGCAACGTACATATCACGAAATGATTTCGTTTTACGTTTTTTAAAGATGCGTTTTTGTATGCTTTATACAAGTAATTAAAATGGAAAAAATCGCATTAAACATTTTCAATGTAACCTTAACCAATGGTCTAAATAAACATATGTTTGAACAGTATAAAATATAAAAAATTCTACAAGGAATATCACAGAGACGGTAAATGCACTGCAAACTGGCAACATGAATTCTTGCATCAGTTGAATTCTCGCGATACATTGACTTTCGACAACCCACACCGCACCGGTCAGGCAGGATGAATTCCTGCACAACTCTTGCGTTCGAAATCAGAATAGGAATAAATGTTAAAACGGCGCGCTCAGTATGAATTCGTGTTATACTTTTGCGTTCGAAATCATTCACTATAACAATTCTTGATATCAAGAATTTAATTCTTGATATCAAGAATTCGATTTCTTGATATCAGGAATTCGATTTCTTGATATCAAAAAATGAATTCTTGATATCAAGAATTGAGTTCTTGATATCAAGAAATGAATTCTTGATATCAAGAAATCGAATTCTTGATATCAAGAATAGAATTCTTGATATCAAGAAATATGAATAAATGTTAAAACGGCTTGCCATACGGGCGTCCTAATTTAAGGATCATGCCATCTTCGGCTGGCAGCAAGTGAGTAGTGGGAGGTCGCATTGCGTTAGTGTGGTGGAGATCAAAATTAAATAGGCCAGATTCTGGACTATATACATGTAGGATCCAGCTTTTAAATCTCTTTTTATCCCTGACGTTATAAAGGGAGGGGAATGCATGGATGGCTAGAACTGATTTAATTGTTTTTATTTAGGGGGGATTAACCGTATTTTGTTTAGGTCAGCAAGCCTTTGTTTCATTCATGGATATTATGTCCATGTTCCAATGATATTTCTTGTGGATGATGGTTTTCAATGAATCCTGCCTTTAGTGACCAACTGTCTATAAACACCATAACTTTTTATCCTCATGCACTTGTGACTTGAGCAGTCTTTCCCAGTATAACCTGCCTTTAATAATCATTCTCAAAAAATCATTCTTTCTTTCATTTAGTGTGCCTTTTTCAAAGTCATATTATGATCTAGACATGATAGCGTACACTTTCAAGAATTCAACTTGAGGGCAACGGCAATGCTCTATCGTACATGATTGTATATCCCATAAAAATCATACTAGAATAACATAAAATAAAACTGAAACTGAAACTGAAACATATTAACAGTCATTGTAGGAATGATTATTATTTTTACAAAACGTAGTAAGTAATGAAATTGATCTAAAGTAAGACATTTCGCCCCATTAATTGGAAATTCTTTTTTATTGGCTATATACTTGGAAAGGCCTATGATGTGAATTCAGGATATGAAAATATATTTCATCAAGTCTTTATCAAGAAAGATATACTAGTTTGACGTTTCCTATACTGTTCCTGTCAAATTACTGCTTTCCCAATTTTTTCAAGAATTTGTCGTATCACTTTCATAAAGTGTTCGTTTCTTAGAATGCACATATCACTTTCGGGTGAATTCATGCACGATATAATCCCGCACGATATATCCCGCACGATATACTGTTTGGAGCCAGAAGAACGTTAAATCGTATCATTTTACACAAATGTAATGCCCTTCTGGCTCCAAACAGACCGACGACATTAGCCATTGTCATATCAAGAGATTTTTCTTTCATGGATGGGTGGTGACACTCAGGGGCGGATCCAGCCGGCGGCAAGGGAGGGGGCCTAAAAAGGGGCCCACTTCGTGCGATATTTTGGCACCCGAAAAAATTTTTTCCCTCCGGGAAGGGTAATTTTTTCCACCGCCACCCCCCCCCCTTGGGCGCCAGGGGGGCCTTCTTTTTTTCAAAAAGGGTGTTTTTACCTGTTTTTTTCTAGGGAGGCCCGGGCCCCGCCCTCCTGATCCGCCACTGGTGTCACTCAATATTCAAAAGGGTAACGTATGACTATTAGCGGAGTCGAAAATTACCCTCTATTTGCGGACTTTCAGGAACATTTTCAACCAAATAAGAACCCTTTATGCCTTAAAACGGGTACAAAACGTGCTCATAATATAACTCTGTTTGGGGCTTATCGACTATTTTCGCCAAGTTTGCCTGAATTTTTATGAGTCGCAAGTTCCCTTTTGAAATACATGACACTCTTTCGGGAAATTTATTGCTCTTGAGAAAAAGAAAAAAACCTATATAGGCTTTTAAAAATCAAATCCTTGACATCGACGTGTTCGTGAACATCCCCGGAAATTACCCCATTGTCGCGATATTTCTATCATGCGTACTCAAAGTCTATTATGAAGTTACACCACTGGAGATAAAATTATGCAAGGATAAACGTCATATATATATATGCGGGACACATTGCATGTAATCGCCTTTTAATACTTTTAAATTGATTTTTTAATAATAATTTTCAGAGATTACTGTGATCAGGGGCGTCACTAGGTCATATTTTTGGAGGGGCGGGGGTATTGTATTACTCACCCCACTCAACACTTGTCATTTTTGTATTGCCATTCAGGGCGGATCCTTGATTTTGTGATAAGGGTGAGAGGGCACAAAAGCAAAAGGTATATGACAAGCAAACGAATATTTTGAAAATCATTGTCGATTTATCAATAAAGCAGGTGTTGCTTAATTACATATTTGATTTGATTTGATTTGATTTATTGGTTTCTGCATCTTTTTTTTTTTCTTCATCATACATTTTCATGAACATAGTATGGTTTGATACAATATTTCATATAATTTTATACAGAAAACATACGAAATTAAACAAAAATATTCAATGCATAATTAACATACATTAGATGCAGGAGGGCTACAACATAAGCAAAGTAGCTTGACGTGCCCGCAGCCCTCAACTTAGATACAAGAATATAAATAAAAAAGCAGAAGAGTGACTTGCAGAGAAGAAAAGGAAAGGGGAGAGAAGGAGCGTTGGTTTTCTTTTCATACAATAAAACTACTACATCTGCTGATTGAATGCAGGTTCATTCATGGATGGATAAACGATGCTAGGTCATGGACGATTACACATTATTGGTACACACAAACGTTAATATAATAGAATGACACACGACAGGATCTATTGTTCTTAACTCATTTTCGTCATTATGTTGCAACCATGTGTGTGGGTGGGTGATGCGTATAATTATCCGCACACGCTGGTGATCATGCATTTTCGCATTAATCTCTCGATTCAGGGTTTGGTGCCTAGTTTTTAACACATGGTTTTAATTTGTAGTGTCAAAGTGCATTGTGGTTTGTGAGTTCTTTGATAAGGTACACATCATGTGATGTTGCAGTCGTTTCGATTATCCCTTATTGTTTTAGACCCATTTTCAATCGTGGGCGTTTTAACTATTTTTGTTAATGTGTAAAACGGTAATAATTACTAGTGAATTTCTCTCTATCTCCCTCCCTTCCTCACTCCCTCTCTATGCCTTCCCAGTGCCATTGATTAGGAGAGTTTGGCCAACCCGGTTCGAGGTGGACACAATATGGCGACTACTGCTTTGTTGGGCAAGCACAAAAGAAAAGAATATACGCCATGTTGTGACCCAGTGAAACCAAGTTGGCCAAACTCTGTGTATAGATGGCTCTGTGCCTTCTTACCCCCTCTCTTCCTCTTCATTCATACGTTGAAATATCTCCCTGATTCAAATCTTTTTATCTCGCCCTTAGTCAAATGATGAAATGTTTAAAAATCTCAATTTAAAACGGATTGTGAGAATCACTTTAAGCTTAACTCGAAGCTTGTAACATAATATCTTACCAGCATCGCTGTCATTTATACATCAATCAAGGGAACACACATACTGCTATGATGGCGCTTTGCATGAAATATTCTCTTTTTCCCCCAAAATGCAGCTCTCCCTTTCAATATACCAGTATAGCAAACTAATTCTTTGAAGAGGGCTTAAGAATCCCCCATTCCTAGTTTTATTAAATCATTTACGATGCTAAACCAAATCACTTCCTCAATATTTGATTTGTAAGTGCTATTCATATCCACTTAGAAAGTAGATGTAATACTCAGAATTGTTAGATATAGTTTTTATGAAAATTCCCATATATCTCTGTTTGATTTTGTATGACCCAACTTTCACATATCGGTTTATTTTGCATATTGTTAGGCCAAAATCAATGCATGTTTTTGTTTTGGACTGTTGTTGTATTTCCCCAGTGTAACATATCATATCCCCCACAACACACACACACTCTCTCTCTCTCTCACTTTGGAGGGGTCAGATATTTTGACCGGTGAAAAGTGTGATTAAAATCCGCTCACTTCTGAGAAACAGGTTAGAGATAATACACTGCATCTACATACAAGGTTCGGTGTAGGTTTGTGTATTCGGGCGTACCCATTACAAGCTTTGCTTACCGGGATTCGCGCCTTCTTCCTTGTAATACAAGTTCTTAAATTATATTTATGTTCCTTAAGTATAAATAACAGATGTCAAATATGTTGTCAAGTTGAATGGAAGAAAATAAATTTTCATTTGAATTGAACATGAAACTGTTAACAAAAATATTAAAAAAACAACATCAACAAAAAGGATATCTTCTTGTTTTGTACTATTCTTTATTGCATTCATTCAATACATGTACATCATACAACTTATTTCAAATTGCAAAACATAACGTATAGAGTACACAATATACACAACTCAATTATTTTGAATGAATAAATCTTATAGTAATAACCCCCTCCCCAAGTAAAAACACAAAACAATTTGACGAAGCCTAAAAAGAAAGATTTTTTTTCATAATCGATGGTATCGATTGCCGATATCGCATATTTCGTGTTGATCGCGTGCAGCCAGCAATCTACCCTAAATAGCCGACTCCGAGAGTTTCAATTCAAACTATTGTACAATATAATTTACACAAATCATCACTTATATCGTTTTCAGTTTACACAAAGTAAAAACTGTTCATTTTGCGATAAAGATGAAGAAACTTACCGACATGTTTTCTTTGAATGTAAACAAATAAAATGTGCGTGGTATGTGTGTGTATTGGGTTTTTACAGACGTGTATCAATCAGATATGATTATTTACGTCTGGGGACCGACCTTTAACGTCACCATCCGAAAGACGTGACTCAGTTTCGAATCTGCGTCCTCGGCTGAATCAGTTTGTAACTTCCACTGTTAGCTGGATTATGGGTGGTATGAAAATGGGAACGCTTTAAATATTCCAATACTAAAAAAACTGACATGGAAAGAAGTACATTTGGGGATAAATCATAAAAATAGAGGTCTTGAGAAGTTAGTGAATCATGTTATTCTGCTGATCAAGTTTATGATTTATCGCAGTCGGGAAAAGAGAATAGCACCCTCTACGACAGAAATAAAAAAGATGCTTTTAGAAAGCAAAGGTCAAGAACACAAAATGGCAATAGATCATAATATAGGAACCCATCATCGAAAGTGGGAACATTTAAAAATATAGTCTTTTTTTTTTTTTTAAAGCTTCGATATTAAATTCATAAACTTTTTCAATAAGAAGGAAGGAAAATGAGAGTATCATAACATGTTTATTGGACGCCACAAAGCTCTTTCTTTTCTTTTGTTCTGTTTTGTTTGTGTTTGTTCTTCGTTTTTTTTTGGTTTTTTTTTGTCTGTTTTTTATATAGGTTCCAATTCATGGGTGTTAGATGCTAAAGGTGTTTATTTTCTCATGCATACTTTAAAATACACTAAAATATAATGACGTTGATTTTTTTTTTCTCTTAATAGGAGTTGTATGGAATGTACCTTCAATTATACTATGTGATTATCAATTTTTGTTGCATGTTTATCAAATAATTATTTGTAACACCTGTGAATGATGAGTTTTTTTGTTGTTAGGCTTTGTCAAACTGTTTTGTGTTTTTACTTGGGGAGGGGGGTTATTACGATAATATTCATTCATTCTTAATTTGAGTTGTGTATATTGTGTACTTTATAAGTTATATTGTAATTTGAAATAAGTTGTATTTTGAACATGTATTGAATCATTTGAATGAATACAATAAAGAATTTTTTTTTTTTAAGTAAAAAAATCTACACGGTAATTGACCAATCAGATTGCAGGGATTCTTCTACCCATTTTATAATAGTTTTTGTTGGCGTATAGTATCATTCTTGAGATGGTGTCGTAGCTGGGAACAGGAAAGTCTTGAGGGGGGACATGAATGTTGTCAAAGACTCAGCTCTCCTAAAATAGCTGTACATTACCCCCCAAAAGGAATACAAAAGGAGGTAAATGGCAAAATAATGAATGGTTCCATATATATGTTAGTCCAGAATCTGGCCGGTTCTTTATATTCCCTACACTTGATTCAAGCCGCCAAAGTTGGCGTTATCAACGAACTCATAATTATGCTCACAAGCCCGGCCTAAGAACCGGGCGTCCTAATTTAAGGATCATGTCATCTTCGGCTGGCAGCAAGTGAGTAGTGGGAGGTCGCATTACGTTAGTGTGGTGGAGATCAAAATTAAATAGGCCAGATTCTGGACTATATACAAATAGGATCCAGCTTTTAAATCTCTTTTTATCCCTGACGTTATAAAGGGAGGGGAATGCATGGATGGCTAGAACTGATTTAATCTTTTTATTTAAGGGGGGGGGGGGATTAACCGTATTTTGTTTAGGTCAGCAAGCCTTTGTTTCATTCATGGATATTATGTCCATGTTCCAATGATATTTCTTGTGGATGATGGTTTTCAATGAACCCTGCCTTTAGTGACCAACTGTCTATAAACACCATCACTTTTTATCCTCACTTGTGACTTGAGCAGTCTTTCCCAGTATAACCTGCCTTTAATAATCATTCTCAAAAAAAATCATTCTTTCTTTCATTTAGTGTGCCTTTTTCAAAGTCATATTATGATCTGGACATGATAGCGTACACTTTCAAGAATTCAACTTAAGGGCAGCGGCAATGCTCTATCGTACATGCAGGCGCGGATCCAGGGTGGAGGCCGAGCGGGCCTTGGCCCCCAGCAAAAAAAAAAAAAAGAGAGAGGAGAGAGAAGGAAAAGAAGGGAAAGAAGGAAGAAGTAAAGAAACGGGGGAAAAGAAGGAGATCGGGGGAGGGGCCGAAAGGGCCTTGCCTCCCAGGCTGTTGCCCCATCAAAACAAATAAGAGAGAAGAACGGAAAGGAAAAGAGGAGATAAAGGGAAGGAAAAAAGGAGGAAGAAGAAAAGAAAAGAAGGGGGATATCAGTTGCAATTTTCCGGCCAACAGGTCGTGGATCGGGGAGGCCCTGCCTCTACCTCCCCCCTCGCCGAAAAAAGAGAGAAGGAAGGGAAAGGGAAAGAGGAGAGCTAAAAGGGAACAAAAAGACGAAGCAGAAAAGAAAAGGGTGAAAAGAAGGGAGATCAGTTGCGATTAATTCGGCCAACAACGTGTGGATCGGGGGCCGAAAGGCCCGTGCCCTCCCCCCCAGCAAAGAGATCGAGAGAAGGGAAAGGGAAATTTACTTTTGTATGCGTTTGTTGGAAAATAACAAATTCCTAAATTTACAGTCAGGCAAGAAATATGCTTATTTAGAGGCCTACAAGTCAGGGCCCATGGAACTGCGGGGCTCGGGGGCCTCGAGCCAACAACTTTTTCAACTGGACCCCACACCAATTATTGTCCAGCCAGTGTCACAAATATGCTCATCTGACCGTGACTAAATGCCTAAAATCCCCGAGCTTCCGGGGGCTCCAACCCCTGGACCGCGCCAATTAGTAACCTGCGAGTGTCACATAATATGCTCATCCGACCGTAATTTAATGTCTAAAAGCCCTAAGTCTCCGGGGGCTCCGCCCCCTCGACCCCACCAGGGTGTCTAAGGCAGGCCCCTGAATGCTTATCTGACCGTTATAAAATGCCTCAAATTCCTGAGTTTCAGGGGGCTCTGCCCCCTGGACCCAATCAATGGCCAAAAGGCGGGCCCCTGGATGCTCATCTGACGGTAATTTAATGCCTAAAATCCCCGAGCTTCCAGGGGCTCCACCCCCTGGACCCCACCAGGGTGTCTAAGGCAGGCCCCTGAATGCTTATCTGACCGTTATAAAATGCCTCGAATCCCTGAGTTTCAGGGGGCTCTGCCCCCTGGACCCAATCAATGGCCAAAAGGCGGGCCCCTGGATGCTCACCTGATCGTAATTTAATGCCTAAAACCCCTGAGCTTCCGGGGGCTTCGCCCCCTGGACCCCACGCCAATTAGTGACCTCCGAGTGTCACATAATATACTCATCCGACCGTAATTAAATGTCTAAAAGCCCTAAGCTTCCGGGGGCTCCGCCCCCTCGACCCCACCAGGGTGTCTAAGGCAGGCCCCTGAATGCTTATCTGACCGTTATAAAATGCCTAAAACTCCTGAGTTTCTGGGGGCTCCGACCCCCATGAACCCCACGCCAATTAGTGACCTGCGAGTGTCACATAAAATGCTCATCTGACCGTAATTAAATGTCTAAAACCCCGAAGCTTCCGGGGTCTCCGCCCCCTCGACCCCACCAGGGTGTCTAAGGCAGGCCCCTGAATGCTTATCTGACCGTTATAAAATGCCTCAAATCCCTAAGTTTTAGGGGGCTCAGTCCCCTGGACCCCACGCCAATGAGTGACCTGCCAGTGTCATGAATAAGGTATCAAAATATGCTCATCTGACCGTAATCAAATGCCCATACCCCTTGATCCCCGCCGGCGCTTTGCCCCTAGACCCCACGCCAATTTGCGCTACGCTCTACCTGATCATAAATACTTTAGCCTCCCCCACCCACTTTGAAAAACGTTCAGCGAGGCCTGAGCGAGGTACAGTAAGAGTGGGGAGATGCGGATTTTTTGTCAGCACCCCCCCCCAAAAAAAACGTTTTTGCTCATTACGCCACTGCTGTTCACTTTAGCATCCCCCACCCACTTTGAAAAAACGTTCAGCGAGGCCTGAGCGAGGTAAGAGTGGGGAGATGCGGATTTTTGTCGCCCCAAAAAAAGTTTTTGCTCATTACGCCACTGCTGTTCACCATTACGTACCAATATTTGGCTCGCAAAATTTCAAATGTGGGCCTCCCCCCCTAAGAAATCCTGGATCCGCGCCTGCGTACATGATTGAATATCCCATAAAAATCATACTAGAATTACATAAAATAAAACTAAAACTGAAACTGAAACATATTAACAGTCATTGTAGGAATGATTATTATTTTTACAAAACGTAGTAAGTAATGAAATTGATCTAAAGTAAGACATTTCGCCCCATTAATTGGAAATTCTTTTTATTGGCTATATACTTGGAAAGGCCTATGATGTGAATTCAGGATATGAAAATATATTTCATCAAGTCTTTATCAAGAAAGATATACTAGTTTGACGTTTCCTATACTGTTCCTGTCAAATTACTGCTTTCCCAATTTTTTCAAGAATTTGTCGTATCACTTTCATAATGTGTTCGTTTCTTAAAATGCACATATCACTTTCGGGTGAATTCATGCACGATATAATCCCGCACGATATATCCCGCACGATATACTGTTTGGAGCCAGAGGAACATTAAATCGTATCATTTTACACAAATAAAGCAATGCGACGTCCTTTTAAAAAAGAACGTCACATTGCCTAATGCCAAGGTTACATTTGCTCTACGGCTAAGATACGGCGGCCGTAGGCCCCCGAACTCGAGAGATACCTGCGGCGGCCGCAGAGGATCTGCGGTGGCCTCAAGGTCACCCTAGGGCGTATTCCTATCTTTACAGGCCGTACGGGTCGCCGTGGGATTAAAGCGCGGAGTTATAACTTTTTTCATTGCTAGGTTCGCCGTAGCAATTAGAAAATTAGACACACTGTAGCCATATGCCGCACAGTGGTTCCACGGCGACCGTGCGTCGTCACTTTAAACGCCGTTCGGCAGCCGCAGGTTTTCTGTCTCCACAAATTCAAAATACGCCGTGCGGCTACCCTAACATTTGTGACTGCTACAGTATGTGACCCTGGAAATGCTGCGGCGGCCCTATAATTCCTATTGGCCGTAGATATTTTAGACCCTACGGCCGCCGCGGCAAATGTGACCGAGGCATTAAACGGATGTCACACGTTCACGTCGTGCAAATCTAAAAGTCCCTAGTACTTGACCGCGCGCGTACGTACGTACGTGCAGATTGAGGTCATGTATGAAAGTGGCACCTGCAGCACAGTGGCGCAGTTAAATCAGGGGCAAAAGTTGACCATTATAGAGGTGTATAGTCTGTGATTATGCGGTACGTAGTAGTATTTGAGTGTTAAGTATAATTATTGGGTTTTTATTTTAAAAGCGTGTTTATTCAAATTTGGCGATTCTTATGGTCGCTTTGTACCGTTCAAAGAGCATCGTTTCTTACCCCCAAAAAAAGGAATACAAAAGGAGGGAACAAATGAATGGTTCCATATGTAACTTCTTGCGTCTATATATTACAAAAACCATGTTGAACATTTTACATTATTATTATATTTTACAATGAGTAAGAATAAGTAATGAAATTGGAGATTCATTTTAATGGCAATATACTTGGAAAGGCCTATGATGTAAATTCAGTATGTGAAAATATATTTCTTCTTTATCGAGAAAGATATACTAGTTTGACGTTTCCTATACTGTTCCTGTCAAATTACGGCTTTCTCGAAAATTTGTCGTATCACTTTCATAATACAACTGTATGTGTTCATTTCCTAGAATGCACATATCACTTTCGCACGATATGCCCCGCACGATATAACATCGTCTGTTTGGAGCCATAAGGATATTAACTCGTATCATTTTACACAAAATGTAATGCCATTGAAGAGGCTCATCTGATTGGTAGTTATTCCATAAATTGAATTTTCATTGTATCACAACAAAATTCAGCAGATGGATCAGGGTGGCGGTGCATATCCACAAAGAACGCGACCATGTCATGAACCGCGACACGGGCCAGTTTAACCTATCATCACTGTACATTCCAATTCTCTCGGACTAGTGTCCCATTATAAAGGGACACTATCTCGGACCAGAGCGATCTATACACAGAGTTTGGCCAACCCGGTTCGAGTTGGACACAATATGGCGACTACTGCTTTGTTGGGCACAGGGGCGGATCCAGCCGGCGGCAAGGGAGGGGGCCGAAAAAGGGGCCCACTTCGTGCAAAAATTTGAAAACCGTGCCGGCCGATTTACCGCTCAGGGGGGGGTAGTGTGAGCACAATTTTTTTGCCTTCAAATTACCCCCTTGAGCGCCAGGAGGGGCCCATCTTCTTTTTTTTTCCCCAAAAAGGGTGTTTTTACATGTTTTTTTTTTCTAGGGGAAGGGGCCCGGGCCCCCCGGGCCCCCTCCCTGGATCCGCCACTGGTTGGGCAAGCACAAAACAGAAGAATATACGCAATGTTGTGACCCAGTGAAACCAAGTTGGCCAAACTATGCGTATAGATGGCTCTGTCTCGGACTATCGTACTACCCCATCTAGTGGCGATAAAACGTCAGTCTGATGATGCCTGCAGCAATGAGTAGGCGAAAGTCTCGCAGGTAAAACAACTTTTTTGATTGTGATACAATGAAAATTCAATTTATGAAATGTAACGCCCTTCTGGCTCCAAACAGATCGACGACTTTAGTCATTGTCATATCAAGAGATTTTTCATTCATGGGTGGGTGGTGTCACTTAATATTCAAAAGGGTAACGTATAATACTAATTTCATTTCATTTTCATTTCATTTCATTTATTTATTTAAGCACGGAGGCCTACCTCAGCCCATGGACTGTTCTTCCGTAGGGCCGTGCATACATAAAAACATACAATATCAAAATAACATATATACAACATAATACAACATAATGATAAAATAAATATATACAAAATAAATACAACAAACACTAAAAATACATATGAAATGCTTAAAGGGGACGGGGATTACTCATCAATGGCTCTTGATTCCATATACTTATTTAGATTACGTTTGAAATTCATATATGACAACTCACGTTTAAGTTCTTGTGAAATAGAGTTCCAGCACTTTGCACCAAAATAACAAAAGCTCTTTTTCTTGAAACATGTTCTCAATTTCGGTAGTAAGAAATTATTAATTGAATTTCTCATATTATAATTCCATTTTTTGAGTTCAAATAAATCTAGCAAGTAATTAGGACAATTATGATTAGCAATTTTATACATCATGTAAAGAGCGTGTTTATCTCTTCTTTTTTCTAGGAAATCAAGTTTTAACTGCTGATACAGGGAAATTGTAGGACATCTAGCATCAACTTTTAATACAATTCGGAGCGCTCTATTCTGAAGAACCTGAAGCTTCTTAACAGATTTTCTCTTTATATTTCTCCAAACCACATCACAATAGTCAAGTTTACTTTGTAATATTATTTTGTAAAGCATAAGTGCAATGTTCTGCGAAATATAGTTCCTTATTCTTTTAAATAGGTACAGCTTTTTAATAATATCTTTTCTCAGAAAATTAACATATTCATCCCAATCGAGATAGTGATCTATATATAAACCTAGATATTTGCAATGATGTATCTGATTAAGTTTTACGTCATTAATATAATATATTAATCGTTCGATTTTTAACTTTGGTTCTAGATCCAATTAACATGACCTCACATTTTTTAGTATTGAGAAATAATTTGTTTGAGTTCAACCATTTTGAAAGACGTATAAGATCAGCATTAATGACATTTTCAATAGTTTCTGTTGTTTTACCAGGGTAATATATGCATGTATCATCTGCGTATAACGATATACTACATTTTTTAATACAATTTGATAAATCATTAACATAGATGGTAAAAAGCAGGGGCCTAAATTGGCCCCCTGTGGAATTCCACAAATTACATTAAGTTCGTCTGATTTTACACCATTTACAGCCGTGTACTCTCTTCTATCAGACAGATAGTTAAGGAACCATTCACAAGCCCTTTTGTCAAGTCCAATAAATTTGAGCTTATCAAGGAGGATAGCATGGTCAACCGTATCGAATGCCTTTTTAAGGTCAATCGTCACCATTCCAACAATGTCACCCTTATCTATACTATCTAACCAGTCTTCTGTGACATTTAGAAGGGCAGTCGCCGTTGAGTGCTGAGGCCTAAATCCGGATTGTTTCACGTCAATGATACTATTTGACGATAAGTAACTATATAATTGATTGAACATAAGCTTCTCGAGTATTTTTGCTATTACTGATAGTATTGAGATTGGCCTATAGTTTCCCATATCTGACCTCTGTCCATTTTTGTGCACAGGTATAACTCTAGAGCATTTTAGCTGGATTGGTATTTTTCCCGTTTGTATTGTTAAATTGAAAATATACGCTAAGGGTTTTGAGATGATATTAGCTACTGGTTTCAATAGAAGAAGAGGAATATTGTCACTTCCTGACGTTTTCTTAGGGGGTAAATTTTCAAGCACTTCAACTATCTGCTCTTCTGTGATATCTTCGAAGGTACATTTACAATCGTATTTTCTGATATACTCTTTAAATTGCTCATCGACAAAAGATGATTTTTCTTGCAAGGAAGGGCCAATTCCAACAAAGAATGAGTTAAAAGCATTTGCTATGTCTTTTTTGTTACGCAGTTCCTTTGTATCCTTTTCAATACACTTAATTTCATCTGTAGACTTAACAGGCATTAGACGCTTGAGGGATTTCCAAACCTTTCCTGAATTTCCAGTACATGTACTTTCAACCACACTTTTAGTAATGAATGCTGCTTTTGCTTTTCTTATTTTCATTGTAATCTGGTTTCTAAGCCGTCTAAATACATTCCAATCATCTTCATTCTTTGAGACAATAGCCCTTGCCTTTTGACAGTTTCTGGAACGAATTAATACAATGATTTCCTCTGTCATCCAAGGAGATTCGAGTTTCCGAATTCTTTTCTTTCTCAGTGGGGCATGTAATAACAATATTTATAAAGCGCAACATAACCATCTCTAGAGATGCTCAAGGCTCATACAAATAATTTAAATTTATATCAGGAATTCAACGTACTTAAGATTAAAGAAATATTAAATGTTGACTTACATGTAAGTTCATCATGGCATCTTAATACAACTTTATAGATCACACAACTATGGCGAAAATGACCCTCTATACGCGGACTTTAAAGAACATTTTCAACAAAATAAGAACCCTTCGTGCCTTAACGGGTACAAAATGTGCTCATAATATAACTCTGTTTGGGGCTTATCGACTATTTTCGAAGTTTGCCTGATTTTTTATGAGTCGGAAGTTCCCTTTTGAAATACATGATACTCTTTCGGGAAATGTATTGCTCTTAAGAAGAACATCCCCTAGGCTTTTGAAAATCAAGACCGTGACATCGAAGTGTTCGTGAACATCCCCCATTGTCGCGATATTTGTATCACGCGTACTTAAAGGTTATTATGAAGTTAAACCACCGGAGATAAAATTATGTAAGGATAAACGTTTTATATATATATATATATATATATATATATATATATATATACACGAAACACATTGAACGTAATCGCCCTTTAATACTTATAAATTGGTTTCTTAATAATAATTTTCAGAGATTACCGTGATCAGGGGCGTCACTAGGTCATTTTTGTGGGGGCGGGGCATTGTACTCCTTATCCCACTCAACACTGTGGTCATTTTTGTATTGTCATTGAGGGCGGATCCTGGGTTTTGTAAAAAAGGCGAGAGGGCACAAACAGGTATCTGACAAGCAAACGAATATTTTGAAAATGATTATCAATTTATCAATAAAGCAGGTGTTGCTTAATTACATATTGTTCTAAACTCATCTTCGTCATTATGTTGCAACCGTGTGTGTGGGTGGGTGATGCGTACAGTTGTATATCCGCCTAGCTGGTGATCATGCATTTTCGTTTTTAATCCCTCGATTCAGGGTTTGGTGCCTATTTTGAACACAAGTTTTTAATTTTTAGTGTCAAAGTGCATTGTAGTGGAGTAAAGGAACTATGTCCCATTTGCAGCCAACATCGAATTCCGTAGAACTTTGCAGGATTTATGAATATGTCATGTATGTCCTATCTGTGAAATTTAAACGTTAGCAGTGTCCTATAGTATTCAAATTATGAAAGGAAACCCGTTTATTTTCTAGACTTCACTGTCAGACACTATTGAGTGACTCATCGACTTCTTTTTTTTTCTTTGGTAATAACATACATAAAATGAGCTGTAAAGGGTACATGAGCATTTGTCTACATCAATAACCCACTTCTTGTAATGGCCAAAATTAAACTGATTGAATCTTTGCGCAGCATAAAACTTACGACCATTCGGTACAAGGGTCTGAAAATCAGACCATTACTTCTCCATAAAAAGAACGGGAATGGACAGGACATTATTTTAAGGACGTTTTGATCTGTTGATTATCGAAGAACATGATCGAAAGACTTTCGAGAACCAACCTCCGGTCATTTCAATAGCCTTCTCCATCAACTTTTGAATTGTTCGAACAGTAGAATTAAATGATTATTACGTAATCCAAACATGATTTCTAAAAAGGGTATTGGATTCACCTGTAATTCGATTTCTCGAGAATCTTTGCAATCTGCTTGCAGTGAAAAAGAAATGTATCAAATTTGGTTGAGATTAAAGACATTAAAAGGATATAGACGTTTATAATATACAACGTGTGGTTATAAGGGTTTAAGGTTAATCAGGATATTATTTAAGTTTATAAAATTTCAGGGGCATAGCCATACCATTTGTAATGGGGTTGGTATTGGATCAAATTGTGAACAGAGCCCCAAAAAAAAAAAAAAAAAAAACTCGTAAGTGGAAAATGCCGTATAAAATGGTAACGAAAATACAAATCTATAAGAGGGATGTAGATTCGGATAGAGGAGAGAGAGAGAGGGGGGGGGGGAGACAGAGAGGGGCAGGGGGAGACAGAGGAGAGAGAGAGACAGAGGGGTGAGGGGTGAGGGCTGCAAAAAAAATCGAAACGAAATCAAAATCGAAAATGGAAATGACAAAGGCCCTATCAGGAAACAAGCTAGACAAAAAAAGGGTGACTCAGAAGACCCAACAGACGACTGACTAAATAAAGAAATAAAGACTTGTATTGTCGCTTCCCTTCTTTAAAAACAAATAGAAAGATAAGCACCTTGTCATGTTTATTTTCAGATAACTAGATGACCATTATGACGTCACTGACTAGAGTTGTTTCATTTTCATGGAACCTACTTCGACACTCCCGTCAATCTAGTTCTTTTATTTTCCCTTTTAATTTTTTACTCTAATAAAAATAATCTTGTCTTTCGAATCACCATGGTAAACAGCAAATGACACACGGATTAGACCTGCCCAACCCTTCAATAAATATACAATTTTAAAAAGGGAAATGGAGTCATAGTATTATGATATTTATATAATATTGTCATAGCGAGAGCAATGTTTTGTTGTATCACACGAAAACACAAGGTACGCCTCAATTTGCGCTTATTTTAAAACATGGGTTATGTAAATGAGGGTTTTAACCATGGGTTAAATCTAAACCTCCTTTGTGAATTCGGGCCCTGTACCCTTAATGTCTGGAATGGGAACGGCATTTAGATTATACCCCTGAATGTCCAAGAATGCAGAAATATCATAGAATTATATTTCGTTTTACTCCAGGTATCAGTTTAAGATATTTTCAGTATCAGATAGTAAATAGGATTCTGTATTTGAACAAGCGACTGTGTAAGATGAAAATAGTGATTAATGATAAATGTTCGTTTTGTAAAAAAGAGCTGGACGATATTGTACATTTCTTTTATAATTATTGTGAAATCAGTAAATCAGTCTGGAATGAAACGGTGAAATGGATAACTGAAGGTTCTCGAGTATACATAGAGTTTAATTTAGAATATGTAATTTTTGGTTTTGAAGACAAACGAAACGATGCTTTAAATTGCATGGTGACTTGGATTGAGCATTAACTATTTGTACAAAAGCTTAACAACAAAATTCCAAATTTTAGTTCTTTGAAGAAGTAAATTATTCAATATCATGAAAACGAGAGATATATTCGTTCTATATCTGGTATGTATATATATATATATATTTTTTTAGTAAATGGGTACTTTTTTTTTTGGGGTCCAATTTGTGAGAAAATATTTAGCGGCGAGTCAGCCAGCCAGCAAATAAGCGGGGGTAAGAGTACTTTTTTCTTTCTTTTTTGCCCCTGGAAATGTGAAAATCGCGCCGCCCGATATTTCGCTCCGTAGGGAGGGGGTAGTGAGCACTAACAAAATAATTTAAAGAAAATCCCCGGAAATTGAAGAAAAAAATGATTTTTTTTTTTTTGCCAGGGGCCAGCCCCTCGCCCCCTCCCAGTGGATCCGCGCCTGGATCTGGATCCAGGGAGGCCGAGCAGGCCTTGCCCTCCCCTGCAAAAAGAGAGAGAGAGATAGAAAAGGAAAAGAAGGGAAAGGGAAAGAGGAGAGAAAGGGAAAGAAAGAAGAGGAAGAAGAAAAGAAAGGGGGATCGAAAGAAGGAGATCGGGGGAAGGCCAAAAGGGCCTTGCCTCTCAGGCTGTTGTCTCCCCCTCCCTCCCCGCCATCAACAAAAATAGGAGAGAAGGAAAGAAAGGGAAAGAAAAAAGGAAAGAGGAGATAAAGGGAAGGAAAAAAAAAGGAAGAAGAAAAGAAAAGTTGGGGGATATCAGTTGCAATTTTTCCGCCAACGAGTTGTGGATCGGGGAGGGGGGCAAAAGGCCCTGATTGCCTCCCCGCCTCAGCCAAAACAAAAAAGAGAGAAGAAGGAAAAGTGAAAGAGGAGAGCTAAAAGGGAACAAAAAAGAGGAAGAAGAAAAGAAAAGGGTGAAAAGAAGGGGAGATCAGTTGCGACTAATCCCGGCAACAACGTGTGGATCGGGGGGGCCGAAAAGCCCTTGCACCCCTCCCCCCAGCAAACCTAAAAGAGAGAGAAGGAAAGGAAGGGAAAGGGAAAGAGGAAAGAAAGGGAAAGAAGAACAAAAGAGAGAGAAGAAAGATAGGGGAGATCAGTTGCGATTTTCCCCGCCAACAAGGTGTAGATCGGGGTGGGGCACTAGCGTACTGATGGGGGGGGGCAGTTTCCCTCTCCCAAAATAAATTTCAAACGTGGTTTATTCCTAATTCGATACCTGTGATTTACAAATGTTGCTGAAATGCCATATTTTACGAGATTTTTCCTCACTTTTTAGTAAATTATACTTTTTTATGCGTTTGTTGGAAAATGACAAATGCCTAAATTTACAGCCAGGCTAGAAATATGCTAATTTAGAGGCCTACATAGCCCTCCCCACACTTTTTTTGAAAAAGTATATTAAAGAGAAATAGAAAGAAAGAGATAGAAAAAAAATAATAGTGACCTGCCAGTGTCACAAAATAATGAGGTATCAAAATATGCTCATCTGACCGTGATTAAATGTCTAAAACACCTGAGCTTCCGGGGGATCTGCCCCCTGGATTCCAACTAAGGCCCTAAGGCGGGCCCCTGGATGCTCATCTGATGGTAATTTAATGCCTAAAACCCTGAGCTTCTGGGGGCTCTACCACCTGGACCCCACGCCAATAAGTGTCCTGCCAGTGTCACAAATAAGGTATCGAAATATGTTCATCTGACCGTTATTAAATGCCTAAAATCCCTGAGCTTTTGGGGGCTCCGTCCCCTGGACCCCACGCCAATTAGTGACATGCTAGTGTCACAAAAAAGGTATCAAAATATGCTCATCTGACCGGAAAATGCCTAAAACCCCTAAACTTCCGGGGGCTCTGCCCTCGAACACCGGGGGCCTAAGGCGTGCCCCTGAATGCTCATCTGAACGTTATAAAATGCCTCAAATCCAGGGTGCTCAGCCCCCTGGACCCCACGCAAATTAGTGACCTGCCATGCAGTGTCACAAATAAGGTATCAAAATATGCTCATCTGACCGTAATTAAATGCCTAAAACCCCTGAGCTTCCGGGGGCTCTGCCCCTGGTTCCAACTAAGGCCCTAAGGCGGGCCCCTGGATGCTCATCTGATGGTAATTTAATGCCTAAAACCCTGAACTTCTGGGGGCTCTGCCACCTGGACCCCACGCCAATAAGTGTCCTGCCAGTGTCACAAATAAGGTATCGAAATTATGTTCATCTGACCGTTATTAAATGCCTATAATCCCTGAGCTTTTGGGGGCTCCGTCCCCTGGACCCCACGCCAATTAGTGACATATGCCAGTGTCACAAATAAGGTATCAAAATATGCTCATCTGACCGTAAATAAATGCCTAAAACCCCTAAACTTCCGGGGGCTCGGCCCCCTCGAACCCACCAGGGGGCCTAAGGCGTGCCCCTGAATGCTCATCTGAACGTTATAAAATGCCTCAAATCCCCGAATTTCAGGGTGCTCAGTCCCCTGGACCCCACGCAAATTAGTGACCTGCCAGTGTCACAAATAAGGTATCGAAATATGTTCATCTGACAGTTATTAAATGCCTAAAATCCCTGAGCTTTTGGGGGCTCCGTCCCCTGGACCCCACGCCAATTAGTGACATATGCCAGGGTCACAAAAAGGTATCAAAATATGCTCATCTGACCGTAATTAAATGCCCATACCCCCTGAGCTTCCGGGGGCTCCGCCCATTGACCCCCGCCGGGGCTTTGCCCACTCAACCCCACGTCAATTTACGCTACGTTCTACCTGATCGTAAATACTTTAGCCTCCCCCCACCCACTTTAAAATGTTCAGCGGGGCCTGCATGTAAAAGTGGGGTGATGCGGTTTTGTCTACCCCCAAAAAAAAAAATAGTTCTTGCTCATTACGCCATTGCTGGTCGTCATTACGTATCAATATTTGGCTCGCATAATTTCAAATTTTGCCCCCAAGAAATCCTAGATCCGCGCCTGCCCGGAAGCTCAGGGGTTTTAGGCAATAAATTACTGTCAGATGAGTATCCAGGTGCCTGACTTAGAGCCATTGGTTGGGTCCAGGGGGCAGAGCCCCTGGAGGCTCATGGGTTTTAGGCGTTTAATTACGGTAAGATGAGCATATTTTGATACCTTATTTGTGACACTGGCAGGACACTAATTGGCGTGGGGTCCAGGGGCGGGGTCCAGGGGGCGAAGCCCCCAGAAGGTCAGGGGTTTTAGGCATTTTATAACGGTCAGATAAGCATTCAGGGGCCCGCCTTAGGGCCCCTGGTGGGGTCGAGGGGGCAGAGCCCCTTGAAGCTCCGGGGTTTTAGGCATTAAACTACCGTCAGATGAGCATATTTTGATAACCTATTTGTGACACTGGCAGGTCACTTATTGGCGTGGGTTCCAGGGGGCGGAGCCCCCGGAAGCTCAGGGGTTTTAGGCAATAAATTACGGTCAAATAAGTATCGAGGGGCCCGCCTAGAGCCCCCGGAAGCTCAGGGGTTTTAGGCATTAAATTACCGTCAGATGAGCATATTTTGATACCTTATTTGTGACACTGGCAGGACACTAATTGGCGTGGGGTTTGCTCAATACGCCATTGCTGGTCGTCATTACGTATCAATATTTGGCTCGCATAATTTCAAATTTGGCCCCCCCCCCCCAAGAAATCCTTGATCCGCGCCTGCCCGGAAGCTCAGGGGTTTTAGGCAATAAATTACTGTCAGATGAGTATCCAGGTGCCTGACTTAGAGCCATTGGTTGGGTCCAGGGGGCAGAGCCCCTGGAGGCTCATGGGTTTTAGGCTTTTTAATTACGGTAAGATGAGCTTATTTTGATACCTTATTTGCAACACTGGCAGGACACTAATTTGCGTGGGGTACAGTGGGCGGAGCCTCCGGAAGCTCAATGGTTTTAGGCATTACATAACGGTCAGATAAGTATCCATGGGCTCGTTTTAGGGCCCTTGGTTGGGTTCAGGGGCAGAGCCCCCGGAAGCTCAGGGGTTTTAGGCGTTTAATTTCGGTCAGATGAGCATTTTTTTTTTCAACCTTGTTTGTGACACTGGCAGGTCACTAATTATTGGCATGTGGTCCAGTTGCGGAGCTTCCAGAAGCTCGGGGGTTTTAGCCATTAAATTACCGTTCGATGAGCATCCAGGGGCCCGCATCAGGGCCCTAGGTGGAATCTAGGGGACAGAGCCCCCGGAAGCTCAGGGGTTTTAGGCATTAAATTACCGTCAGATGAGCATATTTTGATACCTTATTTGTGACACTGGCAGGACACTAATTGGTGTGGGGTCCAGGGGACGGAGCCCCCGGAAGCTCAGGGGTTTTAGGCAATAAATTACCGTCAAATAAGTATCCAGGGGCCCGCCTAGAGCCCCCGGAAGCTCAGGGGTTTTAGGCGTTTAATTACGGTAAGATGAGCTTATTTTGATACCTTATTTGCAACACTGGCAGGACACTAATTTGCGTGGGGTACAGTGGGCGGAGCCTCCGGAAGCTCAATGGTTTTAGGCATTATATAACAGTCAAATAAGTATCCAGGGGCCCGCCTAGAGCCCCCGGAAGCTCAGGGGTTTTAGGCGTTTAATTACGGTAAGATGAGCTTATTTTGATACCTTATTTGCAACACTGGCAGGACACTAATTGGCGTGGGGTCCAGGGGCGGGGTCCAGGGGGCGAAGCCCCCAGAAGGTCAGGGGTTTTAGGCATTATATAACAGTCAGATAAGCATTCAGGGGTCCGCCTTAGGGCCCCTGGTGGGGTCGAGGGGGCAGAGCCCCTTGAAGCTCCGGGGTTTTAGGCATTAAATTACCGTCAGATGAGCATATTTTGATAACCTAATTGTGACACTGGCAGGTCACTTATTGGCGTGGGTTCCAGGGGGCGGAGCCCCCGGAAGCTCAGGGGTTTTAGGCAATAAATTACGGTCAAATGAGTATCCAGGGGCCCGCCTAGAGCCCCCGGAAGCTCAGGGGTTTTAGGCGTTTAATTTCGGTCAGATGAGCATTTTTTTTAAACCATATTTGTGACACTGTCAGGTCACTAATTATTGGCATGGGGTCCAGTTGCGGAGCCTCCAGAAGCTTGGGGTTTTAGCCATTAAATTACCGTTCGATGAGCATCCAGGGGCCGCCTTAGGGCCTAGGTGGAATCTAGGGACAGAGCCCCAAGCTCAGGGTTTTAGGCATTTAATCACGGTCAGATGAGCATATTTTGATACCTCATTATTTTGTGACACTGGCAGGTTACTATTCTTTCTTTCTATTTCTCTTTAGTATACTTTTTCTCAAAAAGTGGGGGCGGAGCTCGAGGCCCCGGAGCTCCGTCGTTCTACGGGCCCTGCCATATAGGCCTCTAAATAAGCATATTTCTTGCCTGACTGTAAATTAAGGAATTTGTAATTTTTCCAACAAACGCATAAAAAAGTATAATTTACTAAAAAGTGAGGAAAAATCTCGGAAAAATATGTCATTTCAGCAACTATTGTAAATCACCGGTATCGAATTAAAAATGAACCACGTTTGAATTTTATTGTGACACTGGCAGGACACTAATTGGCTCCCCACCATCGGTACGCTAGTGCACCCCGATCTACACCTTGTTGGCGGGAAAAGTCGCAACTGATCTCCCCTATATACCCATCTTCTTTCTCACTTTCTTTCCTTACCTTTCCCTCCCCCTTCCCTTTCCCTTCCCTTCCTTCTCTCTCTTTTAGGTTGGCTAGGGGGAGACAACGGCCTTTTGCCCCCCCCCCATCCACATGTTGTTGGCGGGATTAATCGCAACTGATCTCCCCTTCTTTTCACCCTTTACTTTTCTTTTCTTTTCTTCTTCCTCTTTTTTGTTCCCTTTATCTCCTCTTTTCCTTTTTTTCTTTCCCTTTCCTTCCTTCTCTCTTATTTTTTTGATGGGGGCAACAGCCTAGGAGGCAAGGCCCTCGCCCCCGATCTCCTTCTTTTCCACTATTTTCTTTTCTTTTTCCTGTTCTTTCTTTCCCTTTCTCTCCTCTTTCCGTTTCCCTTCTTTTCCTTCTCTCTCTCTCTTGTTTTTTTCTTTTTCTTTTCGGGGCAAGGCCCGCTCGCCCCCGGACCCACGCCTGAGGAACATTCCCTCCGGAAAATGACCTTCCGGAAAATGACCCTCCTCGCCACATCCAAAATAAACCTTGGGCGCAGGCGACTGCGCATTCCCCCGCGTACCGCGTAGAGCTGCCGCGATCTTCTCTAAGCTCTTCTCTAGGCCGGACATCGGGTATCCAGACTTTTCGCTAAACTGGATATACGGTTATCTACTAGCGTTACTGTTAGTGGCCACTAAGGCCCATTAGTTGCTATAAAAAAACATATGCTCTTCCTGGCTATTTGGGAATGTGTCTGTTTGCAACAGAAATGGAGAAACGCGCATTTTGTTGAAAATCATGTGATATCACGAACATTTATAAATCACTTGTATGGAATTGAAAATAAGTCATGGTTTAATTTTATCCCACCAGTACGCCAGTGATAATAATAATATTGACTGGCTCCTACCTTCGGGAGTTACGACATATATTGCCCTCACCAGACCCATATTGCCCTCGTCTTCGACTCGGGCAATATGAATCTAGTTCAGGCATAATATGTCGTATCCCCCTCAAGGCCAGTCAATATTAGGTTAGTATTGTGGGAGCTTTGAAACCTTTATCTTGAGCCTTGTCAAAATGAAGGTAATCATTGCTTGCTGGAAGGCGCAAGAATGTGGGATACGACCCTAATTAGTAGTATAAGTAGTAGTAGTAGTAGTAGTAGTAGTAGTAGTAGTAGTAGAATCAGTAGTAGTATTAGTATCAGTAGTATTAGTAGTAGTAGTAGTAGTAGTAGTAGTAGTAGTAGTAGTAGTAGTAGTAGTAGTAGTAGTTGTAGTAGTAGTAGTAGTAGTAGTAGTAGTAGTAGTAGTAGTAGTAGCACCATTATAATGATCAATATTGTTTTGCGTCAACTGTGCTATTTGTTGTACATAATTATTAGGCCTATCCGTTTTTCATAATGAAAGTTATTCAATTATCAATATATATGTACATAAAATAGTCATCACCCAGCAAATGTGGGACTTAAGCGTGTTGTAATCCCTTGTTCCTTTCTTTCTTCCTTTAACTCTTTCCGTCTTTCTTTTTCTCCTTTTCTTTCCCATTCAGGTGTCACACACGGTAAAATACCAGGAAAATCAGAGAAAGATACAGAATTACAGAATGAGAAAGGTAGAGAGCTTGCTTTTTATATCATCCATGCCCTGCACAAGTCATCATAATATTTTGTTTTATTTTATGTTTGAAAATAAAATAAAATACAATAAATGAAATGAAATGAGAGAGTGAGAGAGAAAGAGAGAGCGGGAGAAAGGGGAGGAGAGAGAGAAATATTGGGAGACAGAGACAAAGAGAAAGAGACAGAAACAGAGAGACAGAGCTTGGAAGGCAAAGACAGAGATAGGAGAGAGAGAGAGAGAGAGAGAGAGAGAGAGAAAGAGAGAAAGAGAGAAAGAGAGAACGAAAGTGGACACCCCCGCGTAATGATCATAGGCAAACAATCCTGTTTGACGTCAAGGAAACAGTGCGAACGAATTAGGTCATAGCAGGTTTTGACGTCATTTTCATGTACGTATTTGATCATAGCAACTAGGTGAGCCCAAACCTTCTAATCTCGCAACTAGACTAGTTCAAGTGATTTAAAATAGTAAATGAGAATCACATGTTTTCTTTTTATAGGAAAGTTTCTTCAGTTTTGAGTAGTTTTTGATAGTTTTCCTTTTCATTTTCTTCCCTTTTCTTTTTTTCATTAATTTTTTGCTCTTTCTTGAATGGACAGATAATAATCATAATTATGTTGTGTATAAAATTTAATCCTAATATCAAATTTTAACGCAAATAATTTCCTTAAAATGTGGGTGCAATTCCATAATTGAAAATCTGTAATGAGAGAAATTTCTTCCCACTCCCTTGCCCTTCGTTCAAATACGCGAGACAGTTTGATATAGGTATGTCTTCATCAGCTCCAGATTGCCAAATAGCATTACCATGGGTGGATGTAGGGGGAGAGTGTAAGTCCCCCACGGCGCATGGGATGGGGTGAAATGGGTCGGATTCGGGGGGCTGGCTAAAACCAAGCTGAATGTACCTTTAAAGGGTTAATCATCTTATGGGATTGAAGGGGTAACTATTTCGGTACAGGCTCTTTACCTATCATGACTTCACTTCGATGAGTAGAAAGTGCAGTCATTGTGGAAATGTTGCGTGTATCCTATTATACATCACTTCGAAGGGAAAATGACAATCATATCCTGGCCTTCATGAGAAAGTACTTTCAAAAGCCCTTGAAAAAAAATTCATAAACAAGCGGGTTATATCCTGGTAAAAAATGAAAGAAGAAAAAAAGAAGAATGACCCTGAAGTTTGGTTGCACAAATGACCGGGAATATGTAAAAATGGAATCATAGATTAAGTTGAAACGCGAATCGTTTGACTTTTAACACAATTTCTATTTGTCGAATTCTCATGAATCTTTGTTCATGTACTGTGTGTCCTCCCTCCCCACTCTCCCGCCACCATTTCTTGTAAATTAGCTGAATCACAAGAAGCCGGAAGGACTCGGCTAAAGAGACAGAGAGTTAAATATAATACTTGTTTCAGTAACGAGTTCTCTTTGAACTTTGAACATCCCCCCCCCCACACACACTAATTATTCATTATTGGCAGCTTCCTTTTGGACGACTAACCCTCCCCCGTTAACTACCTCTTCGAATAATTACCCTTAGGACAACTACCCCTCGCCCGGGCAACTACCCCACTATACCTTACAAGAGCTCTCCTTCGTCCGATCGATTCCCCTGGCCGAAGAGCTGTCGTCCTTGGGACCTGGAATTCGGGGAAGGGGTAGATGCCCCTACATGTATATCCGATGGAGAGAAATATTTCAAATGTTCAAAATGCAATGCTCTAGCATTAGAGCGCTCATCAGAGGCGGATACCGGCGCTATACAAGATGCCTTCACAACAGTATATTACAATTCTTTTATTCCTCAAGTTTTACGGAACTCAGCTGATAACAATGTTCCTATTCCGTCTTTTATCATTGTCACACTTTCGCTACATCCAGCTCTGTAAAGGTTATGTGACCTCCATCTCCATTACTAAGAATCAAGGATATTCAAGTGAATAACTACCCCCTCCCCCTAAACAAGAAAAAAAAATGAAATAAATAAACGAATGTATAAAAAGAAAAATAATAAATTGATAAATGAATTAATGGATGAATTAAATAAATAAATAAATAATTAAACAAAATACTATCAAACTCAAAGAGTGAGAAAGTGAGAGAGGGTGGGGGACACTTAAAACTTATCTTGTACATACTAAAAGACCAATTTGAATTGTTCCTACTTACTGCTACCGTTCTTGAAGTAGAATAACTCTTCCGATTATAGTACAGGCGGTGCGGAGCGCTACAATTATCTTACTGATAACACCGAAATCGTTTTGAATATTCAACGGTCATCGAAGCACTCACGTTGCCAAGCTCACTTTTTCACCGAAATTTCTCCCTCTCATATCTCCTTTGTTTGTTAGCGGATTTCGCTCAGACTTTGAGGAACGATGTAAAATGGTCATATCGAAGTACATCTGAAAATTGTATTAAATGATGATCTATTTGTCATTTTAACAAACATTTCGTGTTCAGTTGTCTCCGAAAACTACCCTCAGATTATTTCCAGACATATCCGGTCGCATGGCTACATATTCATGAGACTTAATATGCATATTCATGAGACCTTTACGGTGCTGGTGACGAAATTTTCGCTGTGTCCATGACATAGTTTCGGAGATACAGTGGAAAATGAATGGGGTGTTTTTCAGAAATTGAGAAGCAGCAAGCTTACGAGAAATCGACGTCACTGCTCCTTCACAGACTTGCGCATGCGCATTGACACGAAATTACGTAAACCTAAGCAGCCAGCTGATCGTGAGCACACACTAGCTACATTACTATCCTGGCTGTGTATTAAAAGCTGTGCTATTGATTCTCAACATTTCAAACACCACTGTACAAAACTCAACAGATTTCACTAAAAATCGGCATACTAGTGACAATTGATGACACCTAACTAGCAATAAAATACAATTTTTTTCAACTTAAAGATGTTGGAAAGAATAATTTAAACATTCAAACCGTGAGTCTACTGTCAAACTTGCCGATCAACCACATCGTATTTATTGTGTACATTCGTTCGTAATTTGTGTATAGACTATTCATGTGTGCGATTGCTGCCTCTTAGCACGTAGTGCTAAGCTAGAGGTCTATACGCATTAGCATTGACTGCAGTGATCGTGAGCTGAGGTATTTCAGCCGAGCCGAGTGGATCTTTGACTTTGTAAAATCCTCTAAAGATAATAATAATATATTATTATCATTATTATTATAATTGTTATTAATATTATTATTACTATTATTATTATTACAACTACGACTGCTACTACTACTATACAACTACTACTATTTGAAAGTAGTAGTGGTGGAGTACACCTCCTCCTGCTCCAACGATGGACACAGGCGCTAGCATGAGCTCGCGGTGAATGGTGCAGACGACAGTGTACATATTTGGCGCCATGTTATTCCGTCTTATTTACAGTAAAGCTATGAGGTTGATAATCAGTGTAATTTAGCTTTATTTCCGTAATATACATTTGTTATAAATATTGGAGTAATTTGGGGGTTAATTCAAACATTGCAACAATTACAATCTACGCCACGAAATCATGTTGAAAGCCGTTTTTACCGATCAACCCCAACACAAACTAGCGTGTGTGGGACTGTGCTATTGAGCATGACGTCATCACCCGCGATGTAATGGGGTGCGTCGTTTGGAGCACACCTACAGGACTATAATGAATATTCATATCATGACGTCAGCCCTCGCGCCAATTTTAATTTTACAGAGCTGAGCTGAGCTAGCTAGCTACTGACAGTACTGTACTAGCTAGCGCTAGCGCGCTGTATATGTATCGTGTATGTTGCACATACGATCCGATACGGTATATCTACTATAACTTTACTAGATCTAGGCTTAGTTAAGTTAGCTATAAAATATCATCATCATCAGCAGCAGCAGCAGCAAAATGTCCTCTCCCGACTCGAGGAGGATGAGTAGTAGTACTGTTGAGGCTGATGTGCCCGACCCTTCTCCGCCTCCTCCTTCGCCTCCTCGCCCTCCTCCTTCGCCTCTACTAGGTCGCCCTGGACCGTGGACCGACATCTGGCACCCTGTTGGTGATCGAGCTCCTGCTCTTGGATGGGTCTCAACATTTGAGGAAGCGTGCGAAGTCAAAAAACACTTCGAGGTTTTTTCCTCTCTGACGTTTGTGTCGGAGAGGCATAACTCCTTTCCAGAAGGTGAGTCAATAGAACCAGAAAAATCAGACAAACCAATCAAAACTAGACATGTAATACTTGTTTGGAACAAGTAGATCGACTATAGGTGGGCTATTCCAACTTAAATTTGAGACAAAATAGAGCAAATATAAGAGAGATACTGCTAAAAAAACAATGTCATGTAGAGGTCTAGATTCATGATGTGAACGAAATGTACCTTTCTGAGGCATAACATGCATAGAGTCTAGATCTAGATATTATAACACGCAAAATTGGGAATGTTATTAGTATTAGACTATTACACTTGTTTGTGATCATATAGATCTATGATATGTTATAACAGTCGTAAAAGGTGATTAAATCAAATATAAAACAAAAGAAGAAAAAAAATGGACTGACCTGGGAATCGAGCCTGGCCGGGGGGGCATTTCATCAACATTTGTCCACCGACAACTGTCGGCGCCGACTAAATTTGACCAATCAGAGGCCTGGAAAATAGTCGGTGACAATAAAATTGTCGGTGAAAATGATATTAGTCGGTGAAAACCACCGACTAATTGTTTCATGAAACGCCCCCCGGGTCGCTGGAATGGGAGGCAAATGCTTTGACCAATATGCTAAAATACTCCACATAGACATTACACGTAAACGGAAAATAGGATTCTCAAATCACATTTTGTAGTTGAAATATCACCATGATCCAAACATCTGATTAAAAAATAAATGTCACCTTCTGTGTAGAGAATTTTCTCAGCTACAACATATCTGAAGCTGGCAGAAAATCGAGTGAAAATAATCGAGATATTGCTCAAACAAGACTGGAATGTAGAATGAAGATTTCAGAAAAAGTCACCTTCCATAGAGAATACACGCAAAATTGGGAAAATTGACATGCCTCCTTTAATCGAAAGATTGGACCATGACGTCATTGTTAAAATGACAAATAAATGTCATATTCTGTGTAGACAATTGTCTCAGCTATAACATATCAAAAATTGGGAGAAAAATGATCAATATTTACAGAGATGCACTCAATTTTCCAAAAATATGCTGACGTCATAATATGCAAATTCGTATTTTGAGTTCCAAGGCCATTATGATGACGTCAGGATGTACTTCATGGCCAAATGAGACATGAAATCATATCTCCGACTCATACTCTTATTTTAATGTGAAAAAAATTGGGGGTCCCGGTGCATCCCAAAGTGCTATAATGGATTTTGTATAGGCATGTGGTAAAATGTATTACAATGAGTTGACACTTTGATGGAGTGCTTTTGTGCAGGAATAATTATTAAATTTCCTGTTGTAAAATGTATTACAATGAGTTAGAATAATTGGAAACAATATTATGAAAAGATACGCCATGTTTTATGCAAAAAAAAAAAAAAAGGCAGGGTACATAATGATACATAAATAACGTCAGGCAGAAATAAATATGTCAACACCAATGCTTTCTCTCTGGAGATATTTTGGTGCGATTACAGATGAAGTTTATACGCATAACGCGAAAATTATTGAGAAAATAGACATATATTAGCAAGTGTAATTTATGGAGCACATGTAGAGGTCGATGAAGCTCATCTCCAGGGCGATTTACATATACTGACACAAAATGATGAATATGAGTCAGAAATAAATATGTCAATATCAATGCTTTCTCTGAGGAGTTATTTTGGTGCGATTCAGATGAAATGTATACACATGACGCAAATATAATTGAGAAAATATACATATATTAGCAAGTGTAATTTATGGAGCACATGTAGAGGTGGATGGAGCACATCTCCAGGGCGATTTACATATACTCTCACAAAATGATGAATATGAGTCAGAAATAAATATGTCAACATCAATGCTTTCTCAAAGGAGTTATTTTGGTGCGATTCAGATGAAATTTATACACATGACGCAAATATAATTGAGAAAATATACATATATTAGCAAGTGTAATTTATGGAGCACATGTAGAGGTGGATGGAGCACATCTCCAGGGCGATTTACATATACTGACACAAAATGATGAATATGAGTCAGAAATAAATATGTCAACATCAATGCTTTCTCAAAGGAGATATTTTGGTGCGACAAAAGATGAAATTTATACAAATGACGCGAATATAATTGAGAAAATATACATATATTAGCAAGTGTGACTTATGGAGCACATGTAGAGGTCGATGGAGCACATCTCCAGGGCGATTTACATATACTGACACAAAATGATGAATATGAGTCAGAAATAAATATGTCAACATCAATGCCTTTTCAGAGGAGTTATTTTGGTGCGATTACAGATGAAATGTATACACATGACGCAAATATAATTGAGAAAATATACATATATTAGCATGTGTAATTTATGGAGCACATGTAGAGGTCGATGGAGCACATCTCCAGGGCGATTTACATATACTGACACAAAATGATGAATATGAGTCAGAAATAAATATGTCAACATCAATGCTTTCTCAAAGGAGATATTTTGGTGCGATTACAGATGAAATGTACACACATGACGCGAATATAATTGAGAAAATATACATATATTAGCAAATGACGCGAAAATTATTGAGAAAATAGACATATATTAGCAAGTGTAATTTATGGAGCACATGTAGAGGTCGATGGAGCACATCTCCAGGGCGATTAACATATACTGACACAAAATGATGAATATGAGTCAGAAATAAATATGTCAACATCAATGCTTTCTCAGAGGAGATATTTTGGTGCGATTACAAAGAGGAGATATTTTGGTGCGATTACAAATGGAATTTATACATATGACGCGAATATAATTGAGAAAATATACATATATTAGTAGCAAGTGTAATTCATGGAGCACAATCAGCACATAAAATAAAAATAATAATGTTACGATCTTGCATTGCACGTACGTAAAGTAGCGGCGCCTGCCTGGGCTGATCGTGACGTTCGTGACGTCATGATATGAATATTCATTATAGTCCTGTAGGTGTGCTCCAAACGACGCACCCGATGTAATGTGGGGACGACTCAGTAGATCGGTGCTCGTATTGAAGGTATGAAAATGCATTATGTTGGATTATTTCCAGACACATCCGGTCGCATTGGTTTATAAAATCGATATTTCACAGAAATTTTCTTTAATAATTATTTAATAACATGTTCGAATATCGTTGTTGTCCACAGATTAAAAATGTGTAATTTTATACATTATTTTGGACCTTTTTTTTTTTTCATACAAAGTTTCTTGTCTTTTTGTCCCCATTTTTTCTTCGTTATTACAAAAAAAAATTTAATGTATAGTTAATATGATTATTCCTCTTTTCAAAAATGTAAAGATCTTTAAGATTCATTGTCATATGCCAAAGTTATGGCAGGTTTGCTGTGACACTTTCCCAGCGGTTTCACATAAACAACGTGTTTATTCAAGAGAAAAGCAAGGTCAAATCAAAACGAAATCGTGAGGTAATTGCACTCGAGCGCACCGCCTGAGTATGTAACAATTCTTTGGGTTCTGAACGCCGAACGCCCATGGGCAAATTCAATTTATCATTAAACAAAGAAACAAACAGATAGACAAAAGATAGGGGCCCTGTTGCGCAAGAAGTTATTAAGTCACGTCTCTCATGTACCCAGAGCTGTCGGAACTAGGGTTGGGTATTGGTATAGCAGAGAAGTAGATTGGTGGACTGATAAGAAGATATAAGTTCAAGTTTCCTACGAAGTGCTTTGAGTATACCGCATTAGTTTGCATCTTGGTTGCAGGACAGGTTGTTGCTCAATTATGGCACAGTAATTCTGATTTGTGTGGGCATTTAAGTGGCTATGAAATTTCATGAGATAGATTATTTGGCCAAAAGTGAAGACAGTAGAATTGCATTAGTGAGGGCCCATCCTGATATTGATAGAAAGTTTAAAGGTAATAATATATCTATTGGGAAATGTGTTTAATATAGGCCTATGCCAATGAGAAATCCCCTTTTTTGGTGGTCATAGGTGCTGTTTTTTTATTTATTTTTTTTAAAGAAGAGCAGAGATATGTGTTAAATGCCAATGTATGCTGTGAATGAGCACTTCACATTAGTCGTGCACAGTTGTAGATATAAGTATGGACTTGGTACTAGACGAGGGATGAGTGGTATGTTTGTACAAGGGCTTGTGGCCGATTGCACTTGAGTTTGTCAGCTATCTTTGAACCCTTAATTGACTACGTCGGTAGTTACAGTAGATCCCTCGAACTTTACAGTCGTAACCTAGTGTTAAGATAGAGAGATAGAGTAAAGAAAGAGAATTAAAGACAGGACAACATTATACTAGTATCCCAAGGGCCTTGGGATACTAGTATAATGTTGTCCTGGAAATAAATGTGGAGAAGTTGTAAAAGTAGGGAAATGGTGTACTTGAAGACTACACAACAAGAATGATTTGACTGTTGGTACTGCAATACGAACATGGCCGATAATCTGTGTTGAGAACGACATGGCAAGGCCAATGTTTAACTGTTGCTGGAAAAGAAATGAAAAGGGAAGGTAGCAAATCTTTTGGCATGAGTACGGCATGCTAGTCTGTATAGAATACTAGTATACATACCTAACGTTAGCATGAATGTTAGTGCAGTGCACTCGCACTGCTGAACCACCCTGTCTGCATCTGGTCTGTAGAGAATCTATACAGCACACAACCCATATTAAAAAAAAATTCTTAAAAATATGATTATTGTAACAACAAAAAATCATGAATGAATGACAATGGAATGATCTGTCTTTCATTATAATCTTGGCTGTTATGTTGTTTTTTGTTCACCAGAGCACTCAAATCTTTAATTTTGATCATATTTTTGTGAGGCCCTCTAGGTTATTGGCATGGTTTTTACAATTCCATATTTAGAGGCACTCTAGGGGGAATAAGGACCTCAATAACGTGGAGAAAAACCGCCAGAGTAGTCAGACTTTCAAGCATCATTGTAGAAAATTCACAAGAATTTAATCAAATTTATACCTCAGAGATATAAATTTGTGATATATAAACTGCAATAATCAATAACTAATTTTACTCAAAAAAGTTTTTAATTAAAAGAAAAAAAAATCATAAAATCACAAGACAACTCACACCGCCGGCAAGCCTTGTCGTTATCATTGTGTGCATCTGTGTGTTACCGCGGTGCCGACTTTCCTCAAATGCACCACCCCATATATGCGCTATTGTCACCTATATGAGTATGAGGTCAAAGACTGTCGTGTTTCACTTTCACCTCATTGGCACTAGGTCTAGGAGTAGGAGACTTGTTACTTAGACTAGGGCCTTGCAAGAATGTGCTCAGGATTGAAGATTTGAGCGCTCTTGTGAATAAAAAATAACCAAACAGCCAAGATAATAATGAAAGACACATAATTCATGAATGAGATTTTTTTTGTTACAATAATCATATTTTTAAGACGTTTTTTTAGTATGGGTTGTGTGCTGCTAAGGGTGCGTTCAAGCGATTTTTCGAAGCTAGAATCACAAACATGAATCACAATTCAAAACGCCGATACAAAACACGGTTACTGCGGGAGATCGTTCAAGCGATTTTCCATCAACGATGATTCTCGCTCATTTCAAGCCCACCCAGGAAGAATAGAAATAGGTAGCGATAATATACAATAGATAATGACGTCATAGAATCATGATTGAGATCTCCGTTCGTTCAAGCGAATTTTAGCGACCGTGATTCTGCAGAATCATGATACAAAACGCATCTTTTTCAGCGTTTCATGTTTGTGCTTTTAAACACGTTTATTTTTACGACCAACGAAAAATGGCTTGAACGCAACCGTGTTTTAAACTAAACGTCTTTGAAAACCGTGATTCTAGGGTGAAAAAGTGTCGATTGAACGCACCCTAAGTTTCACTAGATCTACACACAGGGTGGTTCAGCAGTGCGAGTGGTGCAGTGTCACAAACAAATTTTTATTTCATCATTAATTTTAATTCATACCGGTATATAATGAACATGTTGCATGTTGTACTGTATGTGCGTGAGATTAAAAATAATAAAATAAAATAACTTCAGTTTACTTACAAACACACCAGGTTACTTTGCAGACATGTTTCACAAATTTTGGTGCCCGGCGGGTAAACATGCGAAGGCGTTCTGTGGTTTCCTACGGTGAAAATCGCTATTGAATAATGCGTGAGAGAAGTATTAGTTGGGTTATAAATCGCCAAAAAATTGCACGAGGGATACTGGCTTATAAATAACCAATGGATTATAAATCGTTGTATTTACACCGTAAGGGTAAACGCGATCATAGAAAACTGGAGCTCGAATTATAAATCGCCAAAAAATCGCAGAAGGGATAATGGCATATAAAAAGCCAATGGCTTATAAATCGCTTATAAATCGCCAATGACTTTTCTAGCCAATGGCTTATAAATGGCTTATAAATCGCCAATGACGTCATCAAATCAGACAACTTGACAAAAAAAACAGATAAATTCTCCCAATTACCTGGGAGTCATTTAATTTCAAGGAAGTCATATGTTATTAAAACTGTTCAGTGTTGTATCCATGTATTTAAAGCGAAAAAGGGTAAACGTGATCATAGAAAACTGGAGCTCTTTATTCACAACAGGTCCTTTCCTAATGAAAGCATTTACAGTGTTCCGATAGAGTGTTCGATGAATAGCGCCGCCTTCGGCGTTCCGGGAACTATGCGTCAAGCAGATCGTGCAGATTTGTGAATCATTTTAGTCGATCGTGATTGGCCAATGACAAACAGCTGAAATTGGTTGTAAGAGCGAAACAGCATCACGCGCATGTGCGAAGATTTTTATCAATGAAACATGAAACACTTCGCCCACGATGAAATATAATACATGTATTTAATATACCAGTGACTTCAACTTCCTGGTGACAGAAGAAAGAGGATACAAAACCCATATATTTTAGCTATATATACGCATTTTCATCACAACTGAATATCTCTTCCTCGGCTCTTCTCTTCAACAACAATATATCTACAGGGATATTGAGAGGCACAGCCCAAACAAAAAGCCATCGATATTAACAACGCACTTACATTTTTATTGTAGCTGTGGGGTATTCCATCCGGGATATTTGTGACGCGGGATGAATATGTTTTATTCTCTCTATTTTGCCGCCTTTCTTCTCGGGTGCGTATCGTCTGCATCAATATCATCTTCTCTCTGGGGGATGCCCTGCCCCCCTGATAAACGGAGCTGTGCAAATGGTAAGTTTTATCATCGTAAATCGGTCCTAAAACATTGCAAATTAGGCCAGAATTATTACTCGTTAAATTTACCACCATCAATATCATCAATTATTATCATCCCCGCCCCGCTGCCACTGATAAACTGAGCTGTGAAAATGGTAAGTTTAGCATCGGAGAGATCCTCATGAAACATGTCAAATTACTCATCAATATTACCACCACCAATATCGACCATATTTAATGATGACAAATCACAGAAGGCTTGTGAATTAAGTACTCATTATTGTCACGGTTACTTTGTGGCCGAAGTAATGATAATTTCTAGAGTTACCCAGTCTTCAACCAAGCCCTGATATTAGAATTCACAAGTTTGTACATTTTAAAGAAGACTTTGAAGAAAAAAATCAGCTCAAGGAATATTTGAATACCCTATTGTATTGCCTAGAGAAATCATGTTCGGATTACGTAATACTTCATTGACATTCTTGCACATTTAAACAGGGAATAAAGCTCATGAAATTGCCTTAGGTTGATTTTCGATCGTTTTAAACACATACGTGTACATTTTAAATACTATACTTCATGTTCTTGAAACATCTTTTTAACCCAGTTTACGCCATCGTAAATATCAAAGAAGAATTATAAGAGAAACGTTCATCAGAAAATCGTCGTGCCTCTTCATATTTTCTGATAATTATAAATGTAGAGAATGAGTTGTTATTCATCTTTGTACCATGCAGCTGCCCGCCTCGACAATAGTTCAAAGTGATCATATTAGAAGTATGGCTGTGAATACTGTTTGCATAATACTTCAAATACTGGTTATGGGAAGAGAGCTCCCTCCCCCTCTCTCATTTACTACAGGTCCCCTTATACAACCCCTTTTTAATCATAAAAGGGAGACCATTTGAGTTTAAGACAAAGCAAAATCTTTCACCCAAAATCCCAACGTTATTATGAGAAATCATTCCCAATCAAAATTAAGTTTATCTAAATTTGAAGTATTGCTATAGCTTGCATAAACATTAAACAATGTTTGATTAAAAATGCCACTAATAAAATCTACCAACCGTAAAATTGTAATGATGTTGAAGAAAAGAAACACAGATCTATTTGTGATATTAAAATATTTCCAATATCTTTTAAATTAAGATTCAAACCACTGGGACGCATACGAAGTCCATGTTATTACGTGTTCTATACATTAAGCAACAAAACTATTGCCTCCTTTACTCCCACTGCATGTGAGTAAGAACTATTTCTGTTTGTATCAATGGGTATCAATTTCGTTTTACTCATTTCTCCTTCTTTCCAATGTGTGCAAAATAATGAAGCAACAGAAACCGTTTTCTTTTTAGAGAGTCAAATATGCTGTCAGACTATATATAGACAGATTCTAAGATTCAAAGAATCCCACAACTGGCTGATATCCACGTTTGTGGTGTAGATTTCCGACATAAGTATTTTTAAATGTGAAACAAAAGCAAAAGCTAATCTATAAACGGTAATAAAATTACAAATAATTTATATAATATGACATCTCTCTCCCTTTCTCACTGACTCTACATAGTCTCCCGCCCTCGATAGGTCGTCAATATCTTCAACGTTACTTAAAACATCATTCTCTTAATATGTTAAAAACAACACTTATATTGCATTTATTATTATTATCATGTGTATCTATACTGTATCGTATCTCTGCAGCTGTATGTTCTACCATGGACCTACTACGAAGTAGGTCCATGGTTTTTATGTTCATATGTTATACGCCCTGCTTTGGTAAATCTATCGTCCTGGATCACGCATGCTTATGCTATAAATTGTGAAATATATTTGGTTATGATCTACAGTGTGTATTTGTGCTGTCTATATTGATTATGATATGAATAGTACTACATTATTATCAAACCTAGGAGCCTCACTGCTAGGAGGGGTGGTTACACACAAAAAGAAGAACAATTTTGAATTAGAACTGTGTTTAGTGCCTTAATGTGAATAGAAAGCCAGCCTGCCAGTAGTTGTAGTCTGCTGGGAGGGGCGTTAACTCTGTGTAAAAGTATATGAGTTCAATGCCTTCTTGCTCTTAACAAGCAAGCATACTGATGTTATAGATAATTTAATCTCGAAAACCAGATCAAGACTAAAACAGTTCGAATATAGGTGAAAGAAGGAAGAAAAGGCAAAGATAGAGAAGAAGCAAAAACATAATAAAGATACAAAAAGAGGGGAAAAAGAGAAGAGACACAAGAAAGGAGAATTAAAATGAGATAGGAACTAATAAATCACTCACGCCATCAAAATACATGTTCATTAAAAATAATCACCAATGAAAAGAGGAAGGGGAAAATTAATTAAACAAAACAGAAAAACCCGGTTAGATAAGATCTGTTTGATTAAAACTGGATATTTGTTTTGTGTAAACTGTTCCTTGAAATCTTGACATTTTTATGGCAGTATCGGTCAATCGGTGTACCACGGGGAAATCCCGGCCTTTAATATCACTAACTAGTGGTCTGTCTTCAAGGGGGATAAAAGGGTATGCATGGTAAAGGGGCGGATCCATTGTTTAAAAAAAGGGGGAGGGGCACAAACCACAAATTATCTGAAAAGCAAGAAATTAGATAGTAAATAGCAATAAAAATTATCAATTTGTATTTATTTTACCTGTTTAAAACTACCTTTTTATGAGGGGTTTTACGGGGGTTGTGTACTTTACATTAAGTCAATCGGTTTGAAAAGGGCACGGGACGAATGTGCCTCTTCACCTTTGTTATGAGTTAGCATGATCTTAGAATTCACTCACATATTGCTGTTTGCCGAGAATGTTGAAGGTTATCATTTCTATTAAAATGGTTTTGCTTTTGGTGATGTATGTAAATCATCTACATGAATTTTCAAAGAAAGGTCACTTTAAACCTCTCGTAAAAATATGCTATTCTGCGAAAACATGAGAGGTAGATGAATGAATTATGTTTAAAAAAAGAATGATTCGTTTGACTAAACTAAACAATTCTCAGAAGAAACACATCTACAACCTTAAGTCCTTTGAGGTTGTATCAAAATGTCAGGATGTTTTTGAGTCACTGTCACGTCAAAAAAGCACACTGTTTAAAATCCTCTCTGCATTGTACACAATAACTTTTTCAAACTTATTTTTGTTTGTTTATTAATCATTTATTCTTGTAGTCATATTTTTGATAACGGGAAGACAACTACGTGAAGAAATGATGTTAGCATGTGGCTTGCAATAACGTATCCAGCATTAGGTGCGGGCGGCGCGTGCCACCCCCCCCCCCACACACACACACCGTATTCCCATTTTCAGACAAAGACCATTATATAGAACTTTTTATTAAGTAATATCATCAACAGCGTGCTTCAGATTGTAAGGAAATTTAAGGAGTTCCTATTTTGGAGAAGGCTCAATTTGACCCGCACAGGAACAGCCCTTTATCAATTTCTGGGTACTCGCATGGCTTGACAAAGTCTATAAGTGACATGAACGGTGAATTTACACTCACGCAGGACAGCACGTAAATCTAAGTGTTTCCGCAGAGAGAAAATAAAGAACAAAATGAATACCCTAATATTTTCTTTCATTCACACTAATATCAATGAACATGAATTTCTGTTTCATATTAATGAAAAAGACTCAGTTCAAAATATGTATTTTTAGATGAGGGTGCAATCTACTGACTCAGTATCCTTGCAAACTCAAGCGTCTATATATATAGATAGAGTTACATGTACGCACTTTGCATTGGTGTAATAATCTCTCTTAATATTCTTAACGCTGGTGAAATATACATGTACATGTAAGTAGCTATTTTTTCATATTTTTATTTTCATAGTTAATCGGAATAAAAAGACATTTATTCACCAGGGTCTTATCGAATGTCAATATACCGGTTTTCTGTGCCATATGAATTTACTTGATAGGTGTTCGAATCTAGAGGGATGGTAAAATTGTATAATCTTGAAAATAATGAAAAATTGTGTAATTGAAAATGAGACTGGTGGTTGCCGTGCCAGGAATTTGTCTCAAAATGCTTGAAATTATTTTACAATGTTTCGATCGAATACACCATCATTATTATGGAACATCTACATGGATCTTTTTTTTCTCTCTGCTTAAAAACGGGATTTAAAAAAAAATAAATGCCAAATCTAGAAACTTCTTTCGATTCTATTATCTCTAAGTTTGCTTAAGAACTTTACTTGCGTTGGTATTTGATCGAATAAAGGATAACGTTTGGAGCGTATGAGACTGTGTGTCTCAGAGGAAATTAAATTTAATACTCACGTTGAAGTGTCATTGGTGATCAATAATCATATATTTCACGTATTTCGTCATTGTTTATATTATTATTTTTTTGTGTACATATTCTTTTGCACGTCTCTGTACGTGGAATAACTTTTTGAAAGCGAAACCTGTATCCGGCTGTGACTAATATGCATTTGATTTATTTTTTTAAAATCATCACTTTTTATTCACTTGTATAATTTTACTTTGTGGTAACTTTGGTCAATCCTTATCAAAATTACCCAAACTAATCACAAGTACCAAAATCATATATTGCAAGATTACAGGGGTGGGCCCAGAATTGTATTATCAAAAAAAAAGGGGGTACTGCCACCATTACCACCGCCACCCCCATCATCACCATCATCGTCGTCAGCACCGTGATTATAATATTCATGTCCCCCCTCCCTCTCTCCTTCTCTATCTCTCTCTCTCTCTTCCCCTTTCCTCTTTCTCCCCTCTCTCTCTCTCTCTCATTTCTTCTCAATTACAGGTACGGACATCGGATTGGTTGGTTTCGAGTTTGACGTATATACCCGGCTAGAGCATGCCAACCAGGGCACCTACAAAGACCTCGTTTGCTACCCGCAGAACTTCTGCTCCATGCGATGGCTAAAGGACGGCCTCCCCTTCCCGTGGGCGTGGTCTTTGGATATGGGCGTGACACAGGGCGTTTGTAATTCAACGCTCATGTTCCGGAGGGTGGGTCTTGAAGCGGCGGGCGTGTACACGTGTGAAGTGACGGGTGCAAATGGAACAGTGATTTCGAGAAACATTACACTGAAAGTTAAAGGTATGCAAAGAGTTTCCCATTGCCTTCCACCACCCCCACCCCTTTGATAAGTTTATTTATTTTGCACCATGAGAAAGAGGTATGTATTTCTACCTAATCTTTAATACGATTAAGTATATAATTGAAAGTACTAGTTCTTGTTATTTATAAAGTCTTTGATAATATAAAGATTACAATAAAGGCCTATATTCAAACATCCTTATTGTTAGGATAATGATCATTGTAGAACTTGTAATTATACAGAATTGTTTATATCATACCTACAGCGATGATGATGATAAGGATAATGATAATCATCATAATAACAATAATAATAATAATTGTGATTGTGATTATGATGATTACAACCTGCTACTAGTATTATTATCTTCATTATCGTTATTGTATTTTTCATAATGTTTGCGATCTGTATAGCATCACGTGTATTCTGTTAACTCTCACAGCTACTCCGCCCCCACCTCCGCCCATTGTTGTCGCCGGTGATCTTTGCGCCAATCACACGGCAGAGCTCGGGTCAAATGTCACCTTCCGTTGCGAGATCTATGTGGGTGAGGATGCTATGGCCTACAGCTACTCGTATTGGGTGATGGAAGTCACGCCCGGAGAATGGGACTTCCCAAATTATGTTAGTGCGGATCTGAACGGGACGGTCATACACGACAATTTCGCAAAGTATGTGCGATTTATATACCAGTAAATATATCAGTCACACCGCCATATCGATCTACTCCAGCCCGACTCCATACCGAGCATTTCTTTGCCATTCGGGGTACTGTAATATTTTGTTCGGTCTGTTGTCGGTCTGTTTTCGGTTTCGTTGATTTGACTGAGATATCATACCTCAATCACACCAACGAGACCGAGAACAGACCGAGAAGACACTGAACGCAATATTACTTCAACCCAAATGGCCAAAAAAATTGTCGGTCTGGAAACGGTTTGATAGTGTGATTGAGGTATACACCACCAAACCGATTCCAAAGTCGAGCCATTTGAGATACAGTAATCTTTCGTTCGGTCTGGTGATGTCAGTCTGGTGTTTGACTCGTCGATGTAACTGCAGTATTACGTATTCATGAAAATATACAGGGTGTAGATACAATATCAATTTACTTTCTTCTTTTTTTCTTTCTTTTTTTTTAAACTGTAATTACTCCTATGATTGTTTGTAATAATATGATTATGAATGATCAATAAAACATAAATAAAAATAATAAAAATAAAAAATAAAAAAATTATTCGGAGCTGCATGTCAGTACCATGGTGGGGAGGTGGCCGATGGGGGGTGGGGGATCAGTCCCACTGATGTGCTTCGGATCTCAATGTCGGCTATTCAAAAAAGCACAAGGAACGGAAGGCTTACATATTCTAGGCGTCAGCCAATAACAAAAAAGGGGGTGGGGAGGGTAATAATTCATTTGTCGGATTTTTTTTTGCAACTTCCCCATTCTGTTTCTTTAATTATTTTGTCTGATTTCTTTCAAGGCAATTTGTAATAAATGTTGGATTGCCCTTTTTGCGAGGTTTGAATTGAAAATCCGATATTTGATTTCCAAGTTCAACTACCCAAAGAAAAGAAATCTTTGTTGAAGCAAACAAACATTAACAAACAAATAAAACAAAACACACATGGGAATACAAAATATATTCGTCCACAGTCAAATAACACTTTATCATGTTTTACTACATTGCTATATTAAACAATTTTTCATCATATTTTTCAGTAACGTGAGGCCCGGCTTCATGATGTCAGAACTTCAAATTGTCAACGCATCGCAAGAGACGTTCGTTAGATATCAACTACATGTCTCTACCAGCAGACAGAACTCCGTTACCAATTTTCATCTCCAACCGCCCAGTTCCCCTTTTCTAAACGAGAACATTGGTTGGTAAGTTTTTGGAAATAGTGCACGCAAACACGGCACGCACTGCTTAAAAGAATGTCGCCCTCTTCGTCCACTTCATCGCACTGCAACTTTTCTAGCTGATGCATCAACGAAAACGTTGTTATGCACTCGTAGAGGTCCATGCATGTGTTGTTGCATGGCGGTCTTGATTTATGCTTGTACCTGTAGTTCTATATAAGCACATAAGGAACTTGATTTATCTTCGATATTAGGTAGTTTTTTAAAACCATTTTCTGCTGGCTTCTCTCCAATCTTCCCATCATCTTTTTGCCCTTTCTCCTCCTTTCAACCACCTCCTTGTTTCCCCTTTTGTAGCTACATTAATACGTTTCACCCTATGATCTCTCAATTAAAATGACGCTTCATGCGCAACGGGCATAAGTTTTGATGTCAATTTTCAACCACGTTTATTTGCACACATTTGTATGTAAAAGGGGCGTTAATTGCACAGCGAGATAAAGCACTCACTATTGAAAAACACAATTATTGTCAGTCAGTTAATAGGCTATCAGTCTAATGAAGCTTTTATCAATAACGGTCTCGTGGGCTGTCAGTCAGTTAGGCTATATCGGTCTAATGAACATTTTATATATGTTGGTCTCGTAAGCTGTCAATCAGTTAGGATATCGGTACCGTGAACATTTTATCAATGTCGGTCTCGAGGGCTGTCAGTCAGTTAGGCTATCAGTCTAATGAACCTTTTATCAATATCGGTCTCGTTTGCTGTCAGTCAGTAAGGCTATCAGTCTAATGAACCTTTTATCAATGTCGGTCTCGTTGGCTGTCAGTCAGTTAGGCTATCAGTCTAATGAACCTTTTATCAATGTCGGTCTCGTTGGCTGTCAGTCAGTTAGGCTATCAGTCTAATGAACCTTTTATCAATATCGGTCTCGTAGGCTGTCAGTCAGTTAGGCTATCAGTCTAATGAACCTTTTATCAATATTGGTCAACGTTGGCTGTCAGTCTGTTAGGCTATCAGTCTAATGAACCTTTTATCAATATCGGTCTCGCTGGCTGTCAGTCAGTTAGGCTATCGGTCTAATGAACCTTTTATCAATGTCAGTCTCGTTGGCTGTCAGTCAGTTAGGCTATCAGTCTAATGAACCTTTTATCAATGTCGGTCTCGAGGGCTGTCAGTCAGTTAGGATATCGGTCTAATGAACCTTTTATCAATATCGGTCTCGTTGGCTGTCAGTCAGTTAGGATATCAGTCTAATGAACCTTTTATCAATGTCGGTCTCGAGGGCTGTCAGTCAGTTAGGATATCAGTCTAATGAATCTTTTATCAATATCGGTCTCGTTGGCTGTCAGTCAGTTAGGATATCGGTCGAGGGAACATTTTGTTGATGTCGGCCTCGTTTTCTGGGACGATCCCGAGCATAATATTCTGAATACTTCATTCTAAAGCGACCTCTTTCCTTGCCCTTTTCTTTACATAGGAGACTCGCACAACAATTGCGAATCGAATAGTGCCTACGCATCTATCGGAGAAGGCTCGTCGTCGTGGAAAACATTCGGCATAGCCATACTGTATCTACTCGGCGTCGTCATCGCCCTTGTCGTCGTCGTCGTGGTTGTCGTCGTAATCGTGTACAAGCGACGTCTAGTATCAACCGAAGTCAAGACACAGTATGAATATCGTAAACCTAAAATCGACATTACTGCTAGAAGCCTAGATAGTTTTGTAAAGTATTGAATACGATCGACAAGATCTTCAAAAAGTCAACCTATAAGGAGTTTCAATAGCCTTGTCCATCCTTTAAAAAATGTGCGAATAATAATCTAATAATAATCTTTTAAAGTCCACTCCAAATTTTATTAAGTTAAACCGAAAATGGAAATTCTTTTTGCCCAATTGATCGTGAGCCCGGCAGCCACTGAGCAGCGCCAGATCGACATTGCTCTATCCCCTTATTGTTGAACGCCAAACAAGGTAGCAGCAACTCCCATCTTTTAACGTCTTTTGGTATGACGCGGCCGAGGTTCGAACCCACGACCTCCCGGTTGTGAGGCGGACGCTCTACTGACTGAGCCAACACACCATTATATACTACAATGAACTGTTTCATATTGTGAACATTTCCATGGATAGTACCAGTGGCGTAGCGTGATTCCAACCATTGAGGGCGCTTGAACGATCGGGGAGGGGCACCACCTGTCTTTCTCTGAAAATGAAATGCAAATTCACAAGGCTACTACTACCACTACTACTATTATTTATGTTATTATTGTTATTATTATTATCATCATTATTATTATTAATATTATTATATTATTAATTTGCTTGTACATTCTCAAAGATGCTGGGGTAAAATTCTTCATGCAAAAAACCAATAAACAAACAAACGATCATTTTCATGGTTGGACGATTTTATACATTGGCTGTTATATAATTATATATCAAGACATGCACCATATTGTGGTTTGTATTTTCTTACTTACTTAATAGTATACCCAGTACTAAATATTTGTATGATTTTGTATTGATCAGTACTTTTTAGAAAGAAAAAAAATTACTCAGGAAGGAGTATGACATTATTTTTGAAAATGTATGTATTTATGTGAAAGAGATATAATTTAGGCTAAATGTCTATTTGGAGCCAAAATGCATTTCTGGCTTCTGGCTCCAAACAGATGCTTTGTAGTCTGTCAGAGAATGAATTATATTATTATTCCAGAAGGTATAATTATGATGGTTGAAAAGCATTCAAATAGACACTTTTTAAAATCAATTTTAAATTTTAAAAAACTCGTAAGTGGCAAATAGTATGGTAATAAATGTTTGTAAATGTATATTAATATCTACACATCAGGCTCTAAGTATAGCATATTTCAAAAGTTGAATGATATGTGCTTTATTTTCTTTGTGCAATAATTTCTTCTTTACGATCAATATCAATCCCCTTCTCACCTTCAATTTTGTTCATTAAAAAGAAAAAGAAATTCCATGATTTCCCCTAGATCATGGCATTTATAAAAACTTTCATAGAAGTATGAAAAGTACCGGGCTGAAGTTTATTGATTTGATTATTATTCTCAAAGAATAATTTAGAAGGAAGGGTAGGTGTAGGGAATACGGGACACTTCAGGGAAATCAGCTAATTAGAATAATAAGACATCAACTTCAGAACAAAATTATGATTCACAATGAATACCTCTAACATTCAACTTTATTCTCCCAAGAAATCAACAGTGTCCCAACCCTAGTATATTACATATAAACAGTTAATGACGTCATGACATAATTTCGATATTCTCATCACTGTAGGTGATATGGGACAGTGGAGAAACAACTTCTTCATCCTCAATAAAGATATAGTGAACACACTAACATAAGGTAAATAATTATGTTGTTACACTTTTCAACACATTGTGTGATCTACTCATCTTAATTTTGATTATTTTTTTTTTTTGGGAGGGGGGGAGGAAGGGAGGGAAGGCTGTTGAAATTCATCCCTTCTCAATCCCCCCCCCCCAATGCCACGAGTGCCATGTACTTAACCCGGAAGTGGACGATGCAGCATCTATTGCTGGTGTCCGTCCTGTATTCCCTACCCAAATTTTGAACAAAGTAACCTGTCCATTTCAAGAAAACCATGCTACTTAAACACTGACTACACGCCAGCCACACACAGCGGTTTATTAAACCAAACCTGAAACAAGCTAATAAAACGATAATTTCAGCTCACCCCTATAATTTCAACTTAAACCAACATGTTTACTGAAATTTCGGTTTTTATATCTATCACCTTTTCATTGATTAATATTCTTACCTTATCAGATTTAAGATGTTTTTTTCTGGAAGAATTCTCACTCAATCACATACTAGTATCCAAATTAGCACTGACAGGTTTTCTCATAATCGCTTGAACCGTAGATGGCGCTATTTCACAAAAGACCCTGTGCAATCTTTATTCAGACTGCTTAATTCATATTGAACTAATTAATTTGCATAGAAGATATGTTTATACTGTAAAATTGTTCCTTTGTATAATGTTGTATCCGAAAATATCGATATGAAGTATTACCGTCACCTTTTCCTTTTTTATATTGAAATATCTATTTTTTCTCCCAAATTGCAGAATTGTATCACAATTTGTATACTTGATTGAATATGTACTATATTAGTTTGGATACTTATTTTTAAAATATGTTTGTGTTTATAATGTATGAGACAATGTACTATGCACTGTAAGAACAATTATGTTCCTCTATATCATTTTGTATATGAAAATCTGAATAAAGGCAAAAAAGCTTTTTAAAAAATCCAAAAAAAATCAGTGTTTGAGAGAGCTTATTGCGTAGCTGTCTCGTATTCCCCTACATCTACCTATAATGCCTCAGTCACATCGCCAAACCGACTCTAAACCGACCGATTCTATATAGGCCATATACTGTATTATAGTAATGTATAGTAGGCCCTAATGTCTTGTTTGGTCTGTAGTCGGTTTTGTGTCGGTCTCCTTGGTGTGGCTGAGGTATTCTGTAAGAAATGTTAATAGTAAGTAGTATTAATGGCAACAGCTTAATATAAGCTGCAGTAGAGTTGTAGTAATAGTATAGTATTAGGCTAATAGTTATTGTAGTCAGCGTCGGTACAAGTTGGTATAATGGTAGAGACACTAGCTGTAAGGCCAAACACTGCAAAAATGAAGTGTTTCTCGTCCCCGCCCGCCCGCCTCCTTTTTGGCCGCCGCCTCCTTTTTTCTTCTTTTTTTTACTATTTACTATTCAGAAGAAAAAAAGCCCCCCCCCCAAAAAAAAAAGTCCCCAAAAGCAAGCAAGCAAAAAGTCTGTTATATTTTGTTTAAATAGCTTCTAAAGTGATACAAAATTACAAATCATTTGTTTTGACTGTTGTCATGCATGCATCAGAACTCACATAGCACAATATCTGTGAATAAATAGGCTTGGCCAGTTATAATTAGCATGGCAGCCATCTTGGAAAAATATAGCAAAAACGTGCAAAATAGTAAATAGTATTAGTAATGCCCTCCTTTTTTTTTAAAGTCCGGACGAGAAGCACGTTATTTTTTGTTATTTGGCCTAATACTAATACTAGAGAATATTAATGTAAATTAACCGTCTTAGAATGCAGTGATTCGATTTGATTCATCAAGAATGAGCCAGTTAGCTGTATAATAGTAAACAAATAATTACCGTTGGTGAAGGTGATGGGACAAACTATAACACTTCCGAGACGATCTGGATGTAGCCTACATAATATATGTACTACATGTACATGACTTTGTAGGCTATAGCTATCTTTCTGAAGCGGAGCTGAGGAAAGATAGCGTATAGACTAGTATACATTCAGATCGCCGAGGAAGACAGTGGTAGTTTGCCATCGCCTGAAACCAAAAGCCAAAAGGTGATTATTTACTTTATATTCCAAATCGGAAATATTTCACTGGTAGGGTCTACGCGAAAGACAATCTAACTGTTTTTAGTGTAAGGCCTAGTTCTAACAGTTACTAAACTTCTAGATCTCTAGATTCTAACTGTGTTATATTTTCCTTTACGATGGCATGATGGGGGGTAGGTTTGGTCTATACTTACCAACAATGCTATTCCAATTAACTCCATGAAAATTCCATAGGCTAGCACTTAGCAGGTCTAAAATGAAAGTGAACTCCAGCTCCAAGTCAGAAAGACAGTTGGTCTAGCGCTTTCAAGTCCATGTCGAACAGTTCGTCAAAATTTATGTTTCTACTTTCTTGCAGCATCGCAATAATCTTGGAATACTTTCAGGCTGAATTTAAGTTGTCGCTTTGTATTTCTGCTTTCACTGTCCAGCAGAAAACTGTAGTAGTAGTAGTAGTAGTAGTAGTAGTAGTAGTAGTAGTAGTAGTAGTAGTAGTAGTAGTAGTAGTAGTAGTAGTAGTATTAATTAGTAGTAGTAGTAGTAGTAGTAGTAGGCTACTAGTATAGTGGTCTGAGGAGCATGGTTGAAATTATTGCCCGAGGTGCATGATCTCGAATCTATGCTATCCCCAAGACGAATTCGAGGGGTTGAAAGTGCATAGACCTACAGGCAAAAGGAGCTATATTGCCAAGGCAATATTTTTTCGCCATTGATCGCTAATATTGTGACGTAGCGGTCATCAGCAAATTTTATGCCCTCACTTTTGACCAATCAGAGGCCATGTTCGGATACGCGGGGTGTAATAATAAATGAGTATAACTTAGTCACAGTCTAAGTTGGATTGGTTATCAATTCAGATGGTTCGATACATTGCTTTTTTATATCTTTTGTAACTGAGCATTTAAATTTTACAACGATGTAATACCGGTTATAATTATTTTTTACAAGAAAAAGAAGGAAAAAACAACACCTGTGCAGGCCCGTAACCAGAGTTTTCAATTAGGGGGGTTCGTTTTTAAACGGCTAGTGGTCCAGGGGCAGCAGGGGCAACGCCCCGGCGGGGTTCAGGGGGCAGAGCCCCTGAAGCCCCTGGGTTTTCATGATTTTTAAGACCCCAAACGCCTATTTTGCATAGTTTTTTCAGACATGCAAGTTTGTTGCAAAATTTGTTGAAAGACTCACGTGTTTTCTGCCTAAGCGCAAATAATTGTGAAATTCAGAAATACGTTCTGGTCTATTTTGGTAAAAACAAAGTGCAATTTAATGCGAATCGGTTCGCGCCTTAAGAAAACTGTTATAATAGGCATGCTTTTCACAATAAGGCATTTATTATTTTTTTCAATCAACTTTGGAAAGTTCAAACTACTCTCACTTCGAGGTCCAGGACCCATGTCCCACGTCAGCCTCATTGAAACATATAGGGCCTATATGATATTCTTAATAGTATAGATACAACTAAGGCACCTCTCCCCTCCTAAGCTTGCTCACATGACAGGTAACTATATCATAAGCTATATCATAAGGTGCAGCCATGCAACAAAATGAAAGTCATAAATAATTAATATGTGTTCTCGTAAACGTCTCCAATGTAGACTAAAAACTGCAGTATCCATTCCCCGACACGTATTTTTTTCTTTTACCTCTTCCGAGGACCTTTATTTCAGAGTACAATATTTACATGGTTACACAAATTAATAAAATTATAAACTAAAAGTGTTCTAATAATTGACATTCCTTTTACATTGCTTAATTTGTTTCGAAAGTAAGAACAATTCAAATAGTTTTTTTAATTCTACCTTTACCTCTTTCCATAGTCTGGTTTTAAAGGCATCGTTTAACAATGTTAAATCTGAGATGCATGGCCCTACGTGTTATCAGTGTTTGTGATATGGTGTAATATTGAAGCCCTAAACAAAATTGCGCTCCAAAATGATCAAGAAGTGCCTCAAAAAAGTAAAAATCTTTGTGTGATCGGTTTTACCATTATACTCGTTTTTCCCAGTAGACTGTAGTGTTATGAAAACCGTTAGGAAAACGCAAAATTTGATTTCGATTTCCAATGATAAATATCTTGATAATCAGACAGGCGATCGGCTTGTAAAAGTCACGGGGTTCCTGACTGACCTAAAGGTTTATAATTATCATTGCAGCATGAGCTAAATCCAGGATTTTGTTTCAGAATCTGAGACAAAGTTATCCGATCCCTTTAACATAATTGTTTGTCTTATTTTTCATAAATGCAATATAATTTCTATAAATGACAAACTCAGTAATACTAATAATGAAATTTATACACAAATTTGCATTTTCAAAATTGTGCACACCAAGTATAATAACCTTTTCATCAATGCAGACTATTATTTTACACATATGAAAAATCATATTTTCTATTATCTTCCAAAGAATTTTAACTGCTTTACAGTGATAACATGTGTAATGTTGTATAACACAATTAAAAACATCACATTTATTTTCATTCAATATTTTCCACTTAACTAAATTTTCTTTCGAAGGTAATATTCTATTTTAGAGTCTAAAATTAAATTGCTTAATCTTATTTTATTAATCGATATTTGTTTCAATCTAAATAATAAAACATCATTCCATATAAAGTCTTCTGGTAATGCAAAAAAAGGCTTGCCAATAAATGAGAAATAGTGGCTTCGTTCGTTTCATTTATATAAGAACAAAATAAAAAAGTCTTGCTTTCATAAAATGTATATCTATCGAATTTCCTGCTGATATTTCAAACAAATTATCATTATCATTATTTTGCGGTACTATTTGCCTATTAGGATTATCATGATAATGTCTAATTTTTTTTAAACCAAGCATCTGGAAAAGCTTTTTGCAAATTAAAATATTCAAACGTTACGAGTAAATTATTTGACGGTAAATAATTATTAACGTTTGTTTGAGTTTCCCAAACACCATGAGTAAAAATACATGTATATGATACTCTGATATGATATGATATTTAATATTACTTTTAAACCACAAAATCTCTTTACTTACTTTATCATTAACACTTTGCTAATCGACGTATCTCAATTCTGCCCATGTATACATTAAGTCTGTATAAAATGGGGGAAAGTTATTTTGTTTGCACTGACTAAGCATATCTTTTTGATAACAATTAACCATAAAACACATAGGTGGCGATAACTTTTCGTAGCCAAAAATTTAAAACACGTTTCCAGGGGCGACTCTCAACATCAAACAATTTGTTTGACCAAGAAAGTCTTAACGATTTAAATTGTGATGCTAGGTCTACCATATTTAGTCCACCATCTTTTAAATCTTTATAAATTACACTTCTCTTTACTTTTTCTTTTTTAGAGTTCCAAAGAAAATTAAACAATATTTTATTCATATCTATAACAAATCTATTGGGAACAGAATATACTGTTGCAACATAAACTATTTGTGAAATCAGTAACGATTTAATTATACATATTTTCCCATAATACACCAGTTCACAGATAGCATATGTCCCACTTGACCCCTATAGCCATTGAATTCTACAATCATGGGTAGGATATAGAGCCTTTACTCTGTGCAGTCATGTTCAGAGTGGCAGATGGTTGTCATGGGATATCTTTTGTTCCCTTTCATGAGAACAATTTATCAACCTTCGCATCAAGGAATTTCCAATCGATGTACTCAAGAATAACAAGTAAAGAACCTTATCCAATCCTTTCAGTTCGACTAATACCGAACTGGAACACTTGACCTTTGTATTGCACATGCGCAAAACGTAACTGTGAACTAGTGTATATTAAAGTAAGGTTTCTCATCTTCCACATATTATATTAACAATTTTCTTAATTTTTTCAATTTTTCTAAACCAATTCAATTGTTCAAATTGTTCATTATTAACATTTATATACACTCCAAGATATTTTACTGGTTCTTCTGACCATTCTAAATTATCAAAACATTCTTTAAAATTTCAATTTACTAATATAATGTGAGTTATTTTATAATTTAATTTTGGACCTGCGTATATACCAAACACCGATACTTCTTTCATGGCTTCATTTCCAGATTCAATCGAATCAACAAAAATCGTTGTATCGTCTGCTTATTGAGATATTTTTATCTCTACTTCATTTAAATTTGCTTCATTGCAAAAAGGTATTGCAATGCCTTTTATTTGAATACTACTTTTTATTTTCTTTGCCAAATCCTCAACAACTAGAATGAACAAAAGTGATGATAGAGTACAGCCTTGGCGTACACCCTTTTCAATACAAAATGGTTTTGTTAACCAACCATTAAAGCCCAAGTCCACTCCAAAAATAACTTACTTCAATAGAACAAGGAAAAATCAGACAAACCAATCAAAAAAAGTTTGAGTAAAATCGGATAACTTATAAGAAAGTTATGAATTTTTAATGACATGAAAAACTTTGAAAATCACTACACAAATTGGCAACTCACTCATGAGTCCTCACTATCCACTAATTATTTTCTTTATATTGATAATATAAATTTCCTATTTTCACCCTAAGAATCTTATTTCTTCACACCAGCATCCAAGTTAGATTGTTAGTCATGTGTTTTTGTGTGGATGCACAGATAAAGAGTAATTTTGTCCAGTTAAATCATGAAAAATTGAATTTTGATAAACTATTTATATAAAAATCAATAATTATGAAATACAATATTCAGAAAATAGTATCAATTCTTCAAAATTCATAAAAGTTTTTGGGAAATGTCATGCATGCAATATGATACAAATCATATAACCTGGGCAAAGGCATGGGGAATCAAGTTTTGGGGATAAAAGGGAAATTAATGGGATTAAACTATATAAAGCAATTGATAAGTTGTGAGGACATGACGTCACAAACTGATAACCATCTTGGCAATTTGTGTTGTGATTCTCATTGTTCCATAGTTTTACATACTTTTTCAAAAATTCATAACTTTCTTATTAGTTATCCGATATTGCTCAAAATTTTATTGATTGGTTTGTCTGATTTTTCTGCTTTTATTGAAAGTCAGTTATTTTTGGAGTGGACTTGCCCTTTAATCAATAATCCTTCTCTTCTCTTCTCTTCTCCTCTCCTCTCCTCTTTTCTTCCCCCTTTTTGTTTTACCTTGAAAATTTTAGGGGGTTCGATCGAACCCCGAAACCCCGGTACGGGCTTGATGAGCAACTCTTTGCTTTAATTTTGTGTATGTTCGTACGTGTTTTAATCCTTTAATTATGGGGGAATATATTATGTAGGGCAGCTGTTTTGAAAGAGAAGAGAACGGGAAAGGACGGGGAGGTAGGATCTCTGGGAAGGGGCGGGCCGAGGGAGATAAAGAAAGAGAGAGTTGGGTTGAGTGAGTTAATTGGTGAGAACGAGACAGGGAGAGGGAAAACAGAGAGGAGACTCTGAGACAGAGTGAGGAAAAGGATTATGAAAAATAAAGAGAGAGGGAGAGAGAGAGAGGGGGAGAAAGAGAGAGAGAGAGAGATGGGGAGCTAGTGGAGACGCCCCGCAATATTTCTTGGATCGCAGTCGTGATTTGCTTACAATTAAGGGATGGCAGATTGGGTGTTGGGGCGGGGGCACATCTTGCCCATCTTGCCCCACTGAAATCTGAATACTTTTCACAGAACTGAGGGTCTCTCAACTTGCTTGATCTTCTTGCACGAGCGCCACCTGTTGAAGAGACTACCCGGTAGTTCATTCGTGAAGGCTGCCCAAGAGCCAAGAGCCACCCGGTATGTACCGAGGCGAGGCGCGCGGCGACGATCTAGCTGACGTAGCGGTCACAAAAAACACCTGTAGACTAGTAGGTCTAGTACTCCTACGGTAGTTGTCTGTACTCATTGGTGTGGTAAGTCGAACAGACTCCAAAGTTCAGTCTTATGCATCGAAAATCCACATCACTATAAAGGCATATTAATCTGAAACTGTATATTTTGTAAGGAAACTTCCGTGATCTTGTCTACCTTTGCCTGAAATTTGATGCCACATATATTGTTCACAACATTAGCCAGCTAGTCAGCTGATGAATTCGCCGAGTGTAGCGGACAACGCCCACACACCCTGCCGGAGTTTCCCGTTCTACAAACACCGCGACGATCTGCGATCACAGGTACGTGTCTCATAAAACGTTGTAATGGTCGATTATGGATTTATATTAATTGACGTGGTTGTGTGGAAACCGCTGCTTATTATGGTTAAATGCTTCCTGTCATAAGCATGTGACTGATGGATGATGTGGGGAAAAACTTCATGAGTGTGCCGCTTTTCAACAAATTAATATTTAAACATTATGAATTTGATTGTGGATTACAAGGGAATTATCAAGTACTCTTTACTGTTTACAGAACACTTACTCATGTTACTCTGTTCCAAGTTTAGCAACAACATGCACCATATATAAAATTGATTGAATAGACTTATTATTATTTGTTTTACCTTTCATATGTATAACCGGATCTTCTAGAAAATGCAATTGATTCTGTAGTTGAGTTTAGTACAGATAATTTGTGAGTGATATCAACCTGGATATCAAATTGCAATTGGTTTGAATCAATCACAAACTTTTATAAGACAGACCTGTTTTGAAATATGGTTTATCCTCATGTTATCTCTTTGTCATTGTGCAACTATGAACTTGTGTATGAAATTATGAATGCCAAGTAGAAAGATCAAATTGTCCTTCCCCCACCACCTCTCAGAGGGAGGAAGGGAGAGGTAGGGGGAGGGGGAAGGGAGAGGTTAGTTTGTTCACTTGGTAATTGTTCAAGGCCAAGGAGCAGTTACACCTGGGGCCTGTTCCTCGAAACCATCATAAGTCTAACTTCTTGACTATCCCATGGAAACGTGTGTTATAGAATTAACACGCGTTTCAATGGGATAGTCAAGAAGTCAGACTTATGACGGTTTCGAGGAACGGGCCCCTGGGGGTTGCAGTACCATGGGGGGCCTGGGATGATCCTAAAAAATGTTTGAGGCATATAAAAAAAAGGCCTACATGTACATGTATTGGAAGACAAATATCACCACCATTTACTAAAATTAAAGTTTAAATGAAATTTACTTAATTCAATTTCATTTTTGAAATACAATACATACATGTAGCCTACATATATATATTCATTTTAAAAGCAGAAACCTAAATAGTCTGATTTTCAGACCCCTGTACCGAATGGTTGTATGTTTTGTGCTGCGCAAAGATTCAATCAGTTTAATTTTGGCCATTAAAAGAAGTGGGTTATTGATGTAGACAAATGCTCATGTACATGTACCTGTTACAGCTCATTTTATGTATGTTATTACCAAAGAACAAAAGAAGTCAGTCAGTCACTCAATAGTGTCTGACAGTGAAGTCTAGAAAGTAAACTGTTTTTCTTGCATAATTTTAATACTAGGATGTTGCTAACGTTTAAATTTCACAGATAGGACATACATAACATATTCATGATTCCTGCAATGTTCTACAGAATTTGATGCTGCGAAAGGGACATATACATGTACACCTGTAGTATCTTTAATGTAAGTTCTTCTTCTTCTGTCAAAGCCCAGGCCACCATGTTGATGGTGTATCTTTGTACTTTAAAGTTGTGCCATTATATGTACAGTGCGTACTGTACTATTTACTAACGAAGGGGTTCAAAATAGCCGAATTTATAATTGCATGTATTATATGTAATGCAAAGTGTCAACAATGAAGTCTGAAGTCTTATGGGGCGTTGCAAGAAAGTTGTGATTGATTGCAAGTTGCAAAATTTGCAACTGCTATTTGCAATCGATTGCAACTCAACTTTCTTGCAAGGCCCCACTAATTTCCTAGGATTTTGTTAGGATTAAAGTTTTAACAATTAAATTAAGTTAATAATAATAATAATAATAATGGTGGCTTCTTATATAGCGCACATGTCCGCCATGTTTTGACGCTCCTGGCACTGCCCCAGTTAACTAGATCTAGCTTTTATTCTCCCCCTCTCTCTCTCTCTCTCTCTCTTACTAATGGGGTGTTGCAAGAAAGTTGAGTTGCGATCAAATGCAAATTTGCAATTAATCGCAAGACTTACATGTACGCTTGATTTTGGGGATTTGCAATTGGTTGCAACTTTCTTGCAATGCCCCATTAGACTACTCATCATATCATATCAATGGAAATGCAACAGGTACAATGCATTGGACATGAGTGTAGTTTAGATTGTGTTGTGTGTAGCCTAGCCATAGGTCAGCCAAGTTCAGTCTTTGGCATACCTGATCTAGTAGATTCCTTTATCCCAGCGTGTCAAATGGCAGTGAAACTGTGAAAGGAATACCTGTGCTCCGCCCAATGTCAGAATTTGTGTGATTACTGGTTAGATGAGGGAAAGGGTTACATTTCTTGACATTTATAAGTCACTAATAGAAATATATTTTTTCTACCAATAAAATCAATGGATCAGTACGTTGTTCCATTGGAAAAAAACCCTGACCCTGTTCTCACTCACTTTGAAAGTGGTCTTAGTTAGACCGCTCCAGAGGAACGGGTCTTGAGGAACGGCTCAAACCGCTCCACGAGTCAAAGTGGTCTTGTTGCTATGGCAGCTCAGGTCAGCAGGTCAATTTTTTCGCGCGCGGAATACAAACCGTATGTACCGTACTACATGTTTCGCGCGGAACGTCACTAGCTCACTTCCGTTCAAAGTACGCTTCCGTTCACATTGCATGTTAGAGCGGTCCAAACCGCTCTTAATAAGACCCGTTCTTCAAGACCACCTCCAGAGGTGGTCTTCTGGAGCACTTTGACCGTTCTCACTCACCTAAGAACCGCTCCTGAGGAACGGGGCTTAGTTAGACCGCTCCAACGAAGTGAATGAGAACGGGGTATATTTCTACCAAACTTTAATCCCCCTGGGGGAGGGGGATCCATGATTTTGTTTTTTTTTAATGGGAGGGGGCACAACTTCAAGATTTCAGACAAGCAAGCGACCTCCTCTTCCCAGAATATCGAGATGTGATATTTATTAAAAAACTATATTATGCCGCATAGAGATGTTATTTTAAAGTGATACTTTTAAGTTTTAACCAGTTGATAGCACCCCTGTTCGTCATCCATTATTTTCCAATCTTTATGTTATTTGTATGTACACACATTTTTAAAGGTTATTTATAAGACAGTTTATAGGGTTACAGCGCTTTACAAGTATACCCTATGGCCCAAATTCACAAAGGAGGTTTAACTTACTTAACCCATGGTTTAAACCCTTATTTACATAACCCATGGTTTAAAAATTAGCGCAAAATAAGCGTACCTTGCCTTGCGCGTGTCTAATATTGGACCTCTGACTGTGTCGCACTTATTTTGCGCTAATTTTAGACCATGGGTTATGTAAATGAAGATTTAAACCATGGGTTGAATTTAAACTTCCTTTGTGAATTCGGGCCTATGGGTGTATGTAAATGTACACGTATGTAGATGAATGTAGTAATATGAATATAGTGAACATAGTATGAAAACAGAATAACAATATATCTGTCTGTTTTGTTAACCAGAAAACATGCATAGTTTGAACAAAATGGCACCTAAAAATAACACTACTCATAAACATGCGAACGAACAAAATTGGAAGGAAATTTAAAAAAAATTATGCTCTCTAGTTTACTTCTTGCAGTTTAAAACAACACCCAGTTTTCCTTTATCACTTCCATCTTGAAATAAGGCTTCCCTGAATTTCTTAGCGATTCAACCCAGATCAAATGCCTCCGAAACCCAAGTAAGGAGGCAATCGATTTTGGTCTCCCTTTCGCACTACCTCACCCATTTTCGCATAAAGATGGGCATCTCCTTTGCGTGAGACGGCCAAAGCAGGGCTGCATATGATCTGCAAATTTATTCCTCTCTTCACCTGGCGTGGTTACTGGCCAATGCTTTTTGCTCATTTTGCATGCATTGTGGTTGATATGTGTGCAAGTGTTTCAGAAATAGAATATTATGTGCAGATTTTCCTTTACTGCCCCTACAAAAGAGAAACTTTATAACTTATGCACCTGGACTTATGCCTAAGTGATTTTCAGAGGTGTACAGATTTCATTATGAGCTTCACGCGACACATATATAGACCTATATGTACCTTCTTTTCCTGTTTAAATGATGTTTAAATTTGCTTCCATACTACTTCGCATATGTACTTTTACATATCTATACTCGTATCTTTCAAATTTCCCATGAAAACAATTCATTCATATTGACATTTTTTAAGACTATGGAGAACTGTTTCATTTTTGTGGCAGAAAGGGGAATATAATTGGTGCAATCGATAGCTAACATGCTGACTACTGTATAATAACCGCCTCTAGGCAGTGCACTTCATCGTAAAAATGTCACAATGTATCTCAATTTAATGCAGTAAACATACTTCAAGTTCAAAGGTTGCATGAAGTCACAATGCAGGGAATTAGACTGGCAAATTTCTAATGTGTTTTGCTCCTATTAATCCCCAGGCTGCAACTATACACTCTAAACCATAATCATGGTGTCAATTAGGAGGTGGGACTTTGACACTCTCCAGTGACAAAAAATACATTTTGAATTTTGTGAATTCTGCATTTCTTTCTACCGGTATTTGTAATCTGGTTTGCTTTTTCCTTCTACACAAGTGCAAACAAGAATTCTCAAACATTTAAGTATCTTCATCACAAAGCATAAGATACACTATTGTGAGTAAAGGCTATATACCGAAAACACACAAAAAAACACAAAGACAGATAAAAAGACAGACAGATAAACAGACAGGTAGACAGACATACAGGCAGACAGACAGAGAGACAAACAAATGATTGTAAAAAAACACAGACAGACAGATAAACAGTTAGACAGGCAGACAGACAGGCAGGCAGGCAGAGAGAGTGACAGACAGGCAGACAGACAGAGAGACAAACAAACAAATAAATAAACAAACAAGCAGACAGACAATAAACAAACAAACAGGTAACATCATAAAGATGTAAAACACTGTTCCACAAAATCATCCTACAGATTGTCTGCTCAGAGTCAGAAGGTCATTAACTTAGATCTTTCAACACAGGGCAAGCCCCCCTCTTCTGGCTATCACGTATGGCGCGGTAAACTGCCTCAAAACAACCCTCATGATTGTTGTTAATGTGTAAAATGAATGGCAACTGCGCGCAACAAAGAACTTGCATATTCACTGAGCTAGATGTATGTAAGATACAGTAATGTAAAGCATATTATATTTCACGTCATCATAAAAAAATGCTGCAGTTTTGTCGTCGCATCATTTCTGAAGCTCTGAACGAGCCATAAAATCATCTGTTGAGAGCCAGAAGGGTATTAAGTCTGTTTTAAAGTGTGTATTTATATGAGTTAATGTCTTTCTGGCTTCAGACAGACAAAATGATCAATGGCAAGGCTGGCCGATGAAAATGGGAAATACTGCATTACTCTTTGGCGGATGTTTTAACATGTAAGAAGATTTCATCTGATGCAGTAAGAGACTAGTAAGACACAAGAGAGGAGGACCTTTTGGGGGATTAGCCGTTAACCTGTTGCTAGGATACAATGTAATCCCTTTTCATCCCAGTGCCTTGGAAGATGATGTTTTTGTTGGGAGTGATCTGGAGCAAGGGAGTGAGCGAGAGCTCGGACAACATCGATGAATCTGCTCAATTTAGAAGATCCGAGTGAAGATTACATTTATGTGTGTTTTGATGGAAAACAGACAAATTAATAATTTGTGTCTTGCCCTCATCGAGGTAAATATCAAGAATGAACAGAAAGCCGAAATCAGACAATGTAAGTGGAAGCTGAAAGAAAGAACGAGCATGCGAAAAATGAACAGGCTAAGATTGGCTGCCACAAAGTACACGTAAAGCCAGCTATTTATTGACCATGGGCTGTAGCAGTACTAGCTATAATAACGCAAGATAACGCAAAATAACGCTTTCTGTTCATTCTTGCCATTAACTCCGATGAGGGCAAGAAGAAAAGCTTTAATATATATGTCTGTTTTCATTGCTATTTGTTTATTTTGCTTATCATCTCTTGATTCTTTTCTTGTTGATGAAGAAGGGATTTGTAGGAAAAATGATAATAACAATGTAGGGGAAACCAGGATTTCAGAATGGAGGGGGGTGGGGCGAATCTTGGAAAACAGATGAATCAGTTCAACTTAAAAGATTTGTGCAAAGATTATGTTTTAGAAAAGCGATAACCTCTCTGTGAAACCAAAAGGGATATTTTAGAAGAAGAAATAATACTAGCAAAGACAAAACCAAGAATGTCAGAAGGGGGGTGGTGTAGGAAACGGATGTCTGTGATGAATCTGTTCAGCTTGGAAGGTTCAAGCAAAGATTATGATTTGGAAAAGAATTTCACATTTTTGCAGATGCAGAAGGATTTTGTATACCAATTAAAAATTATACTTGGACCTGGTCAAGATCTCTCATTTTTCAATTTCCACCTACTTTTTCACAGTATCTAATTTTTCTAATTAAAAAATCAACTAAATCAAGGAAATCCATTATCTTTTTTTCGGGGTAAAATACACAAAAAACTTATATTTCAGCACTGTTTTACAAAAGCACAGCAATGTTTTTTAGGGGCTTTGCCTGCATGGATTTCACACAACAAAAGTAAGTGAATTGACAAAGGCTCGCCGAGATTGGCAGGAACAATGTTATGAATGAGAATCACTTTGATAGCCGGATACTTGATTCCATTTTCTAATAACGCCCTGGTCGGCACCTTCAAAGAGAGCCATGTGGAAAGCCTCTTAGCGTCCTGATTGTTTTTTTTCTGTATTTGGGGCATCTGTTAAAGAGGAGGTCAGGTGCTCGTGAAGGTGAAAATAATTTGTGATCTTTATCATTCTTTTTTTTATCCCTAATTGGAAGAATATTAGAGTAGCAATCACCCATGAAATATGAGGATTATTCTTGATATGCATTGAAATGCCAAATATATGTGAAAAACTTTAAATATATATATATATATATATATATATATATATATACACACACACACAATTTGAACATAGTCCCATATACCTATATCTGTGTTGTAGTGTGAATTAAAGGTTGCATCACTTGCATGATAAACGATGAGTGGAAGAAGAAAAACATATTTTAGACCATTCCATATGCAACTTACAGGTACCATTTAAAGTACAAGTCCACTCCACTGAAAAGTTGAGCTGATTAGATAGACAAAAATCTAAAAAGCCCAAATATAACTTGGTTTTGGAAAATGGTGCTCAGATTTATTTTTAATAATTTTTTTTAATGAGCAAAAAACAAGTTAATGATCGAGTCGGTTGTGACGTAGGGTCCTCACAACACAGATTCGTAATGTAATTTAATGCATACGTCTTTGTGAAGTGCCTCGATACAAACTATTTCATTCACCTGATAAGAATAATGAAACACTATTATTCTTATCAGGTGAATGAAATAGTTTGTATAGAGGCACTTCACAAAGACGTATGCATTACATTTGGTTACATTACGAAAATAGCCTATTGTCAGAATGTATACCGCTGGCACTTTCGTTGTGAGGAGCATACGTCACATCCGTACAGCAATATAAATGTTTTGCTCGAAATACCCGAAACAAAAATCGCTCTTAAAAATCACCTGATTGAAGTACGCCCGTGATATTTGGCAGTTTTAACCTTTGATTTATTTACAACATGTTATAATTTTTGAAAATCGGAGTGGACTTGGGCTTTAAAGAGAAGGTTGAGTTGGGAGAGGTGAAAAATAGTTTGTAAGCGTTATCATTGTTATTATGAAAGTGTGGAAGAACGTCAGAGAAAAAAATGTTCCCTCAAAAGCATGGCTCTTCAAATATGCCTTCATATTCTAAATATGACAAGTAACAGGATTTTTATGCCACATGTTTGTGTAGTCCCATATACATCTTTCTGTGTACAGTGCTTGTTACTTTACCCTGACTGAGCCAAATTTCTTATCATTTTGGTGACTCCAGAACCTTGCAGTACACACCAATACTTATATTCGGTTCCACACCGTTTCTTTCACACCGTTTCTTTCACAAGGCAATCACATGACCAGAACTCAACTTTATCTTTAACTTGAAAAACATGTTGAAAAATCGGTCCTATAGGTGATTGGTAGTACATGTAAATCTGTAAAGGTTGTTGCAATAGTATGGAATTCCTTTGATATTATAATTACCCATCTATAGTGTACAGTAGTTATGGTGACATCTATGAATTGAGGGTTATTTGTACTAGGGTACATATGAACAAGGCATTACATGGCTTTGGCATTGAGGGTTAATTGTACTTCAATCACCGGACAGTAGGCCACATATGTATCCTTAATCTTTAATACATCTCTGGGCTTGACCAATACTGATATAATTGACTTTCCGCACAAAATTGGGTTCATATGACTGTTTAAATGTCAGCACATGCTAGATTGGCGTAACTCTCTTATATCTTCTCCCTCTCCCTCCCTCCTTTTCTTTTTTTGGGCTGCTCAAAGATCATGTTAGTCTGAAAATTAATATATAAATCACTAAGGATCAAAGGAATGGCTGGCATAATTTGCTATCAAAATGTCATACTCTGAAAGTTCATCGTTATGTTCTGCACTTTTTCCTTAGCAATAATTCTTGTCCGATGCCTCTCAATTTGATATTATATGCCCAACATGAGAAGCTAAGTGAAAGGCCAGGGGCGGAGTAAAGAACAATTCAATTTTGGGCACGTGAGATGAGTGGGAGGGGCACCTTTATATTTAAAAAAAAGTTTGGAGTATCGTGCAATAACTGGAAAAGTTTACATTATGCATTTATTGGAAGAGGTACAGAATATTGTACAGCTTCCTAAAAAAAAATATTGCTTTTATTTTCAGAATTGTTAAAGTTGTAGACCCTTGTTTTGTATTGTTTCATTATACGTACCGGTATTAAAGTTACAGTCAGCTATTTTCATTTCATACAGTATGACTATCGTCATGGGAGTTCATAGTTTAAAAGTAAATGTACATGTATAACTTTATCCATAATTTGAGAGATACAAGGATTACCAGTAATAAAAAGAGGAGATCGACCATCGATTCGTTTTTGACATTTTGTAATATTTACATGTAGGTGACAACAATTTCCCAGTTAGCAGATCGATTGGGGTATGGTTCTTATATATAGTGTATTAACTTGCATTTGCTCTTGCTTAATTTTATCTCTTTATTTATGACTTAAGAAGCAACATAAGGCAACAAAAATGTTATGTTTAGGCTAGTGAACTCATTTGACCCTAAATTCCCGAACTGAATATCATGTGATACACATTGTATAGCCCTATACTGGATTATTAACCAAAGATCCTGTTTATGAAACAGCATGAAAGGTAACATTGGCGTAGCTACAAGGGGCACAGGGAGGCATATGCCCCCGTCGAATGTCAAAGAAAAAAGGAAAAAGGAATCAGAGAGATGAGGAAAGAGAGAAATGGGAAAAGGAGGAGAAGAGGAAGATGGTAGAACCCACACCCTCTCCTAATCAGAGGCCTTATAAATCAGTGGTAGACTGGTTTCCCCCTGCCCCTCGCCCCCTGCCCCCTCGCCCATCGGAGAGTGCCCCATCAATGGCTAGACTCTTGCTATGCCACTTGTAGGTTATATACCGGTATATAATTTTGTATGATCCTTGATTCTGATGATGGGATTACTTTTGATATTATTTTCAAGATGAAATACAGAGGTTGGCAGAAGTGCTGGTACACATGACTTCATCGATTTCATGCGTGCGACAGCATGTGACATGCTCAGAAATAAAAATGATAACAACCTCATTATATGGCGCTTGTGTCTGCGGCACCCTTTTCTATGAATGCACATAAGCACACTATTTATATCCAAGAAAGCATGCAATGCAAATCAACTATCGATATTTACAATAGAAATACATATTGATGCAAAAATTGAGTAAGAGTACTGAGAAAAGTCATTTGACTAATTCAGTTTACAAGCCACGGAATGCTCTATTTAAAAGCAAAGTTAAAATATGTTGATAAACAACTGAGGCTTGCTATTTCTTTAATAGCAAGTATACAGGCTTCTTTTAAAGATAAAGTTGAGCTCTGGTCATGCGATTGCATTGTGAAAGAAACGGTGTGGAATCTATCAGAAAAGGTTGATCATCTAGCATATAAGTATTGGTGTGTACTGCAAGGTTCTGGAATCATCAAAATGATAAGAAATGTGGCCCAGTCTTGGTAAAGATACAAGCACCGTACACAGAAATATGTACCGGTATATGGGACTACACGAACATGTGGCATAAAAATCTGTCCCGATTTTTATGCTGTTGCTTGCCATATTTAGAATATTAAGGCATTTGAGGAGCCATGCTTTTCAGGGAACATTTTTTATCTGATGTCCTTCCACACTTGCATAATAAGAATGATACCGGTGTGTTGGCTCAGTCAGTAGAGCGTCCGCCTCACAACCGGGAGGTCGTGGTTTCGAACCCCGGCCGCGTCATACCAAAAGACGTTAAAAGATGGGAGTCGCTGCTACCTTGTTTGGCGTTCAACAATAAGGGGATAGAGCAATGTCGATCTGGCACTGCTCAGTGGCTGCCGGGCTCACGATCAATTGGGCACAAAGAATTTCCATTTTCGGTTTAATAAAATTTGGAGTGGACTATAAAAGATTATTATTATTATTATTATTATTATTATTATTATAATGCTCACAAATTATTTTTCACCTCTTCCCAGAACTCAACCTTCTCTTTAAACGATCAATATAATATCTATTTAAGATTTATGTCACTACATTTCAGGTCCCTTCCTCACCTCATCCCATGAGAATGATTCCCAGGGAAGATAAGAATGGCAGATATGCACTGATAGATTTGATCTATAGAGATCTCCTTATATCTTCAATCTTTCTTTAGATGGTTCGTTGAGCTGTCCGCACCGTGAAAGTCAATCTAGCAGAAAATAGGACCTAGATCATTGTCTCTGTCAAGATTTATTTGTTGTCCCTAGAGTTTCTCTCTCTCTCTTTTGATCTCTCTCCCTCTTTTGATCTCTCTCCCTTTGTTTCACTCCGTCTCCCTATCCATCCTTTCTCTTCTCTATGTATATCTCTCTCCCCTCTCTCAGTCTCTCTTTTGTCTCTTGACTCTAGAATGTTCCCCTTTCTCTCTCTCCTCCCACTCCCCTCCATCTCTCCCCCTCCATCTCTCCCCTCTCCCCCTCTCCCCTCTCCCCCTCTCCCTCCCCCTCTCCCCTCTCTCTCTTTCAATTCTGTCTCTGCATGTGGAGCACCCAAAATTCTTGACAATGTTTTACATTAATGTTGAGGTGCCTCTGAAACAGACTGAAAACACTAACAAGGGCGTCCTAATGAAATAAGGGCACCCTTAACAATTTTGTAACTTTTATACTTGAGTTAGCGCACTTACATGTAAGAGGTGCCTCTGCAGCGCCCCAATTCTCCAGCATCAAAAAGATTAGAGAGACAGAGAGAGATGGAGATGACTTTAAACCAATACAGAAGACAAAGTGATAGTGACAAGCAGTAATATGCATGTGGAGGTTTATCGAGAATGCCTTTGCGATTGGCTCTTGATAAATGATCTAAGCTTCAATTACTTTTCGGATCAGTCTTCTCTCAGACCTCTCTTTTGCTTTATTTCTCTCTCTCCCTCCTCCTCTGCTCTCTTTCCATCTCAATGGATCTTTTACTGGTAGTTGGTCCATCTTCTCTCTTTCTCTCACCCTCTCATTATTTCTTACCCTTTCTCACACTTCCTTACCATCTTCCCTTTTCTCTTCTTACTCTCCTCTTTCATCTTCCCTTTCAAGTTGAGAGACAATTCTCTCATGTGTCATACTACCCTTTTCCTTGCTTTCAAATCTTCCTTGCATTCAAATCCTCTTCACTGGTTTCCACTACAACACTTTTTCCCTTGAATTCAAACAATCTTTCTTGCATTCAAACTATCTTCCTTATAATCGAATCATCTTCCTTGCATTCCAATAATTTTCCTTGCATTCAATTCATCTTCCTTGCATTCGATTTATCTTCCTTGCATTCAATTCATCTTCCTTGCATTCAATTTATCTATCTTGCTTTCAAATAATCTTTCTTGCATTCAATTCACCTTCCTTGCTTTCAAATCATCTTACTTGCATTCAAATCATCTTACTTGCATTCAAATCATCTCCCTTGCATTCAATTCAACTTCCTTGCACTCTAATCCTCATCACTGCTTTCAAACCTACCTCAACACCTTTGATTACACTTCCTTTCTTTCTTCCTTCCTATTTAGTCTTTTACCCTGTCAAGGTATTAATTGTCATACCTCTACGGTTCCTCTCATCCTTTTCTTTACCCTCAGAGGGCCTACTCTTATACCCTTTTCAAACTGGCCTGATTTTCATCGGATGCATCCGGACGCATCCGATGAAACTGCCAGTTTGAAAGGTACAGAGGAGAAAAGGCCGATTAAATAGCCGATGAAAAGAAGAGAAATAGGCGATTAAATTCTCCTGCTCAAGAGCAGGAGAAATTCTCTTTCTATCGGTGTGACACCGATGAACCAGCCACTGTGAATGCGTTCGGGAGAAAACAGCGATTGAAACAGCGATGAAAAAGGTCAAAGGTCGCAGTATACGCGCGCTTTTTCGTGACCAGCTGTGTTTGTTGACATTTTGTTGAACATGCTTGCATGCATGCTAGCGAGATGGGGTGCGGGCTTAAATAGATTCGTTTTTATTTTTATTTTACATTACTGCTTTGTTAAAAAACAAAAATTATTATATATCGTTATGATAATATATTTATTCACAATTATATATTTCTTAGACCAAAATTGGTGAACAAAACAATATTTAAAACTGATTAATAACAAATGTAATGAAAGTAGAATGGATTTTTGTTTATCGCACATGCTGTTTCGTTTTCACTGACTTTATGTAAACTTTCGCTACCGTTGCATCGTAAAATTATATAGCTAGCTATCTGAGCTGCGCATGCACTGCAATGTCTGCCGAATAAAAAAAACGCGCGCCAGCAGCTAACAGCGATTGCCCAATAATTCTTCACTTCCGGCGAGAGCTCGCCACAGCGAGTGAAAGTATGAAAGCGACAGCGGGGAAAACGGCGCTTTCACCTTTGTTTATATAAGGAAAATTCAATCGGTATTTTCATCGGTGTGACTCCGATAGAACCAGTTTGAAAAGGGTATTACACATTTCCTAGATTTTCCAGGCACATTAGAGTGACTGAGGATACATCTGATAACAACATTAGAGACATATTAATTAGAGCCCCATGTGTCAGAAAGCCCCTTGAGCCGTCAGGTTCTGAAGAATATCACACGCCAAAACAGATTGGATTTGTCTTCGATTTTCAAGAGGCCTTTACTCATCTCTTTGATCAAATTCCATGTTTACTTCGGCCACATTCAGACTATAAAGGCCCGGTCAGACTTTGCCTTTTTCCTATAACCATAGATTGGCTTTCCTGTTTTTACTGTTACAAATAAATAGAAAATCGTAGGTCAGACCATGGACCTAAAACTTAGTAGGTCCATGGTCTGACCTAGTGACCTCATTGATTTAATGAGCCTGTGTCAATGATTTTATCCTCTTCTTGGGATGATGGGATCATCTTTTGAGAAAGGTCTAGAGGACAAGCCTCAGCGATAATTTTGTTAGCCATTAATTGCACTCCTGCAATGTGACATCATTTGCAGCAGAAGGGATGGAGCCAGTGTCCATAGTGCTTGATTGACAGGACTTTCATTCTTGATTGACAGGACTTTCATTCTTGATTGACAAGATTTTATTCCACTTTCATTCTTCATTCCACTTTCATTATCTGTACAATATGTTTTTCATCCATGTACATGTATAATTATGCATAGATAGTTTATCATTGACAGTGAGGTCTGACCAGGGCTCAATCCTGTCACAATGATGAATTTGACACCAGACGAAATGAAAAGTTACAATACCTAAAAATGGCCAATTTATCAGTTGGTTTGGAATTAGTAGTCTAGTGGTGTGACAGGGTATTAAGCAGTTGAAATGAAATTGACTTCACTGTTTTTTCTCTCCAGATTGCAATTGATTGCTGGCTCTAATTAATTTGCAAGGACTAGGCTCTTGAAGCTCCAATATTCTGCAACAGTTTAGGGCAAAATGAGTGCTTCTAAGTAATTTGTTTTGTACACGGACACGTACGATGTTCCCTTAGAATAGATGTTTTTCACTCTGTTTGAAATTCTGTTATGGGCATAGATATCTATTAATGTTAATTTTGATGTATAAAAATAGTAGTCATTGAGATGTTTTAAGATGTACAGTTACATGTACATATGTAATAATATAGGGGCCTTTCAATTTGCAGGGTATGAGGGATGAGGTTTGGTTATCATCAAGCTGGGCTAATCTGGGGGCTAGATTTATATGTGTAATTTCTGTCTGCACACAAACCATGTTACAGTGTCAACATTTTGGGGTCCATAATTGAGGGGCCCACATGCAATAGATGCTGATTAATGTAGGCCCCTGCTTGAAAGAGGGTCTGTCAAATTAAGGCCTGGTATTATGCATTTGATGGGGGCCCCCACCCTTACATGTAACCTTCACCCTGTATCTTGCTTTTCATTACAAATGTTTTATTCAACCTCACTTTACTTCAAAACCAAGTGTAAGTACTCTTGCACAACTGTCACCAAGACTTGAGGGTCAATTACATTCTTACCCATCTTGGTGCCACTATCTATTCTACCCCTCTTGGCTGTTGCTAAGCAATACATCTATTTCCATCCTCCATCCTCCTATTTTGTCAACATCCAGGAGAAATTTGTTATGCCCTCCACCACTGAAGATACTTTTGAAGATCGTCTGTCTTACCGGTTGTACTACCCAATGTCCGGTCCAAGCTGCTAGGCGATAATTTCCTGCAATAACTAAACCTAATCTCAACCCTGGACACAGCACTACTCCTAACCATGAACCTTATACTGACTAAACCGAACCTGAATCCCAATTGCAACCCTAAGACTACCCCTATACTTTTGATGAAATATATAAAGATTCAGATTCTACAGTTGCTTTGACTTTGTGTATATTACTTCTACCATTGTTATCTATCTGTTTTTATTTTTATTTGTATTTGAAATCCAACCATAAGTTTTGGTTGCAAAAAAGAAATAATATAGATTTTTTAAATTTATTTTTAAAATAGCCTGGAGCATTTGTAACCAGAGCAAATGTTGGATCACAGTATTACCTAGTCCAGATTCTGTCCGTTTTGAATTTGTATTCTTCTATCACACGCATCGATCCCACACACAGCACGGTGTCTCAACTCATCGCGCGATCCCCCAAATGACGTCCACAGATTGAGAGGAATGGCAAGGTCTACTTTCAACGTTGAGGGTGTGTTATTTTATCAGCTGATTGGGCACACGACACGGAAATGGTAGATTTTATTTGTTTTTTGTAGTATTTTATTGGAATACTGTTAATAGAACAAAATTGCCAGGAAAATCATTGCAATTGATCAATAGATTGACCATATAAAGAATCAACCCCCACCCCCCCTTCCCCCAAAAGAGAGATGGAAATCGTATTTCCATTTCCGAGCAGCTTTTCCTCAATCTTCCTCCATCCCTAATCACTCATCTGTATTTATGTGGTCAATTATGTGGAGATTTCATCCCATCTCAGACATGGCGACAGGCATGCACTCCTCAACTATCCTCCATCTCGTTCTTCTAGGAGCATGACAGAGTAGAAGCAAAAACATAAGATCTAAAAAAAACATCCTGAATACATTAATCCAATTCTGAAGCTTGGCGGTTGAAGCTTCACCTGCTGTCTTATGTGGTGGACTTTCTTCTTCAAAGTTCTGTATTTAGCCTGTCGCTCGTTCACTGCTTGTTGAAAGTCAGGAGGGCATTACTTGTAAACCTGTGCTAAATATTACAAATCTTCTGCAGATGGAGTGCCAGAAAGATGTCAACTTTCAGTAAAAGTTTACTGTTATGTCCTAATGCCCTTCTGGATGTCAACAAATGATATTATTCTTGCTGGTGCTTTTTTTTTCATTTCTGAAGAGACACAAGACCAAGCAGCATAATAGAAATGATATGAATCAATGTTGCTTTTGGGACAATCTGTTTATAGCCAGAAAGGGGTTAATTCTGTGGTATATTATATTGCCCTGTATGTGTTAGAAATGAAGTGCTTTAATAACAGACCTTCATTTCTTCCTTCATTACATTGTTGTTTTAGTTCCACATGGAGTAAATTGATTACATTCTAAATTATCATGGGGATTTCTTGCTGTATATTGCAGGAGCCAAAATACCATGTTTTTTTATTCATTTTCCTATATTCCTGATGTATATCTTTCAGCCCATGTGTAATATGTGCTCATATCAGTCCCTTTAATAGCTGTTATGGATCTAGTTCTTGTGTATTATTTTCTAGGGCTTGTTGATATAACATGGGCACAATTTACATTTTCCAGGGACTTCATGAGATTCAAGACTCAACAGTATTGTGTGAAAGTGGAAGTGGGAAATAGATACGGTAGTTGGAAAGAGATAGGAGAAAAGGAGAGATGTAGAGGGAGGAGGGAGGGGAGGGAACGGGAGGGAACGGGAGGGGAAGGGAGGAGAGAACTAGTACTTGCTAGGGCAAGCATATAAAACAAAATCTCTGATTTGTTTGATCTTCCGCTCAAAAAAAGAAAAATGACAGCAGCTTTAGTTTGCTAACTATAACTTGATATTTATTGCCTGAAATCAAAGAAATCTTATGGAAAGTTTTTGTGAGCTATCCAAAACTTTAAATGGGCTTTGAGAGTGATAAAAGTAAGTATTGTATTTGTCCAGGCATGATAAACAGTTAAAAACATGAGCAACTGCTCGGGGGGCTCGTGTAATATCAAGTTACATGTTGGATCATATTGATACAAGCCAGAGTGTGGTACCTATCGATCCAAAAGCAATTTGTGCATTGACAAATACACTCCAAGACATTTTGGACAAATTATCTCTACTATTATATTCCTATTGATCTGTGTGCACTTCAAATGATGCGTTCTAGCCAAGTTGAATCATGCATTCAGCAGTAGGACTTGAGGGGCCTACTGTGAATGTATGTGGAATGATGCAAAAAAAGATGGTGCTTAGATATACATGTATAATATATTTGTTGTTTTCAGATTTACAGTGAGAAAAAGTTGAAATTTTGATTTACATGTACTTGTGAAATTGTTTGCAACATGTAAGTTGCAAGTGAATAATTGAAGGAACTAGTCACCCAAATTATAATTTGTATATTGGTAATAATATTCTTAGTTTATATAATGCTTGATATATCAATGATGTCTCTATTAAAGCCCTTTCAGATAAATTATTACCAGATTTAGGCTTGCCCACACACAATTCATGCATTCTCCACTCCCTGGGGAGCATTCCAGCCAGGTGCCATTTTACTAATGCTCACAATGCTGAGCAAACGACAATGACTTTCTCATTCAACCGGGTACCCATTTAACACCTGGGTGGAGAGTGGCAAATGTGGATTGATGACGCCTTGCCACGCCACATGCATTATTGCCAGGTTGGGATTTGAATGCTCAACACTTTAATTAAGAGTCTAGTGAATGAACCACTATAACACAACACCTCCATAACTCCACATCATAGTTTATCTCCTGTAGATGTCAAACTACTTATTTGTAGGAACTCTACTATTGATGGTGAATCCAGGATTCCCTGACAACCCCACCACATCTCCTCAAAAACAGATTTGGGTTTTGCCAGGGTGGGGTCACATGCCTCCACACATGCCCTTGTATATGAGGCCTTTTAATTTTCATTTAGAAATATGAGATCTAGGATGCAAAGGCTATAAATATCTTTTAAACACTTTTCAAAGACAGCTTCTTTGAAAAGAAAAGGGTGGAGAACACTACTGTCTCTATAGGCTTGTCTTCATCAGACCGAAGTTGCAAAATAACCCGCCAGTTTAACTAGCCTGATCTCAAATTAGCCAGCTAATTTGCGTCTTCATCAACTCGCAGTTGCAATTAGCAGGCTATTTGGTCAAGAAAATATCCCGAGAAATCTTGGGTCTTGTTTCCAAAATAGCCCGCTATTTGGGAAATAGGGGGCTAATTTGCACCCGTCTGAGCTAGTTTGTGATGAGCATATCAGTCTGGTGAAGATGCATATCCTGAGTCTGAAAATAGCGGGTTATTTTGCAACTTGGGTCTGATGAGGACAGGCCTCTTGTATGTTGTAACTAATTACAAGCACATAATAATCCAATGTTTAGAGAAGCATGCTGGGGAGACTCACGTACGTCATAAAAGTAATGAAATTATCAAGGAGCGCTGCACTTTTGTCAGAAAAATTTATTTACACTCCAGTTCCACAGTGGGACAATTAACCACTAATTTAAATAGCAAGCTTCGTTATTGCCAACGCTTCAATTTTGTTTGCTGCAGCTTCACATTCAGAATGTTAAAAATTCAGCTATCACTTCATGCACATGAATGCAGGCATGGGACTGTACGAGTCACTATGCGTTATTACAGTAATCTGACATATACTATTAGGAATTTGCCTCAGTCTTTATTGTGTCAACGATATAGGTTTAGGTTTAGGTTAAGGTCTTTACAAAAATTGAAATTACTCACAGGAAGCCTGACATTCACAGCTATTGTTCTATTGGCAGACTAATGATTATTAATTAGTAAGAACAAGTCAGGAGAGCTGAGGTTTTTATTTCCAGGTCATCGTGACTGGGCCATTGACCATTGACCAGTGATGGCATGGTGGAAGAGTTGCAGTAGATGGTTCCAAGATTTTCTCCTACTTGTTTTCAATTACAAGATCGAGCACACAATCTTTAATATGTATTTACCAGGTGCAAGTCAAAGAATTTCTTTACCCCCCAAAAAGATGGGACTTTAGGGTCAGTTTTGCGGTTGTTGTTTTGTGATAGGTTAGCTGTTCAGGTTTGAGTCTGGTATAGTGTTAGGTGAAGGTGAATATCCTAAGTTACATGTCCATGTCAGTGTTAGGTTAGTGTATGATACTGACCACAGAGCAAGTGTCACCAGAAAATGTGCTGTAGAACTGTTAGTTCGGAAACCTATCATGATGATTATTTATAGTCATCTTGGTTGATACACTGCACATCTGCCTTTTCTTGAGTGCTATGATGTTAGGGTCAGTTCTTTAAACAAAAAGTTAATTGCCACTTTACCAGTCATAAACACATAATATCTGTTAAGCATCTAACCCTTAATCTAAACCCATGTAAAACCTCAACCCTCACCCTATACTTTTGATGAACAAATTCTGGAGTAATTGGTGCCAGAGCAAATGTTGGATCACCAGCATGGGTATGCATGTTCCTTGGTAACATGCTAAACTTCATAAGAAAATTCTGCATTGCTGTCTGCATCTCCCGTTGCCGAAAATGTTGGTCCTAATTTTGATGCCATTTTGGGCTTGGTTCGTTAGACGTCATTACACTTAATGGCAGAGTTATGAATACATGAGGGAAGCGTTATTCTATGTGTATTCACATCACATGCCATGCTATATTCAAGTACAGTCACCAAACCAAGCTGAGCAAATAGGCTAAAGTAGATTAGGTTTGAGACTGAACTCATTGTAAAAATGCATTAACCTTTTCAGTGCTGCAGGTACGATAGTTCAAATTGCATACATGAACAGAATAAGAACTGAATAATCCATACACGCACTAAGTTTTGTAATTTTTTAAGTATGTGAAAAATTTGTACAGTATGTCTCGATTTAAGTTTCTTGAGAATGTGACATATTAAAGCTTTCATCTATAAGTATTCTACAAAGACCCTTATTCAATAATAATAATAATAGTTCATCCTTATATAGCGCATTTCAGGACCGCAGGCCCTCTCAATGCACTTTACAGATATATATTATTACCCTGGTCATCGGATTCATGCTTACTCGCACACAATGTATGCACATTTTCAACTCCCTGGGGAGCATTCCAGCCAGTCGCCATTTTACAAGCGCCACTTGCTAATCAAACCACATTAACTTTGCATCCTACCGGTACCCATTTAACACCTGGGTGGAGAGTGGCAAATGTAGATCAATGTTTTGCCAAAGGACATTAGTGCCGTGGTGGGACTTGAACCGCGGACCTTGTGATCCACAGTCCGGTGACATATCCACTGTCCACGGCACCTTTCATTTTTGTATTACGAAAAGAAAAGAAAAAATTACAAAATTTACAAGGAGTATGAATTATGAAATAATTCAGTTAACTATATATTGTCTGTTTATTGAAAGCCAAAACCCAGAGTGGTGTTAACTCATATACTTTGACAAAGAGTTAAGTTAATGCCTTTCTGGCCTTCAGCAGATGATATTTTGATTTGTAATGAAATCTTTGTTAATTTTACTGTCATTAGTCTTGAAAGTCCAGACAGTATCATGAATTTATTTCCAATTGAATTCCACGATTGAGTACTGTATTAAGAGGAACATTGAAAATATTAACCTGCCCTCAATCATAAGAGAATGATTTTACATTTATTATTATTATTAAGTATTTGGCGTCACCTGTGCCTGGGAGGTGAAAAGCGAACTGAATCACTGTAACCCTCGGGTCTCTCCTCCCGTTATAATTGATTGGGGGTGTGCAGGTGGACCGCTACACCAGGATTTCCCCCTACTCTTATACGAATACCGGTAGTGCAGTGGGTTCTTAACGTGCAAAGGTGGTGACTCTCCTCTACAAGGGGCCTCCATTTAACATCCTATCCGGGGGACGGAGTGTTTTCCACTTAACATAGCCTGCGTCTATGAAACAAGGGGAATGACCATTCCCTCACCATTCTCTCACACGTGGAATGCTCTAGAAATAACATATTACTAAAAGGTAATGTTTGCCCTGACTGTATTATTTACTAAACTCCGGATCAGACTCTGGGCAGACCGCCTCCCTGTGCACGCAAAAATTTCACATCTACTTTTTTATGAATATTCATAAATTCATAAAATGGAAAATGAGACTGAAAATCTTGGATTTTAAGGTCTTTTTTTTTTTTTTGAGTCAAGAGAGGCCCATGAATTATCAGTTAAGATTTCACGATTAAAAACTGTATCAAGAACAACATTGAAAAATTAATTTAAAAAACACAACTTTCACTGGGTAGCTTAATCCAACACAGTCTACAAACCTTAAAGCAAGTGGCCAAGAAGCATGAAAGAATCTGTCTAGATTTAAAAAAAAAACAGTTCAATCCTTGACTGAATAGGGATGCAGGATAGTCATTGCCATATATTTCTCACTCCAGTGATCTCTCAAAACAGCAAACCCTAAGAAACTCTGAAGAATCACTTGGCTTGAGAAAGTCCACAGAATTGAATGAAGGCTTGATTACACTACATGTTGATGTTTTGCTTGAGAAAATCTGTTTTGAAACCAGCTACCCACCAATTACAAGACAGAGTTGTGGACCAGTTTCTTACTGATGTCTTATCAGTGGACTGGGATCTACATGTAGGCCTAGTTATTGGTGAAGAAGCCCAACTACGTGGAGAGCATTCATATACTGCTTACTTTGAATCATCAGGTCATCGCGTTACACAACCTTTCGTGAAACAAAAGCAGAAGCTCATGTGAAGATGCACGTTAAGGATGCGACCTATGTAGATTTGCCGTAGGGTTTCACAGAGTGTCGGGTAAATTGGACCAGACCATTTGTAGATGAGAGGGTTTTATTTCACAAACATTAGCCCCAATATTTCATGAATAAAGGGGCATGTTTTCACAAAAGGTCTGGTAACACGACCACCCAACCCGACGCGATGACCCGATGATACGATATATGCCAAGTCCTACAGTGAATCTAAGATGCGAACCTGCAGGGTGAAGGAGCTGACATGTATAACCTGTATGGATAGTATTGAAAGGAATACATTTATTATTTAAACCCATTGAACTGAGTGGTTCACGATTAAGCTTGTGGGACAGATAAGATTCAGTAGTCAACGCGTTAAACCTTGTGGCGTGATATATCTTACTTGTGAACCATGTTTGTAAACTTGTGGCTTAGAAAGGATTCTGGTTCTTCAAATTGGCAACTCAATATAAACATGGCTAATACTGCTGACAAATGTACATGCTCTGCTGACTGACAGAGATATCAATCAACCCGCATTGCCTAATTAGATGCCGAAGTCAAAGCGTAATCTATTTCTTAGACAATAGTAAATTCATTTCACTAATATGATTATTGATCAGGATAGATCAAGCCCTATAAGAAGTCACTATTAGCACATGATTGCCTAATTTGCATAACCACATTTAGAAGGTCTTTGAAACCTTTGTTAGATGAACAGGTCATTGGGCAAGTTATTCTAAGTGCACGAAGCACTGCTTACGGTGCTTCATTGTATGTAACATAACTGAGGATGTCTCCTTTGACAGTAATTGATGATAGTTTGCTAAGGAGCCCATCTCATGTTGAACCCCCCTGTTCTTTTGTCCCCCTTTGCTAAACACTCCATCTTCGACCAGTTGTTGTGCTAATTGATTCCTCTTGGCAGATGAGTCGCGCTGATTGAACTTCACGGCACCGAGCCATGAACATCAATAATGCGCAGTCCCGGGGATTTGCATGGATGTAGTCGTAGAGAGGCCAACGGTCCGAGGCATATGTAAGAATCTCTCCCCTCCCCCTGTACGCACGAGTGGGTTGGCACGGACGCGAATCAGGACAGATGCAATTAATCGTAAAAGGTAGACCATGCTAGGGAATGCTGGGGGCTGGTTGGGGGGCAGCGATGTGTTTTACAGTTAGATTAAAGATTTCTTGCTTTTCGGTGACGTGACTGTAGCAGGTGCAATTGCTTAGTCTGATTTCAGACCTTGAGGGGAGTGTTTTGTCATCCCAGATGGTTCTCATAGTGTAGACCTGCAGTCACCTGTCAGCCTCCTATGTCCTCGTCCATCTTCGTTAGAAACCCAAGTTATACTATGTTTGCTGAAGCATTGTGGGATTCAAGGCTGATTCCTGAGGACTCGTACAAATTGGATGTAAGATTAAGCACTCGTCAGCCATCTTAAAGATGAAATCAAGTTCAGGGGAGCGTTTCACAAAGACTGAGATCAACTTTAAGTTGGACTATAGCAGGCCATTCATGCCACTGCTCTCACCGTTTACTGGCATTGTACGTCTCTCAAGGGACGTACAAATCATGGTCACAAATCTACCGAATTTATATTGTTTGGTAATTCATTATTGAAGGAAAAAATAGATCATAAGATCTAAAGATCATAATGGTGAGAGCAAACAGTGGCATGAATGGCCTGCCATAGTTATAAGTCCAACTTAAAGTCAATCTTAGTCTTTGTGAAACCCTCCCCTGGTCAATGTGATACATTGTGAAAAAAACTGTCTGGAAGCAAGTTGGAAAAGGTTGATTATATATTACATCAGAATTAATGATTACTGTGATGTTGTAGAATGATCAGAATGAAAAGAAATTGACTTAGTATCATATAGAGTACACGTAATTACGTTTATAGGGACTTTGCACACATGTGGCATGAAAGTTTGGTTCAAACTTTTCAGCAAAGTCTAATTGTCATGCATGTACTGTATAAGGGCATTTGATGATCAATCTCTTCCAGGGGAAATTCCTACGGTACCAGTGAACTACTAGAATACCCTTCCAAATTGACATAAAAGAAAGAGAGAGCTCACAATTTATTTGTCACCATCACCTTCACTCAACCTTCTATTTCAATGCCCATTTCTCTCGCTATTTGTCATTCCATATGTGGTTGGTTCTTATTTTATACTTGGGTTTAGTTTCTTAAAGCTGACATTCTAAGGCAATCCCAAATATTGAGATAATTACATCAATAGAAAGCTTTTAACCCCCAGAATAACACTTAATGGCGTTCAGCCGACAAAACAAGTTCAGAATAGTGAATTTATGCGAGTAAACTCCAGCAAAATCTCGAAGTCGGAAACGCGGAAATGCACGGAGAAACAGGGTCCTCTATTCTTAACGTCACAACCGGGACCATGGGCTTAGTGAGAGTGAATACTAATGATATGCCCACGTAAATGCTATCCTGGCAGAGCTTAGAATTTGTCTTGTTAACGAGTTTATGTGATAGATTTTCTGTTTTTATTTGAATGAGGAATAACTAAGCAACGTTTTCCAGTCGCTGATTTCTTTTTATATCGTCACATTATCCTTTTTGGTAGAGTTTTAAGACGGGTTTACTGCTAATTGGGAAACAAGGTTAAATCATATGCACGTATGAATAGGCGAGTGTACCTATATACATTATCTTGTCATCATTGCAGATAAGGTACATGGGCAGTTTTGTGAAACGAATAGGCCTAGAACTGTGACCGTAATTATCATGGATGTGTGTGACTGCCTCAAAAAAGGATACAGTACCAGTTAAATATTTTGTTTAAATATAATTAGGTCTATATCAAACTTGAACGAGATCAAGCTTTCTCTATATTAGTATCATTTTGAATTTTAAATACAGTTATTTTAAATAGCCCATTTTCGTAATGTAATCAAATTTAATGCATAAATCTTTGTTTTAAGTGCCATGTTACAAATTATTTCATTCACCTGTTACTAATAAATTGTTGTCAATAGTCAGAATGTGAATTGCGTACATTCGGTGTTGTTAGGTAGGACAAGCCATAATTTTTGTCCTACCTACATGTAGCAACAATTGCCTGAAATGAAAGATTAGAAATGTTACAATACAATTGCTTGATTGCTTCTTGGTTTTCTGTGCAAAATTTAATAGAGTGAAAATAGCAAGTTGTGATCAATTGTGGTGCAGGTAGAAGACCAATTGACAGGACTGATTCTCTCTTACTTCAACTTTCTAATTCGTCTGAACCTGATTGCGGTATCGACTGTAGGCTTTGCGGGAAGCTAGATTTACATGTACATTTCTACCCCTTAATACACCCCTTCATGGTTAAGGCTGCCATTTTAATTTGCGAGTAAACATTGCGGCGAGTAAACTTTCGTCATAGATTCGAGCGCATGTGCAATATGAGAAATGTGCGCATGATCTTAACCGTCAAAACTATGTAATTAGCCAGCAAAAAAACACAAATCATTTGCTGTAAGCAGTAGGAAAGGACATTGACTCCAGTACTGTGTACTATTAATTGTGTTATGTAGGAAAATGCAGTCGATATTTGTTGTATCTAGTACACCTTGTACTACATTGGACAAGGAAAATTCAATTGATTAATTTTTGTGTGTGGGTGCAAATATTTGTTGTTTGATACTGCACAAGGATACCTCCTTTGTAGGCTTTGTTACAACACAAATGACAATTTTGCGTTTGTTGGATTTTCATAAAAGATTTTGTTTGCACAGTTTACATATTTTGGTTTGAGTCAATCAACTTGACATTTCCTCATGCTTCAGGCATTAGTTTACATGATATTCTGCAAACCATAAGTGAAGGTTGTGGTTTTAAAGTTTGTGGTATCTTGTAGTTACAGATTATGCAGATGCACTTGTGGTGTTGAATCTTTGAGTTTACTTGAAGTTATAAACCACAAGCAATCTTTTGGTTAGCAGGATAACTACAAGGCATAGGAGGGGAGGGGGGTCGTCACTAAAAATAACGTGCCATGTCGTTGATGGAGGTTTACTCCAGCTTGTAGTTACAAAGAATACTTGCTAGGCTTGTTCATGTAGGTTAACGCTTGCATATTCATTGTTTCATTCTCGTGAACCCCCTGTCATTGTTAGTGGATCACATTGTTTAAAACTCTGAGGTTTCACAAACGTAAAGTTTAAAACTAGTTAAACTACCATGGTCCCGTGTGAACGTAGCTTTTAAAATAATTGTATTTCATCCATTTCCTCTTTCTATTTCTGTCACAGGTGGAAATACCAGTACACTATAAGGGACTATATATCAACACGACTTCAGAGAGTGAAGCTATCTTGTGTGCTATCCTGTAGGTGTTGTTCATGGATATAACAATTTGAGGTAAGTTAATAACATATTTGTGTGGTATTTTTGTTGTATCTACTTGACTGTGACTCATTGTGCAAATGATTTGTGACAGTAGCATATGTACAGCAAGTTTAAGGTTGGAGGGAGGGGGTGCATAAGCTTGTGCCTACCCCTTATGAATCCCAATTCATATCTTCAGTACACAACAAGCCCTCAAAATGGCTGCCTCCTAACCTATGTATTGTCTGTTTGAAGCCAGACGAGTGTTTTAAAACCCCACTGCACTACTTGTAGCAACTTGCTCCCTCTATATAGAAAACAATGCCTAAACAGTGCCCAATTGGTCCCCCATGATCCTCTTTTCCTTATGTTAATTGAGAGCTGAGTTGATGAGATAACCACCTGTCAGTGACCATGCTGGGAGGTCTCATCCCTTCTGGCCAAACTAGTGCAGACGGGCTTTAACTCGTATATACGTTAACACATCTAGTTAAAACACTTCTGGCTCTATCAACAGACAATTTTTATACTGCGTGTGGTAGATTGTTTACTAAAGTATGCATGCCTAGCTTTTTTATACAGAGGATTATAAAAGCCAAGTCCTTGACATCATTCTCGAGTATATATTTTTGCATACAAAAACTTTTTAGTGGTGCACCAACAAAATTGTAATGTCCCTGTTTTGAAGGAACGCACTTGACAGTGGCATATCATGGGTCCAAACATTGAAGGGACACCGGCATAATGTGGGGAGGTAGGGGGGGGGCGGTGGCACCAGTCTTAGACCCCGTTCTCACTCACTTTGAAATTTGTCTTAGTTAGACCGCTCCAGAGGAACGGGTCTTGAGGAATGGTTTGCGAGCGTTCACACTCCGAGCAGTTTTTTATGGCTCAAACCGCTCCACGAGTCAAAGTGGTCTTGTTGCTATGGCAGCTCAGGTCAGCGGGTAAATTTTTTCGCTGAATACTAAGCGTATGTACCACTACATGTTTTGCGCTGAACGCCACTAGCTCACTTCCGCTCAAAGTACGCCTGCTCACACTCGCACGTTAGAGCGCTCCAAACCTCTCTTAATAAGACCTGTTCTCAAGACCACCTCCCGAGGTGGTCTTCTGGAGCGGTCCAGAAGTCCACTTCCTGGACCACTTTGACCGTTCTCACTCACCTAAGAACCGCTCCTGAGGAATGGGTCTTAGTTAGACCGCTCCAACGAAGTGAATGAGAACGGGGGTCTTAGTTAATGGATGAAATGACAATGAACAATGTCATTGATTGTGAGAAGGGTATGTAAGGGGTTGTATCACATTCTTTTCATATTTCCTTTGTATCTTTGTCTCTCTTTTTTCTCCCATTTTCTGTTGCTCCATGCAATGGGGGAAGGGGGGCTGGTATGTGCCCTCCTGTGTCCCCTCTCTGTGTCCCCTCTCTGTGTCCACTAGCTATGCCAGTAAGTAATTGGATAGAAAGTCGATGAAAGCCATTCTAGGAAACCTAACCAACATATATATTACACCTTCCTGAAATGGTAACTCGTGTTGATATCAAGTATATTCGATGAAATGGTCAGGAAAAGGTGTAAATTACAATTTTTTCTCTAAAAGATTTATACTTTTTAGATTGGAGAAGGGCATGTGCCCCCTTTGCCCCCTTTGCCCCTTTGCCCCCATCCCTGTAGCTACACCTTTTAGATGAGGGTTGTGGTATATTTAAACTTCTTCTCCATTCTACATTTAGATTGATTGTGAAAATGGGAGTATGTCAATACATGTATGTTGGTTGTGTAGATCGACTGGATGAGGTTCCTGATTACACCCAATATTGATTGTGTCAAGCGTAAACTGTGTCGTGCGCTTGATTGAGTTGGGCCATTATATGCCGTTAATAATGAATGCAATGATTTTCTTCTAAGTTACGGTACATGTATCGTATTTGGATGAATTTGTCTGATTTTATGTGGAGTGTTACACGTCAATAATTGTGTCAATCATAACCTGTGTTGTGCTGTTGATTGAGTTCACAGTCATTATATGCTGTGAATAATTAATGCATCAATTTACCTGCGAGTTACGTTAGTGAATAAATTATCTGATCTTATGTGGTATATTAGTAATGGAATGAGTCCATCCTTTTTTTAATGTATCAGAATATTTGTGTTGAATCTGGTAATGGACTTGCAATATATAGGAATATGGAAAAAATAGGAATCATGTATAATACAAAATATATGTATGTGTTTGCTGCCTGCAAGGAAAGAGAGAGAGAGAGACGGACGGAGAGAGAGAGAGAGAGAGAGAGGGGGTCAAGAGAGAGAGAAGAGATAGAAAGAAAGACTTAGACAGATATACAAACAGGCAAGGGTACAGATTGATTGATAGATCTAAACATAGATAGAGAGAGAGAGGGGGAAGAATGGAGAGAGAGAGAGAGAGAGAGAGAGAGGGGGGGTCAAGAGAGAGAGAGAAGAGATAGAAAGAAAGACTTAGACAGATATACAAACAGGCAAGGGTACAGATTGATTGATAGATCTAAACATACACTGTAGATAGATAGAGAGAGAGAGGGGGGGAAGAATGGAGAGGGAGAGAGAGAGAGAGAGAGAGGGGGCAGGGTGGAGGGAGGGAGAGAGAGAGAGATTTAGAAGTCATATGATACAAGACAATGGGAATATTTCTTCTTCAATGTACTGGTACATCATTTATGTTGAAACAGATTTTTCCATTTTTTTCATTTTTAATAACAATAGGAGTATATAAACAGGATATCATGTTTTATATTTAGGCTTTGAAGATCAAAGAGTTGAATTGTACAATATATTTTGAGAAAAGTGTTATGATTTGTCATAACATATCCTTTTTCTGTCTCATCTTCTATACATCCAAGACAAAAAAGATAGTCCCTCCAAACTTGATATCAATAATAACACCGAATCTGCTATAGGCTGAAGAGGAGAAATACTCACTGTTGAAGACGTTGGGATTATTATTAAATCTCTGGCATCAATAAAATTGATTTTTGGATTGGCTGGCTGGCAGAACGTGATGTGGGCTTTTTGAAGGTCTGAAGTAATATTTTGGAGGAAAGATATTTTGTGGCGGAAAGCTGAAGCTCATATATCTCATAAGATTCATTCAGCTGTTCTTGATCAGAAAATAGAGATTAAAAGTGATCTATATGAAAAATGCTGTAATTGTAAACCTGAAATATGATGTTATTGGAAGTATGAGTCCTGTCATTGTAAAGAATGACTGCTTTTTTCCTAACATGAATGTCATTTCAGAGTTTTTCTGGCTCGAGCACAGGTAATTTTGATATATTGGACTTGTCTGTATGGATTTTAGATTTAATGAAAGTATGTATAGTTGATAGGTATAATCATTTGACTGGAAATGCAAAGGTTGTGAGGTGGAGCCCTGGCACAGCGTTCCTCCTTTAGCAAGGTGCTCTCCACCCAGGTGATATATGGGTACCTGGTAGGATGTGAAGGTCAATGTGATTGGATCATTAGTACATGTCCACCCATTAAAAAAAGACAACGAGCTGGAGTGCTCTGCCGGGAGTGGAGAATGTGCACTGTAATGTACGGTCTTGGATTGTAATTACAGTAAATGGCAGTGACTGGGGTAAGAATGATACTGTAAGAGTTTTGATTGGTTGTAACTGGTATAGTGCTTTATGAGTTCTAAACAGTTGGTATGTTTCCTTACAGATTGAATTCAATAGAAGACACATTCAGGTAAAATCCTATTTCTGTGCAGGAGAAATATAATCTGTTGAGAGCTAGAAGGTCATTAACTCTATGTGAAAGTACAGTCAAACCTGCTTTCGTGACCACCTGTATAGAAAGACCACTTGTCTATAAAGACCACATTTTTTGTTTCCCTTGAAAATGGTTTCTCATTGAAACATGTACTAAAGGAACCTATACATAAAGACCACCTGCCTCTAAAGACCACATTTCTTGTCTCCCTTGGGTGGTCTTTATAGACAGGTTTCACTGTACTTGTATCTGACTCTTTTTTGTTGTTGCTTGCACATGATGGGGATAACCTTGATTGATTTAAAGATATAACTACATTACATATCAGATTGACTTTGAGTTTTGGCTCAAAATATATCGTAATGCCTTGTTCAGATATGATGCGACAAAGTGAGGTTGTTTTTATAATGATGTACATGTATGTGTAATATATGATTCACATTTCTGTATCACATACTTGTACTACAGAGCTCAGTGAATACTCACAGGACCTTTGTTACATGCAGTTGCCATTCATTAACACGTTTTAAAAAAAGGCAGCTTCATATCTGAACGAGGTATAAGATGTCACATCAAGTTCTTGGCAAGTGAACATCGATAATAAGAATACTTAGTGCTTGTATAATATTAAAATAGTAGACTTATGGGGCGTTGCAAGAAAGTTGCAATCAATTGCAAATCTCCAAAATCAAGCGCAAGTCTTGCGATTAATTGCAAATTTGCAATTGATCGCAACTCAACGTTCTTGCATCGCCCCATTAGTAAGAGAGAGAGAAAGAGAGGGGGAGAATAAAAGCTAGATCTAGTTAATTTCATTGAATTGTCAAAAACTTAAATCCTAACAAAATCCTAGGAAATTTAGGAGACTATTTGGGCGTTGCAAGAAAGTTGAGTTGCAATCGATTGCAAATATCAGTTGCAAATTTTGCAAATTGCAATCAATCGCAACTTGCAATCAATTGCAACTTTCTTGCAACGCCCCAATAAAGTGGTCAAAATGCATACGGTAAGTGCTAACATTTTTCATAGCTTTAGGAAAAGCTAGTTAGTTTTAATAAAGTTCAAGTTATATGAATTATAGTCAGAATCAAACCTGGTGTGAAATTGGTTTTGTGCTTGGGTAATTTCATTCTTCACATTGCTGAAGACTGACATTTATTGCTGAATGGAGAAGGAAAGTGAGTGTGCAATTGAAAGCCTGTTCATACTAAAGGGAAGTATACAAAGCTTGTATACATGTAAACTTAAAGAAACATCGTTTTTAGAAACGTCATGTAGCGAAGAGGTCATACAGACTAGATAACAACTTCGTTTATAGAAACGTTGTATAAAGAAACTGGTTTTGCTGAGGTCAGTTGACATGACAGCTGGCCAATCATCAGTGTGCGCTCATCACATGCCCAGCCCCACCCCACCCCGCCCCGCCCCGCCCCGCCCCGCCCCGCCTGGTATAATCCAACGTTCAGAATAGAACAGGATCCTGATTCTTTATTGGGTTTTTGTTCGAATGTTTCAGTTGACAATGTTCAGAATAAATAAAATCAATTAAGTATCATATAACTATAGGTTATTGTCTGAATTGTGGGTAGTCAGAACGGGAGTTTTTATGGAGGGGAAAATAAATGTGCAATCGAGTAATTTGCCAGAAGACGGTCCCCAGTGTTTCTTTCAACAAACGTCTGCCTGACTACTTTGGCATGCATGAGCATGTTCCATCGTAACCACAGTAATTGACTTTTATTTGAGATGCGGGTAAGTTTTGAAAATGATGTGTGATTAATTGTTTCATTCTGTAGTCATGCGTGCGTAGATTGAAGTAATGAGGCTAGACAAATGCAAACTATGGTGCAAGTTAAAGATACTATGTCCCTTTTGCAGCCAACATCAAATTCTGTAGAACTTTGCAGGAATTATGAATATGTCATGTATGTCCTATCTGTGAAATTTAAACGTTAGCAGTGTCCTAATATTCAAATTATGCAAGGAAACCCGTTTACTTGCTAGACTTCACTGTCAGACACTATTGAGTGACTGACTGGCTTTTTCATCTTTGGTAATAACATACATAAAATGAGCTGTAAAGGGTACATGAGCATTTGTCTACATCAATAACCCACTTCTTGTAATGGCCAAAATTAAACTGATTGAATCTTTGCGCAGCATAAAACGTACGACCATTCGGTACAATGGTCTGAAAATCAGACTATTACTTACTGGCTCTATAGCTCCTAAGTCGATTCGACAACTAATAGTCGTTATTTTCCCACTTAAAGACATTTTCAAGCCCCCTTCTTTTTAGGGAAGTTCTAAATTAGTATTGTCTTTCAAATGCCGTTGGAATTTAACCTTTTCATTTTTTTGGCCTGCAAATGGGACATAGTACCTTTAAGAAAGGCTTTCTGAATCTGTCTGTCTTTCTCTGTTTCTCTTTGACACATTTCTCTCTCTGTCTTGTCTGTTTCTTTCTTTCTCTTTCTTTCTCTCTCTAGTTTTTAAAGGAAGAATCATGTCTTTTCTCTTACCTCCTCTCTCTCTCTCTCTCTCTCTCTCTCTTTGTCAGAGATATTTAAAGCTTTTACCATTTCTGTCTTCATTTGATATGTTTGGTCCAAGAATGGTGACCGCTTTGATTTTATCAGCATGAGCAAAGTAAGCTTTGACAGTTTTTTTTTTCTCTCTAAGAAATACGATACTAGGCTTGAAATATAGATGGGGCATGCATGTAAATAAAAAGCGTTTTATATTTCAACACCTGTTATGATCTGCTGTCTAGAATGATAAGTTTTAAGAGGAATTTCTTAAGTAGATCATAGAAATTCGACTTTTGTACTGTACACAGCAAATATATTTGTTCTATTGGAAACATAGCAGACAAAACACATACAGACGTAACACAAAGGTTACGGAGAGCATAAGTTAATCCTACTCATATTTATAAGATAAGCTTCAAGAAGTAGATATTCATCAAACAAGTAACCTAGATAATGAGTGGTCTTTAGTGGAATTCTCAGGGTTCAATGTACCTTTGGACTGCATAAATGTTTTACTACTTATTTTGTTCAGTATATTAGGCCAAATAACAAAAATAACGTGTTTCTCGTCCAGACTTAAAAAAAAAGGAGGCAGGGCATTGCTATTCACTATTTTGCAATTTTTTAGCTATTTTTTTCCAAGATGGCTGCCATGCTAATTTTAGCTGGCCAAGCCTATTTATTCTCAGATATTGTGCTATGTGAGTATACTGATGCAATGTATGACAAAACAAATGATTTGTATCACTTTAGAAACTACATATTTAAACAAAATGTATATTACTGTTTTTTTTGGGGGGTGGCTTTTTTTGGCTTTTTGGGGGGCTTTATTTTGGCTTTTTTTCCTTCTGAATAGTAAAAAGTTTTTTAAAAAGGAGGTGGCGGCCAAAAAGGAGGCAGGCGGGGATGAGAAACACTTCATTTTTGTTATTTGGCCTTATATGTAGCGGGCTAAATTAAATATTGATATAATATAAGGGTACTTCTTTAGGTGGAGATTGTTTATTCTCCACTGAAGAATAAATAATGCACTTTGTCATCCATTTCTAATGCAGGGTGGTTAATGTACATATAATATATATTCACAAATTCAGTCTCTGATAGGTTACTTTTATAATGCTTTTTTATTCAATCATCTCATGCTGGTTCTTGAAAAAGAAGGTTCAAAGAATGAACATGAATGAATATAAATTTAGATTTCACAATTAAGTACCGGTATGTTATAACAAACTCACACATTTTTAGACCGTCCACTACGAGGGGAGTTTGTGGATTGTAAAAAGGATTTAACAATTCTCCGTATTGTGAAGGAAAAATTTGTCGTAATCAAAAACCCAAGTCAGGCATCCACCGGCCGATAGCCCATGATCCATCTTTCCAAGTCAAGATGGATAGCTGCTCTTCTAAAATTTCTACCTTAGAAAGAGAAACTGCTCAACAGTTTGAACAGAGCGAGGCAAGAGCATAAACGACAATATTTCGTAGGATCTCTTATTGGCCCGTTTCCTCGCTTTACACCCGTGTTCAGGCAACTTAAGTTCATTGTATAGTGTATTTGTCTAGTCTGAATGTCTGATCATGAAACATTTAATGAAACGTTGTATAGCGATATGCATGTTGGAGCATTTTTTAAATGAAAAATTTATTAGAGTATTAGGGTCCTGTTCTTGTCTGAATGTCATATCATATCCAAAATGGGTAGGACTTTATGGTGAACATGCACTGATGATAGGCTAGCTGTCATGTCAACTGATCTCTTCAAACTGGTTTCTTTATACAATGTTTCTTAAAATTATATTGTTGTCCAGTGTCTATTTTTTAATGCCCATTTCACTATATTATAATTCTTTAAACCGCATTTTTTAAGAGGTTCATATTAATTTCTTTAGTCTTAGTAGGCTTTAACAGAAACTATTCAACAGTTTGCATAGAGTGAAGCAAGAGTATAACGCAATTTGTTTTAGGCTCTCCCGTCCGACCGTTTCCTTGCTTTAGAAATGCCCGGTGTTTTAGTGTTGCCCAGGAGAGTCGTAAATTCCCATAAAAAGACCTGATCGCAGTTTTGGGAATTGGTAATGTGCTTCTGAAGAATTGTTATGTGTTAAGGCTCCATTAATTGTGAATAAAGGTACGCTAGCCAACATGTATAATGACATTCAAAATGGAGCACATGATCGATCATCAGGTGAAAGATCCCATCTCTGTAAAAGGAAGGAAAGTAAGGAGGGAGGGAGGAATCTAAGGAATAAAACTAACATGCCTCATTCATTATCGAAATGTATGGCAAAGCTTGTACTGGCCTTTCCAGGGGTGCATTTATTGTGCAATTTTTTGCCTAGAATCAGCGTTTTCAAACGTCTTATAGGCAAAATTTTAAGGTGATAAACGCAAAGCCTTTTTAAAACGTCTTTAGATATGGGCATATTGTAACGCCGAAAAAAGTGCATTTTGAATGTGACATACAGCCAGAATCACTTTTCTGAAACATGATAAACGCAAAGCTGTTTTGAACCCCACATACAAATCGGACCTTCCCATATAGCTCTATGGACCTTCCCAGGCTAATCTGCTTCCTGGGTCAAACGGCGCAAAGCAGCTGCGCAGAGACAAGGCCTAAATTATTTTGAATCGTGAAGAGACGATAAAGGCGACATCCCGAAAATCATGTTCGTATAGTAGGGTTCGATATGTACATATAGAAACCCTGATTCTGAGTGGCAAGGCACGATAAACGCACCCTATGATTATCATAACTACTTGTAACTCTTTCTTATTAAATCAAATGTTTATCATGAAGTTCTAATCATTAAGCCGTATTCAGGTATGATGTAATCCGCTGCGTTTTTTGTTTTGTTATAAAAAGTGTAACTTGCTTCACATTTTTGTATTTTAAATACTACAGAGCTAAGTGAATACGCATACATGTATATGTGTACATGTAGGACCTTTGTTGTGTGCAGTTGTCATTAATAGACATTTAAAAAAAAAAAATGTTTTACACAAAACGTACAAGCATTAGGTAATAGGGTCTGAAAACCAGACTATTACTTAGGTGATTGCAATCACTTAAGTCGATTCGACAACTAATGGTCATTATTTTCCCACTAAAAGCCATTTTCAATCCCTTTCGTTTTGAGGGAAGTTCTAAATTAGTATTGTCTTTCTGGCCTGCAAATGGGACATACTGTAGTACCTTTAATGCAGGGTTTTAGAAATCTTTTGACCAATCACAAATTTCCAATTCAAGGTGTTCCAAAAATCATTTATGGTACATTTTACTAGACTTTCCTCATTAAAAATATACAGAAGTTTGAGTTTAAAAATCCCTCATATGTAAGATAGCAAGTAATGTTAAGATGCCTTATTATTTTTACATCTGAGCAAGTTCCATACATTTTAATTGGATCTGAAATGGCTGTAACCCGTACAAAACGTGAGTAACAGATAATACTACCGATAGGCAATGCTCTTTTTCTTTGTTGCTTTGATCATGTGAAGCTTGACAAATGTATTCAGACATCTTGTTGATATAAGAAATCAGCCCATCCCGCTGCCGATCTCCCTAGAAATCTCACCATCTAGAACTTGATTAATAATTCTTCTTCTTTAAAAATGCAGTATTTGTGAGAAAGAGAGGAAATGCTGTTTTCCGAAGGATGATGGTGTTCTTTGTGAGCTGTCTTTGTTTATTATCTTAAATTAAAGTTAATAATTCTGTTTTCAGAAACAAAGAGAGAAAACAAGATATTGCAGAAAGGCTGTAATTATAATAGTACAGGATGGTAATAGTAAAGCATTGCTTTTTAGCTGCCATTATTTATTTACTATTTTTATTTTAGCATTAATTAATGATTCTACTTTTGGGGAAAATATAGACTGTGGAAGGTTTATACATACATGTACAGAAAGATGTGATAATGATATGGCGTTGCTTTTAAGCCATCATTTTGCTTGTTAACTTTACTTATTAAAATGTGTAATTACCCTTATTTATAGAATTGCAGCATTATGGATAAATAGAAACAGATGTTGCTCCACAACTGCTAATATATGAAGAATCAATGATATTGCATTGCTTGCCTTCAAGCTGTCATTGCTTTTTAACTTTTAAATTATTGAAATAGATAATTCTTATATTTGGAGAAAAGTCAGGTTTCAGGAAGAAAAAAACTGCCTATAAGCTGCTTTTTAGCAGTCACTGTTCTGTTAGTAAACTAGATTAACATTTATTATGAATTCTGTTACTTTAAAGGTACTATATCCCATTTGCAGGCCCAAAAAATGAAAAGGTTAAATTCCAATGGCATTTGATAGACAATACTAATTTAGAACTTCCCTAAAAAAAGGGGGGCTTGAAAATGTCTTTAAGTGGGAAAATAACGACTATTAGTTGTCGAATCGACTTAGGAGCTATAGAGCCAGTAAGTAATAGTCTGATTTTTCAGACCATTGTACCGAATGGTCGTACGTTTTATGCTGCGCAAAGATTCAATCAGTTTAATTTTGGCCATTACAAGAAGTGGGTTATTGATGTAGACAAATGCTCATGTACCTTTACAGCTCATTTTATGTATGTTATTACCAAAGATAAAAAGCCAGTCAGTCACTCAATAGTGTCTGACAGTGAAGTCTAGCAAGTAAACGGGTTTCCTTGCATAATTTGAATATTAGGACACTGCTAACGTTTAAATTTCACAGATAGGACATACATGACATATTCATAATTCCTGCAAAGTTCTACAGAATTTGATGTTGGCTGCAAAAGGGACATAGCATCTTTAAGGAAAGAGGCTGTAAGGAGAAAAATAATTTGGTATTGCAGAGAAACTGCTATTCTGTTTCGGGATAAAGTTAGTATGACATTGCTTGTCATTCAAAAATAATAATCAGTAATTCTGCATCTTCAGGAAAATAGAAATATTGATTTTGCAGCAAAGCTGCTTGCGTGTTATATGACAAGGGTGTAATTGTCATTTTAAGCTGTCATTGTTCTGTTATAGGAAAAAGGAGTAGGAAATTACTTTTAGCCATCTTTAATTATCATTTGGTATCAATTAACACTATAATAATTCTGCTGTGTGACTTTCAGGAAAAAGAGAAGAAGGTATTGCAGAGAAATTCCTATTATTTTATAGGATGAAGGGAAATAGCAATTGGTTTTTATCCTCTTTTGCTCATCAATTGATGCTAATTAACATTAGTTTTTTATTATTAATTCTGCTACTTTAAGAAATGAGGTTTGTAGGAGAGAGAGAAGCAGATGCTGAGCAAGTGCCTCTGTTTCTCGCAAGATGAAGGCACAGTGAAATGGCGTTCCTTTTGAGCTGTCGTCATTTATTAAGTCGGAAAGATAAGGAATACTTGTGTCGCTAGCCTTTCATGGGTCTGTCTCTGCTTGTTCAGCCTAATTGATTTGACGGAGAGCTCAGTCTCAGGGAATGAAAATGAGCAGTGGATGGGGGAGAGAGGGAGCGGGAGAGAAATGGAGGGAGGGAGGAGGGAAGGGGAGAGAGAGGGGGGAGGGGAGAGGAATGACAGAAAGGGATGGGGAGAGAGAGAGAGAAAGAGAGAAAGAAGGAGGGAGGGGTGGTGTGAGAGAGAGGGAGAGAGAGAGGGGGGGGGGTGACAGAAAGGGACCAAGGGAGTAATGGTAGGAAAGAAAGAGGGATCGAGGGGTGGAAGGGAGATAAATTATGAGAGGGAATGAGAGAGAGAGAGAGAAAGAAAGAAATGAAAAATGAAATGGACAAAGAGATAGATCATCAACATGAGTCATATGGCCTTTTTTGCACTGGGGTAAAATTCATCATATCTAAAGCTGTTTAGTTTAAAGCACTTTAACTAGTTTAAAGCGCTTTAACTAAACAGCTTTTTAGTAAATTTTCCCTGTGTGAACGTCGAAATATACGATGTTTGGACAGATATGAACTCACGATCTAAAGTCCGGTCAGAGCAGGCTGCAAATACGAAGTGCATATCGAAGAGGCAAGACATTTTGTGTGTGAACGGATATACGTCCCTTACTGGGTGGAGCTAAGGCCGGGCGCCAATAGTAAACACAATGCGCAATTGCCCTACTGCGCATTTAAGAGCAGTGAATCTCGAAACGATCGCACCAAAATTTTCTGAGTGTGAATGATGTTGTATGTAAAGCTGATTAGTTTAAAGCTCTTTTAATAAACTAATCAGCTTTAACAAACTTTTCCCCTGTGTGAAAGTGGGGATGGTGGAAAGAAATTGAGCATTGGCGTCTCCGGAGAATGTCCCCTATGATGAATAAATCTTGTATCTTGGCTTCTACATGTGCTGATGCATTTTACTACATTTTAAGCAGCCTTTCTATGATCACATCATTTCCTATAAAGGAAAACAAATATATAGTAATAACGATTTTTTTAAAATCTTCGAAAGAAATTTAAACTCCTCTCTTGCAACCTACAACCTCTTTGCAATGGATTACCAAAAACACCACCACCCCCCCCCCCCTCACCAAAACACAAACAGATAGAAAAATAATGTAACTTAAGTTGTTTTGATAAATGAAATCAAGAGTCACTGTTAAATGAATTTGCAACAGGTTGTGTTGCTGTGAATTGCTTATTACTGGATGGTATATATTCTAAATGGCGCTGTAATTAAATGTGTGTGTCAGGTTTAAGTTACACACATTCATTTATTACGTGCCTGCAGCAATTGCTTAATGGTATAAACCACATTATTTTTTTCTTCTAACCAAAACCCTTGGCAGACCAATTCTTAAACGTGCATAGCATAATTAGCTTTAGTAAGTCAACTTAGTCAAGCATAATTTATTTTTAAGACACCAATTCATTTACTTATATAACTAGAGAATCAATAGAAATGTTTGCTTATGAAGAAAAGAAACCCTCTAGTCCTATAAAATCATGTCACCAAAAGATGATTAAATCCAGTTTACTTTTTAATACTGCATTCAGTACCGACATTGATAAATGATGGTGTCTTTCGCTTTCCATACTCCACCCTCGCCAAAATCAAATATTAATATAGGGATTTAGTCATTTTGAAATACCAAGGTTAGCATCTTATTGCATAGATTGATAAATTAGTTGTTTGCCAATAAAGGCCCATATTCCCCATGTAAAAGAGCAGTGTGTAGTATTATTGCATTGATTTATAATTGCTAATATTTTTTCGCATTTGAAAGAGGTTTTCCCCTGTTTGTAGATTCATTCATTTCATTTCATTTATTTCCACAATAACAGCAAATAAAATTTACAAAGCTTTTTTTGTTTTACAAAGTCATTCCAATTAAAATATTAACAAACAAGAAATATACATATATGGTACGTGCAATGCAGTAAAAGTATACAATTGAGACTAAGAAAATAATTGCTTGCTGTATTGTGGAGGAAACCTAGGAAAGCATAGCTTGTAATTTAGGTTCCCTAACATAAAGTATCAAAGTATCATAAAGTAGAAAATGCAAGGAAAAGATATTATGAGATGTTATGACATATTATGTAACAGTGAGCAGAGAATTGAGAAGAAAAAAACACCTACACAACACAATAGAATTGGATAATAACATGATATTATATGACTCTGGAGCCAGAATGGTGTTAATCCATATCCTTTTACATACGGTTAACCCATTGCTTTACTGGACCTGGATGGTCCCTGTGGTAAGCCTATGGGAATTAGATAATCCAGGAGTCAGTGGGTTAACGCCCTTCTAGTTCCAAACAGGTGATATTGATTCTGTCATGCAATTGAATATAATTGAAATTGAATTCATCTATTCATTTATTGTACTTGAATTTAAAAAAAAAAATTGTTTTATTAATTTTTATTTTGTTTTATTAATTAATTAGTATTGCTTTTGTTTTGTTTTTGTTTTTTGTTTGTTTGTTTTTTGTTTTTTTGAGGGGGGGGGGGTTGTGCAGTGTCTGTCTTATAAACTGAATTCTTCTCTGCAAGCATTATATTCATTTTCTTTTCCTTTATGAAACCCAAAATCGATGTGACTTTACATTTTTAAAAATAAGAAAGAGCAGACATGATCATTTTTTCCAAATTATTCTTTTAGTTCCCTAAGATGTTAACAGTTTCACAAAATTCATACTTTGATTATACTACTTCCCTACAAGTAATCAGCTAAGCTTGGTTATTGAATTTGTACAATATTTGAATATAGTATATAAATGGATAGAAATCGCCATATTTTCAGTTGGAATTTTAGGTCAGAGGGTTGAATACAATATCATCTTTTGATGAGTTTTCAGTAAGATGTTATATGTTATTTTAATTGAATTTTTTAAGAATTATACTTTTTTTGGATGAAAATTTAAACAAAATCTAATGAAGATGTGAAGATAATTGGTCAAAGATACTTCCAAATTGCCTTTTTTTAAATCAGACAATTAAGACCAACATGGTCTTTAATGGTACCCTTGATTCCATGTATGATTACATGTTGTATTTGCATGTGCTCTGTATTTCTCTTAATCAGATTGTAAAGGAATGACTTACCTCGCTTTCACACAGGGGAAAAACTTTAAAGAGCTTTAAACTAATCAGCTTTACATACAACATCATTCACACACAGAAAATGTCGGTGCGATCCTTTCGAGATTCATTGCTCTTAAATGCGCTGTAGGGCTGTGTTTACTATCGGCGCCCGGTCTTAGCTTCGCCCAGTTAGGGACGTATCCGTTCACACACAAAATGTCTTGCCTCTTAGACCCCTGTTACACATAACTCTGGAGGCGGCTCAACGTATGTGTAACATCAACTTTTTTGAAAGGCCGGACTGAGGCCACCTCCATCCAGTCCACCTCTGGATGTGGTTTGAAGCTGGCCCGAGTCCAGAGTCAGTCCCGCAGTCAGTAGGTGTAACACCAAAGTGGACCCGGCGCCGGCTTATAAGTGGAAGTGACGTGACCCGTCATCATATATCAACATTACATGAGGCTCGCTTTGCCATCTGGAGTGCACCCCAACGTCAGCTCGTGAAAAGACGACGTCAGGCCAGCCTATGCAGACACAAAATTGTGGGCCCGAGATATGTGTAACAGGGGTTTGATGATCTCGAAGCGGCTTCATACTGCAGGCGTGAGGGCACCTCAAGGGCCGGTTTAAGAGCCGACGAATGTGAAACAGGGGCCTTAGATACGGACTTCGTATCTGCAGCCTGCTCTTACTGGTCTTTAGACCGCGATTTCTCCGAACATCGTATATTTTGACGTTCACAAAGGGAAAACTTACTTTAAAGCTGTTTAGTTTAATAAAGAGCTTTAAACTGAACAACTTTAGATACAATAATTTTTACCCCCCTGTGTGAAACGGCTGTTGTATGTGTATATGCTTATATTGGAATTTAACAAATTGAACTAAAACTTGAGCTGTAGACACCTTTTAAAGACCACATTGTCTATATGCTTATATTGGAATTTAACAAATTGAACTAAAACTTGAGCTGTAGACACCTTTTAAAGACCACATTGTCTATATGCTTATATTGGAATTTAACGAATTGAACTAAAACTTGAGCTGTAGACACCTTTTAAAAACCACATTGTCTATATGCTTATATTGGAATTTAACGAATTGAACTAAAACTTGAGCTGTAGACACCTTTTAAAGACCACATTGTCTATATGCTTATATTGGAATTTAACAAATTGAACTAAAACTTGAGCTGTAGACACCTTTTAAAGACCACATTGTCTATATGCTTATATTGGAATTTAACAAATTGAACTAAAACTTGAGCTGTAGACACCTTTTAAAGACCACATTGTCTATATGCTTATATTGGAATTTAACGAATTGAACTAAAACTTGAGCTGTAGACACCTTTTAAAGACCACATTGTCTATATGCTTATATTGGAATTTAACAAATTGAACTAAAACTTGAGCTGTAGACACCTTTTAAAGACCACATTGTCTATATGCTTATATTGGAATTTAACAATTGAACTAAAACTTGAGCTGTAGACACCTTTTAAAGACCACATTGTCTATATGCTTATATTGGAATTTAACGAATTGAACTAAAACTTGAGCTGTAGACACCTTTTAAAGACCACATTGTCTATATGCTTATATTGGAATTTAACGAATTGAACTAAAACTTGAGCTGTAGACACCTTTTAAAGACCACATTGTCTATATGCTTATATTGGAATTTAACAAATTGAACTAAAACTTGAGCTGTAGACACCTTTTAAAGACCACATTGTCTATATGCTTATATTGGAATTTAACGAATTGAACTAAAACTTGAGCTGTAGACACCTTTTAAAGACCACATTGTCTATATGCTTATATTGGAATTTAACGAATTGAACTAAAACTTGAGCTGTAGACACCTTTTAAAGACCACATTGTCTATATGCTTATATTGGAATTTAACAAATTGAACTAAAACTTGAGCTGTAGACACCTTTTAAAGACCACATTGTCTATATGCTTATATTGGAATTTAACGAATTGAACTAAAACTTGAGCTGTAGACACCTTTTAAAGACCACATTGTCTATATGCTTATATTGGAATTTAACGAATTGAACTAAAACTTGAGCTGTAGACACCTTTTAAAAACCACATTGTCTATATGCTTATATTGGAATTTAACGAATTGAACTAAAACTTGAGCTGTAGACACCTTTTAAAGACCACATTGTCTATATGCTTATATTGGAATTTAACGAATTGAACTAAAACTTGAGCTGTAGACACCTTTTAAAGACCACATTGTCTATATGCTTATATTGGAATTTAACAAATTGAACTAAAACTTGAGCTGTAGACACCTTTTAAAGACCACATTGTCTATATGCTTATATTGGAATTTAACGAATTGAACTAAAACTTGAGCTGTAGACACCTTTTAAAGACCACATTGTCTATATGCTTATATTGGAATTTAACAAATTGAACTAAAACTTGAGCTGTAGACACCTTTTAAAGACCACATTGTCTATATGCTTATATTGGAATTTAACGAATTGAACTAAAACTTGAGCTGTAGACACCTTTTAAAGACCACATTGTCTATATGCTTATATTGGAATTTAACGAATTGAACTAAAACTTGAGCTGTAGACACCTTTTAAAGACCACATTGTCTATATGCTTATATTGGAATTTAACGAATTGAACTAAAACTTGAGCTGTAGACACCTTTTAAAGACCACATTGTCTATATGCTTATATTGGAATTTAACGAATTGAACTAAAACTTGAGCTGTAGACACCTTTTAAAGACCACATTGTCTATATGCTTATATTGGAATTTAACGAATTGAACTAAAACTTGAGCTGTAGACACCTTTTAAAGACCACATTGTCTATATGCTTATATTGGAATTTAACGAATTGAACTAAAACTTGAGCTGTAGACACCTTTTAAAAACCACCTATCTGCAAATAATTTATTACTCCCAATTTAAACAAACATATTGATAGTGATCTTTAGAAACATCAATCTACGATTTTGCACCTTGTCTATTTCCTTTTAATCTCTTGTGTAATCTGATCCAACAATTTCAAGCGGAGTATTAACATTGCTTCCCTACCACAGGGTAGACTACCCCTTTAAAGTTTGTAAACCAACTCCTACTTTCACCCCCATCTCTGCCAGCAAACTCGATTTACCGGCTGCACCAAACCACCGCTGTAAACCGAGAGGAGATGCGGCTTTGATGAGAGTTGTTGACGTCAGACCGCGTGAAAAATAACATTTATCGGTGTTCTCTCTGTAGGATTTGTGAAAATGTCAACTATTTTGTATTAAAGTCATGGGTAATTATTCTGAGGTATTGATATTTTTTTCTCCACTTTTTGCTTTGATTGAATAGTGAGGTACTTTATATCAGCTCTTGTGAAACAGGGTTTTTAGATTTGTCTATGGTGAAGTGCCACCTTTGTTGTTGTGTTAAAAATACACTGTTGCCCAGCAAAGTTTCATTTAAAGAGAAATCAAACCTGTTTTGATTTCAGCGAACTTGCCCCCAAACTGCAAACAAACAAATGTGGAGATGTGCTTGTGAGCCTTTGAGAAGTATCATAGAACACGATGAGAATTGTTCAGGAGTTTTTTGTGTTGTAAATATCAATCTCAAATTGGCAACTTGGTTTAATATGTAGTTGTAATTTTGTAGGAAATGAACTCATTTTTGTAGGGGAAGGAACATTTTCAGAAATCAAGCTTTAGAAAACATAGCAGCCGGAATATGCAGGTGATATGGTCTGCTTGGAGCCAGAAGGGAGTTCACTCATATTTAAAGAGAAGGTTGAGTTCTTGGAAGAGGTGAAAAAAAAATTGTGAACATTATCATTGTTATTATGCAAGTGTGGAAGAACATCATAGAAAAAATGTTCCCTGAAAAGCATGGCTCTTCAAATGCCTTCATATTCTAAATATGACAAGTAACAGCTTAAAAATTAGGCCCGATTTTTATGCCACATGTGTGTGTGGTCCCATATACAGTACTTGTTACTTTTACCAAGATTGGGCCAAATTTCTTATCATTTTTAATGTTTTATGACTCCAGAACGTTGCAGTACACACCATTACTTATGCTACATGACTCAACTTTTTCTGATCGATTCCACACCGTATCTTTCTCGATGCAATCGCATGACCAGAACTCAACTTTATCTTTAAATAGAGTTAATGCCCTTTTAGTTCCAGAAAGATGATATGTCATGCAGGAAGACAGTTCTTTGTATTCTCATGTTGGCCTGAGTTGGGTGTCATGTCTAAGGAAAACTTACAAAGCCTGAAGATTGCATGAATAAAACATGAATGTCACATTGCCTGTCAAATTTGAAAGGTTAATTCCCTATACTACCCGATATTTTTCTCGAAGGTTAACAGATTTTAGAAATGAAGGAACTAATATGTCTCTTAGAAAAGAGACAAACACAAGCCTAATGGACAAGTATGGTGCCATGTAATCTTATATAAAAGTTAAAAAGTGACCTACATTTGTAGTTGATGATTGCTATGTTTTAAAACAGTTCAACAAGTAAAGAGTTTGATTGTGATTTTCAGAGTTACCAGTTGCATTTTATGTACTTTTTTAGTTTTTAGGTAAGGAATATTTTGATATATCCACTTTAGAGAGCGTAGAATTGTATGCAAATATCAGATGATATAATCTGTGATGTCATGCTTGCTTATTGCCTGCCAAGCTGCATTATGATTGCATCATGATTGCATCCTTTAGTGTGTGATTTTTCACTGTTCCATTGCATTGTGTGTTGTGGCATCATGATCGCATCCTATGTGTGATTTCATCATGATTGCATCCTTCTGATAGTGATTGCATCATGATCACATCCTATCATGTGGGATCGCATCATGATTGCATCTTAATTTGGGATTTTATTGTGCTAGCATCCCATTTGGTGTGATTGCATCCTAAATTTGTGCAATCAGCTCATTATATTGCACCCTTTTTTGTGTGATTCCATCATGATTACATTTTATTGTGATGCAGTCAAATTATGATTGCTTGCTAACTAGTGAGTAAGGTCTTATGGTACCCAATAATGCAATACAATGGCAAGCATGTCTGTGAACAGAGATTATGTTGTCTGCTTTGCAATCTTATCTTCCTTACAATCTCTTCACCATGAAATGATTAAAGCCATACATTGCAGAAACCACATGCAAAATATGAAGATTTATCATATCATCAGATGTACCTAAAATGCAAGATTCTAGGCTCTCAAAGAAAGAAAACAGACTTCATATGTGGACATATGAAACGATTTTCCACAACATTAAATTTGTTGACGAGTATTGTTACTTATCAGATCTCTTCAGCAATAGAATATGATCAGTTACATCATTATGGATTTAGATTGCTCTGAAGAGTCTGAATAAAAGGATCAGTTTATATGCATTAAAAAAAATGTATTGATAGTATTGATATATTCACGTGTACTTTTTTCGATCTTGTGTTCATGGGAGCCATCAGGTACATCTAAAAACATTGTGTTTTTTTAATAGATTTCTTAATTAATCAACATATTCTCAAAGTCACCTTTAGGTATTTATTTTCAACCAACTATAGGAAGAGACGTGTGCTTATAAGCAATATAATTTAACCCTTACAACCTTCTTTTTGAGAATCCAATGGTTTATGTTCACACAGCATCCATTGTGCGGCATTCAATTATTTAACTTTCTCTAGGTGTGGCGGGGTAGGATAAACGCATGCAATATTCATTGATTGGAAGCCATTAAGTAATTGAGGCCACACAGCACAGTCTTGACTTTCAGACTTTCAATGTACTTCATTACAGTCTAATTTACTTGAACAAGACAAGTTTTCATATACATGTATGTTTGGAACATATGAGTTGGACAAGTGTTTTCCTCTGTGGTAGATCGGTCTCTACACTGACAAGGATTAAATTACTGAAGATGATGTCTTAAATATGATGATGTTATACCTCAATTCCAAATGAATATAAATCAAGCCTGATGCCAACCTACTTTATTGTTTATATCCCTTCATTTTTATAGATGCTCAGCTAGCTCATTCAATGTGTACATGTATTTCATTTTGGATTGGGGGTGATGGGGACTTTGTATCTCCTTCATGTATATCAAAATACTATAACCTGATTGATCAAAACAGACAAAAAAGTTGTATGTTGGCAAGACTAGCTTGTTATGCCAATTTTAGATGGATAAGTTCACAAACATAGCAGAAGTAATTATGAAAGATGGATGCACACAAGTGATCTTTAAAGCATAATATTAGAACTGATAAATATTAAACTTGCCAAACCAGCAATAAGTAACACAAAAAGGCTCCCTACACCCCCAACCCCTATGGAAAATACAAAACATCACTTAGAGGTAACTGAATATTTCTTTCTGTCTTGTGCAGTTTGAGAAAGAAATAAAACCATGTACAATTATTTTTGCTCATATAAAATTCACTGCAATTGAAGTGAAAAATAGGATGCATTAGGCCAAAAAAAAAAAATCATTAGGTTGTCCTCGACCGCCCGCTCCTCATTTTCGGCCCGCTCATTTTTTTTTTTTTTTAGATTTTTTTTATTTATTTTTTTTAAGAATATACATTTATTTTGGAGCAATTTTAAACGCCAAACATACCATTTTATGCATGTTGCAAGGATCAAAATGTGTCCCGTCGCCAATTTGGTCCTTTTAGTACGCAATTATGTCTTTAATAGAGAAGAGGAGGGAGTTTTCGGCCGGGTGGCAGTTTTCGTGGGTCCGTTGTATGCGTGGTAAAATCACTTTAAAATACATAGCATAATACACATATCACACACATACAAAACATATCAGAGTCACAGGAGAACCACATTTGCAATAGAAAATGTATCCTTAAATATCACATTTTAGCGACGTAATCGGCAGTCCCGCTACCTGAATCTGAAAAATCGAATATCTTACGCGTGTCTGTAAGGAAGATGGGTTTAGATTTAGATCACTATTTTTCGTGTATCGCAAGATCAATAGTGTCTCCCCGCACGTATTAAATCATTGCAGTCGGATCACCACAGGGATAGTTTTTGGCGCCGCGAGCTCTGGCGTGGGATACCTGCTCCGCCGCACGAACAAACGACGCGGGCGAACGAACGACGCGCGGCGCGCTCCTATAGACATACGACGTTTTACATACATACGAAAACTGCCTCGTTATAACTGAAAACTACCTCGAAACAGCGAAAATGAAAATGAATATTGACATGGCAATTCATAATTTTTGGCGGGATTCTTTTGTGTTTAAATAATAATAATATTGGCTTCATGATTTGAACAAAAATGAAATAAATAGGAAGAAATGAGTCCATATGAAGAAGAAAACAAATGGAGAAAAAAAAAAAAAAAAAAATCCGCCCGCCCGCCCCTACTCCAGAAAAGCAATCGAGGACAACCAAACAACTTTTTTTTTTTGGCCTTATAATAATTTAAGGAAAGAATGAACAGAGGAAATATGTGGATATATTTCCGTATATATTCAGTTTCATATTATGCCGTCAGGATTACATTGAGGACGTTCAACTTCCTGTTTCAGTCCATAAATATACTTGTCATGTTATGTCTCATTTGTGAATGTCTTTGGGAAATGTGCATGTTGCATTTCCATAGCAACAGAATATAACTACAGGCTGTATGATGTGTACTGCGTGCTGTGTGCTAATATTTGCTGTAAAATCTTCCTATAAAATCTTGTTTAGTTTAAGACAATAGCAACATAATAATCATGACATTGTATGTTTGAAGCCCAAATGGTGTCAACTTACATAGTTTAGTAAAGAATTAATACCCTCATGGCTCCAGACAGATGTACTGTATGCTGATCATATACAGTTAACAACTAAATTATCATACACTTAATACTATTAGTTTTGTAATATTTTAAGTATCTCCAAACTTGATTTGTCCCAACCTATGTTTCTTGAGGATGTGACATATTAAAGCTTACATATATACTGTAAGTATTCAACTAAGGCCTGAGTTCAACCAGTCCAACCTTCATTCTTTAGTAACAAAAACACAAAATTACAACGGGCACTCCCTCACTCTCTCTCTCTCTCTCTCTCTCTCTCACACACACTCATTTCCTCCCCTCCCTCTCCCCCTCCCTCCTCTCCTGCCTCCTCTCCGCCTCCTCCCGCCCCTCCCACCTCTTCTCCCACCTCTCCCTCTCCTCTCCCTTCCCTCTCCTCTTCCCTTCCCCTCCTCTTCCCCTCCTCTTCCCCCTCCTCTTCCCCTCTCTTCCCCCTCCTCTTCCCCCTCCTCTTCCCCCTCCTCTTCCTCTCCTCTTCCCTTCCCCTCCTCTTCCCCCTCCTCTTCCCTCTCCACCCACATTTTCCTAAATCTCATTTTCCATGAACAAGCACTTTATATCCTTCTGACCTAAAGCTAAGGATGAAAAGCTCACACCTACTCCTGTCTGAGATTTTAAGAGATATCACCTTTCTCCCTCATCCTTTTAAGCCCACTTTTATCACCACTGAATGTATATGCGGAATAGCCTTTTTGCAGGTGCAGCAACTTGCTAGAGTAAAAAGGTCGTTAATAAGACCTGTTCCATATTAAAATAGCGTTTGGAGGCAGATGGGCATTAACTCATACTCTATAACACAGAGTTAATGCCCTTCTGGTTCTCAACAAATTATATTTCCCATATTTCCCTCACACCTTTTTCTCACCACAGGCAGTCTGTGCAGAAGATCATTCAAAAGCTTGTTAAACTTGCAACCCACTCCTCTTTAGAGATTAACATTATCGCATGTTAATCTCATCCGTTTAAAACCCACTTTCCCCACCACTGAACATCTGTGCAGAATGTCTTTTTAGATTCACTAACTAACTTTTATAGTAAGAAGGTCATTAAGACCTGCTCCAAATGAAGATATACCCATTTCTTCTCACTTTTTTTTCTGACCACAGAGTATCAATGCTGATCAATGCCCTTTCAGCAGCGACTTCCTGGAGGAGAAAGTTGATAAACCTTTAAAGGCTTTCAGTAAATACAGGCCTATATGTGACCAACTCCTAGATATTACGGGAGGGATATATCTTTCTTTCACTGTCTTGTTAATTTTGATCATCTGTTCTTGCAAATGATAATATCATTCCTGATAACGTGGCAAATGGAAAAGAATTATGACGTGTACATTAAGACCTTCGCGTGCAGCTACATTTTCTCATCCCGTCTTGTGATTTACAGTTTCTCATGTCCTGTGAATAAGCCATCAGTGTTCACTGTTGAGCCCAGGCAGGCAGGCCCTTCGCTGACATCCCAGTTTTCAGCTTTACAACACCTTGTGCTAGAAATTAGCACCCAAACGTTCTCCTATCTTGCGGTTGAAAATTAACGATTCTTGCCCACTTGGGCTTCAGACTTTTTTCATTTCCATCTTAATGTGATCTGGTTACATCCTGGCTTCACCATAGGAATGAAGGAAAGTGATAGGTGCTCCACCTAGAAAGGTCAGCTGGTCATAAAGGAAAGATTTATCCTCCTGGGCTGCCAGGGGTTTGGGGATATCATCAGTTTGAGTGAGGATCCAATATTTCGTCTGGGGACGCTTTCTCCAGGCTTTACAAGATACAGGGTTAAGGTTAGGTTTGTAATTGGTTTTTAGTTTAGGGTTAGATTTCAGGTTAAGAGTTAGTCACACCCAACTTTGGTAACTTTATTTGAAACAAGTGGATCCTTCTTGACCTTGGGATTTATTTCAGAGCAAAAAGAAACTTCTACTCTGTCAAATGATACTTTATTCATAAATTGCCTTTGTGGATAACTATAGCACCAGGGTTTTAAAATAGAGTCATCAGAATCTCCTTGTTCCTAGTTTGGGCTGTTCAGGCTGTTCAGAGACAAATATGAGTCATATCCATATCAAAGCCATATATGCCTGTGAAACTTTACTCTAAAATCGTTTGCAACATGAAGCTCTCTTTAACACACAGTTCATGTACATGTTCATTTATAATGCATAAGCTTATTATGAATAATGCATAAACTTATTATGAATAAATGTAATGTGTGAATAAGGTGGCCTAATTTAGTTTGGACAAGTAAGTTTAAGGAAAGCACATCTGGATATATACATGAACTATATTTTGGTAGATTGGGAGTTAGTATGTACTATGTTTGGGAGATAAGCATTTGTTTAGTTCATTTCAGTTCAGTTTATTTTACTTTTGCACGGCACCCACTTCAGCCAAAGACTGTTGGGAGATGAGTGTTAGTATGTACTATGTATTAGGAGATGGCAAAATAGTTAGTACATGTACTATGTGTTGGGGGATTAGGGGTGCGGATGTACTATGTATTCGTTGGGAGATGGAGGTGTTGGATAAGGCTATCACCATCTGTTGATGAAGTACATGTTGCATGACATATCAAACATTAACGAGGATGTCCCAGCTGATTAAGTGCTCAAGTATGACTCCTTAGGAGTGTGAGTACAGGCTTGTTCACATATGCTATACCACAGCGGTTTACCACAGTGCTTTTAAACGTACTTAAGCATGCTCCATCTCTCATTGTTGTATCTTATAACACAGATATAATTGAGTATGCATAGGACCATTGTTGTGTGCAGCTACTTATTTCATTCCCACCTGTCATTCATTTAGAACACAAAGAATTGCTGCAGTTTACTGCACCATATGTGAATAGGCACGTACTGTTCAAACTTAGCAAAGATCTTAGACTATACAAAACAAGACCTGTCCATGAGATAAGAATGGTGGTCATTTCAGGATATATGCATAATATTGGGCATTCATGCATGTAATGGGTCAAATCATTAACAAATCATCAGGCTCAAGATGGAATCACTTTGCTGGTGGAAAAGATGACCGGGTTACTGAACCTGTCTTGGAACAGATTATTAGTCATGGTTTTGTAGATGATGATGATGATGGTGATGATGATGATGATGATAAAGATGATGATGATGATGATGATGGTGATGATGATGTTGGTGGTGATGATGATGATGATGATGATGGTGATGGTGATGGTGATGGTGATGATGATGATGGTGATGGTGATGGTGATGGTGATGATGATGATGATGATGATGATGGTGATAATGATGATAATAATGATGATGATGATGATGGTGGTGATAATGATGGTGATGCATAAAATATTTGATTCCTTTCTATGAAATCTACAGTAGATAGGAACATGCTAGTGATTGTTGTGACCGACTTAGAGTTTGAGGTATTTCATGATTGATAACATGACAGTGTTGTAAGTTTGAGTCTGTCTCTGTCAAATCCTACTCAACACTTTTAGAAGCCCCCAAGCATTTGGTAGATGTTTTAGCCAGGATATTGAACCCATGACTCACTCACTCATTCCCCAGTGTAGTGTAAGATGAGGGAGAATGTAGTTGTGGCGCCATGTCAGGAAATGCCGGCTTGAAGTAAGAAGTCAAGAGACATAGAAAGAAGTCCTTCGAAAGAGAGTGGCATGATGGTTAAGTTAAGATTGAAAATTAGGAAGATAGATTGATGTCAGGGAGGTCGCCACGTCGCGCCCTTTGGGCATCAACGGAAAATTGAGTGTCATCATATCGCTCCAAAAAATAATATGCCGTCACTGAGAGACTCCCACTGACGCTGTTTGTGCATGCCGCTTTTCCTGTATACATGTCTTGAATTACAAGTTCTGCACGCTCTTTAACGCGGAGAGATCAACTTTTGGGCTGATCACACAGCCTGTCTAGCTCAGCTGTCCCGTCAGATAATAAACATGGAGAGGTGATGAGAAAAGAGAGGCTGACATGGAAGGAGTATGAGAAAATAAAGAAATTTATGGAGAGAGAGCGAGGAGAAAGAATGAAAGAGGGAAAAAAAAAGAGTTGACAAAGGCCGGCAGAGAAAGACAGGCTATTAAAAGAGTACATTATTCCTCATTATACAACTCACTCCGAGATCCTAATCAAATGATTGGTCATGCGCGGTCACGTGTGATTCATTTACTGAGCCTATTGCACGCTTTTTGATGAAAAAGCGTGCAATGTTTTCCAGTACTATCCAACGATTTTCAGTGCCGCGCAGTAGTGCGCGTAGAGGTTAGAGCGCTAAATACTGCGTGTACACATGGGCCTATTCTTGCGCAGCACTATGCGTAAATGGGTATAGATAGAGGTGCGCTTGCTATATCTATACTTATGTGTGCGCACTAAATTGAGATTTATTAAAACTTGAGATATATTTGTCAGCCATAAACTGTCACGAAACAATCTTGAATTAATTATTTTTACATCAAATAACAAGGATCTAGGAGTTTCGTTGTATGAACAAATGATGCATGTTTTCATTCGTTCATTATACGATCTATCCACCCTCATTGATGCTGTGTGTATCTATCGCACTCAGCCTAACGGCTTCGTGCAATAGATACACACAGCCTTAACGCGAGTGCGGATATATCGTATAATGAACTCATGCGCATGCATCATTTGTATATTAAAATGCTTGAAAAGGCATACAGTATACTGGAAAGCCATAGGTCAAGTGGCAATAGTTTTCAACGTGTTGACAGAATTGTTAACCATAGTTTTAATTCTTATGAGTTTGTTCCATGCAATTATCCTCATAGTATGCAATTATTCTCATGGACTACCTCATCAACCTTTCCTTATTGCTTCCAGACATTTTCTTTCACAATTCAATGTAACGACTAATGACCAGTAGTCACCTTTATCTTGAAAGAGATTCATCGTCCATGGGCTGAGAGATAGGCATGTGAGCACCCATGTGACACTGCTCTTCATCAAACCAGAGCAAAAGGAGCAGGAGAAGATCATGTGTTTGACTCTTTTATTAGAATAGAATGTTAATGAGGTTCCACAGTTATACCTGAGCGACAACTCTTTCACCACCCCCTCTCGTCCGTACGTGATGCAAATGCGACAAGATCGTGCATGTCACTGTCTATGGCTTGCAGGTGAGAACCCATAGCAGAGAAATGTGCACGGTTGTGCGCTTTATTGGAAATGATTCCTGTTGTCAGAGAAAAGGAGGATTTTGTTAGATGATGCAAACGAGATGGAGGATGAGAAAGGAGGAGTTGTGATGGAAACGCATCCCAAACCAGCTGACAAATTGTTATTTGTTTGTGTCATGGAAGTATTGGATTCTCGATAGATGGATTGAATTTACGTTGATCAGTTTGAACGTGACATCCTTGAAAGTCTTCAAGTTTTTTGGTGAGTAAATGAATCATTCAACTGCCGCTCCAAGATGTCCCCCATCGCTGCCAGCCATCACAGTATCCTCCAGTGCAATTATCCCCATTTATTCTAACAAATCATCACTGAATAAAATGCATTGATATTGCATTAGATGATTAATAATTGAGGGAAATTGTAGAGGATGAGGGAAATGTTTTTCCAGTACTCTTTTGTAGTTCTTCCAACGAAGATGCCATTAAAAGGTCTCCCTCGCTTCTGGAAAAACCATCCTTGTAATGGAATTCTTGATGAGCTGGGAATGCCTTTGGCCGAGATGCATACGGTCTGATCAAGAGCTCTTGTTTTAATTGAAGTTTTTTCTCAATCAAATCTACCTATCTACCTGTACTTTCAATGCACTCTTTATTCATTGGACTGTCTGAAATATTCATATTTTGCATGAATGTTTGAATCAGTTTTTATTTAGAAGAGCAAAAACATGTCGAACTGGTGACATTTGATATAATTGGCTGAGAGAAAGGCATTAGGTAACTTCCTTCATTGCAAATTTTAAAAGGCAACCAGGCTCTCAAAATATACACTCATCTTGTTAAGGTATTGTCAAACTACGTTATCTTTTCTTCTTATTGATTTGTTTTGACATCCCTTCATTTTCTTTTTATCTTTATTTCCATCTCTTACCACTTCTCTCTTACTCAGGTTACAATGTATCTATATCATTTTGTATCCCCTCCCTTGCTTAAACATTACTTTATCTGTTTCTCCCCCTTCTTTTAATTTTTTTTTTTTGGGGGGGGAGGGGGCGGTGAGTTTGTTTTTACTATAGTTAGAACATGTTGTTTCATGCTTCTTTTTTTAAAAATCTTTGTAACAGTAATAACTCTCAATCTAGCAAAGAAAGTACAAATTGAGATCATCATTTCATGATATAGCAAAGTTTGAATGCAAAGTTTGAATGCAAAGTTTGAATGCAGAGTTTGAATGAATACAGAATGTGACATTGCAGGCTCTAATTTTAACACAAGTGTCATTGTAGTTCTAGTGTTAACTGTTATTGCTTATTCACCTGTTCTTTTTTTTTTCTTCTTCTTCTTCTTGCTTTTCTTTATTCCTCTCTTATTTCAATTTCAGATACTAGTAATATCCCATCTTTCCTCAGTTTGGCTTTCCTGGGTTTCAATGATTCATTTCTGTTATATTGTGCTGAATTCTCTTATTTATAATAATAATAATATGTTTAGTTTACCCAGGGTAGCCTCATCAGTTCTTCCTGAGGGCCCGGCCTGCAATCATAGTATTACCCCAGTTTTAGCAGAGCTACCTTGATAAGGTGCTCAAGCATTCAAGGAATTTCTTCCTACTGGGTATCCATTTTCTTCACCTAGGTGGAGAGTGGCTAATGTAGATTAATATCTTGCCCAATGACATTTGTGCTGTAGGGACTCGAACCGCAAACCATGTAATTTACAGTCCAGCGACGTATCCACTAGACCAAGAAATCTCTACACCTCTCCCCCTCTTATCTCTTTGTTTTTCAGCAAATTTTCCTTTTAGACATTTGCGGGGCTCATCAATATTCATCCTGTGTCACATGATATTCCATCTTGTTATCTCTCAAGAAGTTGCGCTTTTTTGTCGCCCTTCAAGCTGCGGGCGATTGCCTGTCATCTTGCATTTTCTAAACCATCATAAATGTAGCTTTTAAACCTGTTGATCTTTATCATGTTGTCATAGTAAATTTGTTTGTTTTTGAGAGTGTGGATTTCATCTAAAATGTTGTCGTGTATTCTGTCTCCTTTTACCCTCTCTTATCCTCTATTATCATTCTTTCAGTTACTTTTTAGAATTCATTTTTTTGGTCAAATCTGTATATCTTATAATTCACAAATATGTTCTCTTGTTTTCTTCTCATCATCCAATATATACTATGTATACATGTATGTTTCCTTCCCCATCATGCAGTTCCTTTCTTCCCCCCCCCTCTCTCTCTCTCTCTCTCTCTCTCTCTTTCTCTCTTGATTTTCTCCTCTTTCTTTCTCTTTTTATTTTCCTTTTTCTCTCTTCTATCTTTCCTCTTTTTTACCCTTTCTTTCTCCCCTTTTTATCCCTTCTTTCTATTTCTCTTTTTTCTCACTCTCTATCTCTCTCACTCAGCCTTTCTAATTCATTATCTTTATCTCTTCTCCCCCTCTCTCTCTCTCTCTCTCTCTCGCTCAACATCTTACTCTCTCCTCATCTCTCTTCCATTTCCCTCCTCATTCCTCCACTCTCTCTACAGTGCGTATCATGCTCATAATTGATGCACCATCATACCATCATAGCCAGCATTCTTAACTGCTTGTACATGTGTAGTGGAAGTAGGATACTTTTTAAATGCATTTTTACTTTAACAAAACATGTCAAAATCATTAGTCACGAGCGAGGGTAACAATATCCTTGTAGATTAGTTAGAAAAGGTCAAAACCTATCTGCTTCTTTCCTTTCTTTTACACCACAATGCCAGCATTGCCTGCCATGCCTGGTAAGATTACAAGAAAAGCTTTAAAAAAATGTTAACATACAAACAGTAACTGAGTAAAAGCTACCTATCTTTGCATTACTAAGCCTGTATTTTCTAGGAAAGAATAAACAAGAGGATAAAGCCGCAGGTATATGAAATTTAAGGTATAGTTTTACATTGTCATAACCCTACGTACTACTACTAGGTCAAGTATACTCGTAATGTAGTTTAAAGTCGGATTGTAATTATAATATTGGTGGCTTCTTAGATAGTTCACATGTCCGTCACGTCATGACCGTCATGACGCTCTAACATTATTACCCCAGTCATAGCTAGGCACCCATATAACACCTGGATGGAGAGTGGCAAATGTGGAGTTGTGTCTTGCCACAGGACACATTAGTGCCCGGCTGGGATTTGAACCCTCACCCATTGGATTCAGTGTCAAGTGAATGAACCACTACACCTCTACCTCTTTAAAGGCAGCTAGCATACTCTTTTTAGAATATCTGCAAAATATAGATGCAGTTCTTGATGGATGTAGCAGCCACTTTTGAGCTTGTCAAGGTTGTGTAGCCTGATGTTCACAGCAAGTGCATGTTTTCTTCATTAAAAAAACACTAGTATCTCAATTTTTTTTAAACCACATTTGTAACTTCCATTTTTTCACAAAACCTTTTCATTACCAACAATATGTCAATGTAAATCTATCAGAATATAGGACCTACCAGTAATGGTATGTTCATATTTAAAACTCAAATTTGACTTAAGCTGATCATACTTTAATCCTACCATGCTGGATGATCAGCCTAATTAGTCATCTCTGTGATATTCGAGCAGACCATCTTCTCCCAATTATAGTATCGGAGTTGTCCCTTTCACCCTCAATTTTAAAGTAAAGGTCACATTAGATTTAATGCATTCTACATGGATTGGTGAAAATAGGCTAAAGTAGGAGAGAAATGTGACATATTGGTATGTTCATGGAAACCAGCTGGTGCATGGGTGATTCCACTTAATGTATCTGTACGTGTCTTTTATCCATTTCTTTTCTACAAATATAGAAATTTTGTGATATTTTGAATGGTTAATGGGGTGATATGAGGAAAAATAACCAGTCAATTAACAGTCATGTCAAGAAGTTTTCATTTTTATATGAAGTAAATGGATATAAGACATTCATGTTTGTTACATGGGACACAAACATAGTTACTCACGTTCTAAGAGTAGGTCATTTCATGTTTGTAGAAACATGGAGTCAGTTTCCATGGATATTAGGCCATCCTTAGTATCAAACTAAACATGCACAATGTATGGTTATTAAATCTAAATGTATATATGTTACATTGAAGATGTAGTCTTCTGTTTTTGTTGTCGTAAATGATAGATTTATCTTGATTAACTGAAGAATTTTAAATGTCAAAACCTGTCAAAGGAAAGCTTGAAAATGAAAGTGCCATATGAGGATATTTTTCCAAGAAAAAGAAGATGATCACAACTGAATCCAGACTGAAAAATGAGAGGTGCTAGGCTTTAAAAAAAAATCTGCTAGTGAAATTTTTCTGTGCATCATTTTTATATGATCTCAATTCTCAAGAGTGTGCAATTGTAACTCTCTTGAGCATTCAGTAGGGTGTGGCCGCTCCGCATCAGAGAAATTGTGTTTCCATGACAACAGACATATTATGATGATGAATTCTGAAAGTGAAGAGAAGGCAAATCTTATGCCACTTTTCATTTATATTTTCATTTCTCCTGTGATATTGTAATCCCTTCATAGGTTGTGGAGTAAATCATATAATGCATCTGCGCTATATGATTAAAGGTAACAGAATATTTTATTCAAGAGAGTAATTTTTATATTCTCTTAAAGATTGTTTTGCCCTAGTATAGGTAAGGAATATACTGATGCATAAGCTTGTAATGCATTTTATAATAAGAAGCAACAGAGGTTTCTATTCAGAAGAATTTCTCCCCCCCCTCAAAAAAAAACAAAAAAACAATGGTTATACACCTGTAGGTTATTAGTTACACTGCAGTAGAAGGGATATGATAATTTATGATAATTTCAGAAGTTGTGTATTCCATGAGCTACCTGCAGGAAGGCTTTTAGAGAGAGAGATATATATATATATATTGCCATTGGCGGTTACTGCCTTCTTGTATATAGGCAGCTGAGGATCCATTCCTTTACTCAGATAACCAAATTTAAAAGCAAAATTTGATTGTGGGTTTTCTTTTGCCCAGAGCAGGAGCATAGTAGTTTTTGTGTAGGCCTACATCCTTATCTTACCTGTCTCATCTTGCCCACTGTATCTGCACATTATACGTGCTCTCTTTATAGCATTCCCTTTCTGTACCTATCATTTTCCTCTCCATCTTTCTCATTGTTTTCCCTTTTGTTATCTTTCTTTATATCTTCCTTTCTTTATCTCCATTCCTGCCTTTCACTCAATTTGCCCCCACACCACTAGTTTTCCTTTCTCTGTCTCTCCTTTTTTTCTGTATTGTTCTATCTATTATTTCTTTTCATCTTCCTTTCTGTATCTCCTTGTCTTCTCAACTCTATCTTCATATTCTTTCCCCCTCTGAAATTCTCCCTTTGTCTTTTTTCCTCCCTCCTTCATATTTAATGTTAGTTCTCTTGAATGGGAAAGGTTCATCCCTGTTTAGCTTCAATGTAGTTGCATTTTTGTTACATTTGCTGCTTGCTACAGTTTTCAATGATTTGATGACTTGTAATGTGACAGTTTCTACGGTACCTTTAAGATGTCTGTGCTAGTCATTGCAGTATGAGTGAGTGGCCTACCACAGACGAGAAAACATCCAAACTTTCAATTTTTATCAAGCCCTTGTTTGCTCGCCTCCCCCGAAGCGGTACATCTTAATATTAGCCGACTGACGCAAGAATGTTTGGAACTAATTTGGATACCAGCAAGGATGCTGATGAGAGATTCTGTCCCTACCCCGCCTCATGTCGATCGTGGCCGACGTTGACTTCTTGCTAATGTCAACGAGACGGGAATAATGTTCATCTCCCGCTCTCCCGCTTCATTCTTTCGTGCTTCTTAGTGAATTCCATCACATTAACTGCCTGTAAACATTGCAGATTGAAATGTAAACGTTCATGCTCCCTCGCACGAAGCCCTTTCGCGGCCGTCATCTAAAGGCGGGGTTTTAAATGGAGATGGATGTCTTGAGATATTGCAGGAGATCCTCTGACCTCCGAAGACTACATCCAGAATCATCTTAAGTCACTGAAAAGACATAAAGATGATTGGAGTAATGTACGCTGAGAATGAGAAGATGGGATTCTTCAATTTGGTTCAATCTATTTCAAATCTTGCTCCAGAGCCTGTCCGTTTCCTCCGCTGCTCCCATAAATAGATGTATCGCTTTCTTCTCGTGCTCCTGTAAACAGATGCAGTAGAATTACTTTGTTTTGTTCTGGCTCTGCTTGAGATTTGCTTCTGTAGTAAATTTGTCAATTATACAAGACAGTACTAGAAGATATAATTTTTGTAAGACAACTTGGTGCTCAAATCAAATGTGGTATATGAGTAGTGTTCTGACATTTACTCTGAAACATTTGCTCAGGGCTTCGTTTTGTCATAGATGTAAGGGTTAGGATTTTGGTTACAATTGGATTTTATGTTATGTTTAGTGGTAGGGTTGGGGTTGCAATTCGGATCTTTTTGTTATGTTAAATTTGTAAAGGTATGAATAGGATTTTAATTGGGTTGTATATTAACTTTAGTGGTAGGGTTAGGGTGAGTGTTATGTTCATGGTTAAAGTTAAGAATTTGATAAGTGTAGGGAATTGACTTTGAAGCTGAAGCGCATGTTGTAGAACCCAAATCAAATGTGGTTTTTGTATGGCAAAAAGCCTAAGCTAGGAAGTATGCCAAAAGCCTCGGGCATGCATGCTGCAAGAAACAGTCAACATATCCTGCATTTCATTTAATCCTATTTTAATTGCTCATCAAGTGTTTTCAATGACATGTCTACTAACTTGTCAGAAGATGAGTGAAAATAACATAAGATAAATGCTCACATGACTATGATGTACTTGGCAAGTGGCCAGTGCTGTATAAAGCTAAAAATCACTGGCACTTCAAGTCTTTAATACACAATTAGATCAGTTTAACCAGGGAGATGATAGAAAGGAGAAGAATCTTTATTTTACGACATTCCAGGGGTATTAAGTAAGCTTAGTTTGCTGCAATTGATCCTCCAAACTCCTGATAAGCAGCGTTCAGACAGCCGCTAGGTACCCGGAGGCTTAAAAGTTACGCAACAATGAGTGCTCGGTCGTAAATCAGAGCGATAACGCTGGGGTTGGCAGTGCTTTGAAGTCCCATGCTCAGCACCGCCGATTTTGGCATTCTTGCCATCCCTCCACTGATTTTGGCAATACACTAAAATCGATATCTGCACATTCTGGCTGCGCAGTCATTCAAGCCTGTGCATATAAAATGCGCAGTGGTTGTATCCGAACGAGGTGATAAACAAAGAAGTCCTACGCTTTCGAAACGTCAAAATCCGACCAGATATAGCCAAGTTACACGTTAGGTTATGATTATTTTGGAAAATATGAAGATGAATATTGATGGACATTTATTCAACCTTGGGCTATGATGTGCATATTTTGATATCTTTAGAAGGAAAGAGGAGATTGTAAACGTTATACCGATACCAGTCCCATATGCGTGTTTTTGCGTGTTTTAATGTGACACGACTTTGAAGTCTGTCAAAATTCTTGAAACTTTGCATTAAAGTGAAGGTTCATTGAAATTTGGAAAAAGGCAAATCACAACTCTACAGATTGCTGAGAACATTAACAAAATGACTAAAGTACTTTTTAAGCCCTCAATATTGTGAGGAATAAATTAAATGCAATTTTGATACCCTTTCCAAAACCCACTCACAAAGTTAAATGACGGCATTATTTACATGCGATAAAATGACGTCACACTATGAACAACCTACAATCACACATTCGGGACAATGTTGCATACCCATTGCAATTTTTAGATATGGGTTAACGTTGTTCGTATATTTACCCCCAGTGGTGATATTTCCTTTATTTTAGGCACTTTGAATGAGATACACTGAATAAATAATACTTTCTACAAATGTGTATTCGATTTTTATGTTATTTACCGTCACATTTGAGCATAAAAATCCGGAAAATAATCACATATTCTGAGGGCAGCTCAGCGTGTGTGTGTCGGATCTGGGAGTGCCTAGGACATTTTGCATGCTGACCTAACGATCGACTCTTCTGGAGCAAAATAGGCGACAAATTTACATATAATTGTCCAGATATTTATTAAGAAAATGTCTGATTAGGCTGATTAGTTTAGATTTTTGATAGATAAATGGGGAAAGTGGAAGTCGAGAGAAGACTTAGATCAGTCCGGTTCGCGATTCACAGCTAGCTCATGCAAGCGCCGGGCCGGCTGGCTGTGATATGCTGGCAAGCAAGCTGCGCTGGATGCAGGCAGGTTGTATGTACGTACATACGCGTAGATACTGCACAGACGGGCCTACGCTATATACGGTATACCTGAACGTGAACGCTACATCGACGTATTTGGGAGTTATAAAATTGATTAAACTTAGAGCTAAGATTAAGAACCAAAGGTACTTCCTTCTTCTATCTCCTCAAAACTCAAATCAAGTATGTTTTCATTCATATCGATATTTACAGGGTGACTTTGATGAAGGTAAACAACGTTGGGTATGAATGGGTACAGTACTCAATAGTCAATGCAATACATATGTGAATTACACGCAAACTGCATAGCGCACCGTCGCCAATCATTTCAGCTGAGCGGCCCATTGTACTCATTGTTCATTTTGCTACGTCACTAAAAAATCAGCTGACTTACGATGTTTTCGGGTCTCGAGTGGGGTGATATTTCGTCAAGTTTAATCAACTTTTATAATTTTCGCACGAATTTACAAGTTACACAAATGTGATAGTTTTACTCAGTGTAATATTACGATTGCAATGATACCAAATTCAGTCAATTTCAAAATCAATGAACCTTCTCTTTAAATATATATATATTTATAATCAGACAACTTTCACCCCCACATTGTATTAAGTTTTCCGTAGCAAGAACTCCACAGATACAGACTGTCGTTTCCCAACTCTCAATTTCCCAATCTTTCAGGTAAAAAAACAAATTTCCGGCCGGGCGCTGGGACTGAATCTCAGGAGCACAAACGGTCACCATTTTTTCACCCCTACGCTGAGCAAAAGCGCAAGGGCAGTCACTCCTCGCCTGTCTCTTGCTTCAAAGAAATTTACGAGAGCTCGCACTCGAGCAGCTGTAACTCGGATTAGTTGGGATTAGTTGGGAAAACATTCTGCAGTGTCGGCGCTGAGGATGGGTTCAAAAGGAATATATCAAGATTCTTCTCCTTTCTATCATCTCCCTGGTTTAACTCTCTGTCCGAAAAATAGTTCAAGTAAAATATAATATTGTATAACTTCCCCCTTTGAATATGTGTATGTTTTTTATGTAATGCAGATTGATGTATGCCATAAGGACAAAACATAAATTAAAAAGATGAAAAAGAGAAAGGAGGAAAGAGAGAATATAGAGAGAGAGACCTGTAGATCAGAGATTATACAAACGGATAATAAATCATCGTTTGAGAGCCAATAAAGGAGTTTTAATTCTGCACAAATGATGTGTGTTAACATTCTTTGAGATCTTAGCAGACAAGTATGTAGGTAGGGAGAGTAAAAAGAAAGAGAGAGAGAAAAGAAAGAGAGAGAGAGAGAGAGAGAGAGAGAGATTCAACAGATGATATAGAGTAAGAGAAATTAAGAAGAAGATAGATGGGGAGAGAGAGAGAGAGAGAGAGAGAGATATACAGTGGGATAAAACTATAAATTAGAGAGAATGGAAGAGAAAACGTAAAATTGGGAGAGAAGAAGGAAAAGAAAGAGAAAGAGAGAGAAAAGGGGAGAGAGAGAGAGAGAGAAAGAGAGAAAAGGAGTGTATGAGAGATCGATGCTAAGGTAGAGAAGAAAACTACATTTCCAACATGTATACTTAGTAGTGGAAGTAGAAATACATTCATTATGATAATACCTGAAAAGGGATATGCATTACGCAGCAACCTTGAATTATATGCTCTCAGAATATCAATATTGTTGTGAAAAACAACATAATTTGACAGTTATTAACTCGGATTGCCGCTGAACAAAACAACCTCGCATGCGGGCATTGCATTTCCTGCGGGGCCTTTAGAGAAATTGCTAATGTGATAAGTTGGTGATTATGCGTTGATTGTGTGCAATCAGATGATGTATTATCAGGTATCAAAGTTGTACCATCTGTTGCTTTTCACACATCAGGTATTGACGGATCATGGTTTTGTCCTGGAGCTTCAGCTGTTTCAAGAATTTAATTGGATTTCATTTTGGCTGCTGATTGCCATCTATTGATTCTGAATTTGAAGGATTTTCAATGTGGTCCAATCCTACTTGAACCCTTTGACTACTGACATTTCTTATTTCCATAGGCTTACTACAGAAACCACCAGGTTCCAGTAAGCAATGGGTTAAATCTAATCTTGCATTTTAGTAATGGATCTGCATTTCATTTTCAAGAGGAACTTCTTCTTCTTCTTCTTGGTTGTTCCCTCCACTGTTTTGGAGATTCCTGGATTAAGTAGAGTAAACGTGTCGATCCAACTGGTTAGAAGCTTTGGATAGCATTAACATGGCAGGCATCAATTTTGTAAAGAAAAAAGAGGGATAGTAGATAAATAAGAATAAAAATAAAAAAAACTTACATTCACTTTAAAGCACAGTTCTGTTCAAAAGCCTATATATTCCCTAATATTGATTCAATTTTTCTCTTTTTTTGTATTTTCTTCCTGCAGGAATTAAAATTGGTGAAGAAGGACTTTGTATTTACAGAACTTTCAGTATAGGTAAGTACTCAAAGTAGTTGTATGTAGCTATGACCCATATTATAATATGTTACAGAAACGAGAAGGACAATATAGCTTTAATATGTAAATTTAATTATACTGCACTATTTATTATTTATGTTTTATTTTTGTTTTTCAGGGTTTTACCTTGTAATATAAACGAGGCATAAAATTTGTTTTCATCAAGAAAATGTCATACTAATTGACAAGTTAATGGATGCCATGTCAGCCTCCACTTAATCCTATACTGATGGATAGCTAAATTGTCATACTAATAGCATTTTGACGTTTACTTTATTACAAACCGAATGTGTAGGAAAATATGGGGGTGGGGGTCTTTTTACTGTATAAGCCATTATTTTTGCAAGGGTTCTATGTTCTTGGAATATTGCAAATTATTGTAGGATTGTAAATTTAACTCCACACAAAAGTGAACTAGTAATGCATCTGTAAACTTGTTTTTTAGTATCAAAAGTTTGTCATCACAAAAACACCAACCCATAACAGTTTTTGTCCTTATTCCCCACAAAAAGATCTGTATGCAAACATATCAGCTTATAAATGAAGAAGATTATCTGCTAGGAAGAGTATAAGAAGATGAAGAACAGACGTACATGTATGACGATCTATGTCAAAGTACACCAGTTTATCCGCTTCTGGTTCTTAACAATGGAGATTGTAATATTAGGCCCGTTTACACATTCCAACACCATTTTTTAAAACTGCTATCTACACCCTTAATAAACCGTTGGGCATTTTAACTGCAATAATCTATGAAATGTTGGCAGGTGTTTAAAAAAACCACACTCCAGAAGTGGATATTTCGATTTCGTTTTCTTGTCATGTTTGCCCGTAATTATTGTGCAACTACTGACAAAACACTGAATGCAAAAAAAAAAACGTCTTCATTTCTTTCAGATGATATCTGTAATTTTAATGTGGTTTGTGTATGTGGTTAGGGCTATATGATTTGTCAAAAGATCTTAGGAGAAAAAACAAGAAGGGAAATAGGTGTATTTGGAAGAGCAGAATTAATGAGAATAGGGATCAAGGGATATACAAGATAATTTGAAGAGGGAGTGAAAGCAAAAATAAGCCCCCATAAAAAAATTAAAAAAATGAAGAGAGGAAGAGAGATTGTTTGGAGTAATTGTTAGAGACAGAGACAGAATAAAGAAGGATTGAGAGGGGGAAATGTATGCAATGATGTTGAGAGAGAGAGAGAGAGAGAGAGAGAGAGAGAGAGATGCACAAATTGGATAAAAGCGATAAGTCCATTTTCATGATGTAACATTGAAATTGGTGGATAATGGAATCTGAATTTTATTGAGGTCTGTGACATTTCAGTGTAGTGTTTAACAAGCTTAGAGAAACTCCGTTTATTTTGTTAGAGAGAATGATGGGGAAGAGAGGGAGGGGAGGGAGGGAGAGGGAGAGAACTGTATGGGGTTAAGAAACTATTGCATTGCAACTTTCAGGCATTGTGGTCAAGTGAATAAGTCGGTTGGTTGGTTTGTTTACCTGACTGCTAAGAAAGCATGTACTTGTAATACCCCTTTCATAGTGCTTCTATCGGAGTCACACCGATGAAAATACCGCTGTGGCGAGCTCTTGCCGGAAGTGAAGAATTATTGCGCAATTATTAAGCCCGCGCCCCATCTAGCTAGCATGCAGCATGTTCAACAAAAAGTCAACAAATACAGCTGGTTATGATAAAGCTCGCGTACACTGCGACCTTTGACCATTTTCATCAGTCTTTTAATCAGTGTTTTCTCCCGAACGCATTCACAGTGGCTGTTTCATCGGTTTCACACCGATAGAAAGAGAATTTCTCTTGCTCTTGAGTAGGAGAATTTATATAATTGCCTATTTGTCTTCTTTTCATCGGCTATTCTATCGGCTTTTTCTCCTCTGTACCATTCATAGTAACCGTTTCATCGGATGTGTCCGGATGCATCCGATGAAAATCAGGCCAGTTTGAAAGGGGTATAAGTAAGTAACCAGGGGACCAACGGCTTTAAGTCCTCTCCAAAGGACTTGGTAATGAGGATTAATGCCTTACCAAAGGGCACTATAGCGCATCGACTTGGTTTTGAACCCGGGACCTCCCATTTACGAGACCTCTGTTCTACCACTGAGCTATCACGCCTCCGCTAGTCACCAGACTGTCTTGGATTCTTGAGTTCAGTCCCTGCCATGGCACTTACATCTTTTGTCAAGACATTTATCTGCATTTGCCACACCTATCCCAGGTGTAGGAAATGGATACCTGATAGGAGGAATAATTCCTTGAAATGTGCAATGATGATGGTTGCCGGAGCTAAAGCCATGGCAATGATTTCCAAAGCTTTTTGGAAGTGCATACCGGTATTGACACAAAGAGTATATCATCATGTGATATGTGCATTACAAGAACTGAATATTATTAAATTATCAATCTCTAGGTAAATGGAAAGAGAATGAAGAATAAGGAGTGACATTTAAAGCTGGATTTATTGTATTATCAACTGAATATTATTATATTATGTCATAAATGTATCTCGGTGAATGGGGAAAAAATAGTATGAAAAACCGGGAGTGACATTTAAATCATGATCTTAGGCACATAGACACGCCATGAAAAATTCATGGGTCATTCTGGCATGTTGAGATCTGTATAGACTACGATTTGAATAGACTCTTCCCAAAATCAAATAAATCGAGAACACACTGAAACGTGACAAGATAATGAACACTGCGCAAGCGATCGAGATCAAGAAAAAAACCAAGACTCGGTTAAAACTGAGTTTATGATTTCATACGTGGATACTTTGCGTGTGCTCGCTACAAAACCGTACACGATAATCTAATTGCACAACTCGTCTAAGTTTTCAGACATGCCTTTGTAACGATGCCAGCCTGTCACGATGATCACGTTAGCAAACGCTCTTTATTTCTATCGCCAAGATAGGGTATCATTGTTGAGATGACATGATAGTACTTGTGATGGATGGCAATTGTCAAGGTGTTGTGTAGTCACAAGCTGTGTTCACAATATAAATTGCATATATGCTAGAGGTTTGATCCAGTGGAGATGTACTGTAGGATGTTTCTATCATGTTCACACTCTAAAATAATCTTATATGATAATGATGCCTGTGATGGATATAGATTGTCAAGGTATGATGTAGTCACAAGACATGACATGTATCTTCTATAACTTTGTTCTCTCAAAGATGAGCGGATATAGGCTTATTATGCAAAGTGTCTGCAATGTTTGTATTTTCTAATATTCTTGGAAGTACATTATTACTGATTTGAGATGACACAATGATGGTACTGGGACTTGTGATGGATGTATGTTGTCAAGATACATTATAAATGTAGTCACAAGCCATGTTCACACTACAGAGAATCTTTTAGAAGTTTGTTCTTATGAAGATATGATCTAAAAAGTTTCTTCAATTTTCATGGGTACCGGGTGGCTACTGTATTAAGCCTATGGAAACGAATGAATTCAATAGACAATGGGTTAACTAAGGTTTGACTGTAAAGAAAACTAGAGGCAATATAATTATGAGAAGCCTATAGTGACAGTACTTGTCATCCTGCTCCTGGCTTATTTTGTGTGTAGATGTTATAAGTTAAAGATGTCAGTTTTTGACAAGATAATGGTTTTAGCACTGTCAAATATCTCTTTACCAGACCATAATGCATTCACAGGTTTGTTTAGGGAAGATGGATCTTGTAAAGTGCAATGGTGAAGCTTTTCTTAAGTGGTCTTTTTTGTCTATATTTACAGTTATCTTTTAAAGGAAGCATAAACCATGACAGTGTCAAGAGAGAGATAGAGAGGGGTTAGCGGGAGAAGGGGAGGGGGAGAAGAAGGCAGATATGGAGGGAGAGAGAGAGACCCCCTGTCCACACACAACGTTTTCCGTGATTAGGCGTGATTAGTTATACCGTTTCGCGATAGTTATATGATGAAATTGTGTGTGTGGACGCGTACTAACGATCGTCGTATAACGAAACGTCGTATAACGAAACGCAGGTTTGGGCATCGTTTCGAACTAGAACTCAATAACTACTCACGCCTAATCACGCTTAATCACAGAAATTTTGTGTGTGGACAGAACTAGTCTAACTGGGCAGGGCTTAACGTCGGATCGCGAAAGGAGACCTGACCTCTCATTTCCGCTTCCATTTCATGACCGCAGTAGCAAATTGCGCACCTATACGACATTTCGCTGTAGAGTTTTGGGATTACTTTCTTGTGTGTGTGGACACCCTGGAATTTATACGATGATTCTTTATACAACGTTCTTGTGTGTGGACACCCTGGAATTTATACGATGATTCTTTATACGACGTATCGTTATAGAGTTTCGGGATAAATTGTTTTGTGTGTGGACATGCTGAGAGAGAGAGAGAGAGATGGGAGACAGAATGAAAGGGTCCTCTATGTTCTAAAGTAAATGAGTATAAACCCTTCTGGCTTCAAATGGACAATCTGTTCCTACATGATAATTGCTCTTCAAAGATACCTAAAGGGTAAGGATAAGAGTTGCAATTGGGTTATACATTCAGTTTACTACTTTAGTGTTGGGGTTAGGGTTAGGTATATTGTTTGGTCCAATGTTGAAATAATGAAATCAGTTAGTATAGACCATTGAACAGTTCTTGCCAGAGCATGTATCAGAACCAAGGAAAGTGATAAAGATAGAAAAGTAGAGAGAGAGAGAGAGAGAGAGAGAGAGGTAGTTCGGAAGAGATAGGGTGCGTTCAAGCGATTTTTCGAAGCTAGAATCACAAACATGAATCACAATTCAAAACGCCGATACAAAACACGGTTACTGCGGGAGATCGTTCAAGCGATTTTCCATCAACGGTGATTCTAGCTCATTTCAAGCCCACCCAGGAAGAATAGAAATAGGTAGTGATAATATATATATAATAGATACCGGTAATGACGTCATAGAATCATGATTGAGATCTCCGTTCGTTCAAGCGAATTTTACCAACCATGATTCTGCAGAATCATGATAAAAAACGCATCTTTTTCAGCGTTTCATGTTTGTGTTTTTAAACACGTTTATTTTACGACCAACGAAAAATCGCTTGAACGCAACCGTGTTTTAAACTAAACGTCTTTGAAAACCGTGATTCTAGGGTGAAAAAGTGTCGATTGAACGCACCCATAGAGAAAGATGAAAGGCACTACAGATAGAGATGATAAGATAGAGAGCAGGAAAAGATAGACAAAAAGATAAAAGAGTGAGGATGTTATTTTGACACCTACTATGCTATTGATGAATGTATGAGGTACAAGTGTGCCAATTTTACGAGGCTTGATATCAATACAAATGTCAGAGGTTTGAGGGATTGTATAATTAGTGCTGCATTATCCTTATTTCTGTAGATATCAGTTATCTGGCTGTAAAAGTGTAAAAATAGATGGAGTACACCTCCAATGTGAACTTGATTGAAGAGAGAGAGAGAGAGAGAGAGAGAAAGGGAGGGTGTTATCTGCAAATTGGGATGACCTTCATATAATCATTGGGGGCTCAGATTTTTGTTTATTTACTCCTAATCGGCGCACAGTCACACTTTATATTTGGGCAATGGGGTGCCCAAAAAATTTCTCTGAGTTGCAATGTACCTGAAAATTTAATTTTACATATCTTATCTGGTGTATTTTTATCACAAACAAGCGCCAATCTAGATACTAGAAATTGGATTTTCAGGAAAGAGGTTTCAGCACCCATAACAAAAATGTACTTATATGCATATGTGGGAACATTTATTATTAGGTGACCAGAAAGAGATCCACATTTAAAGGTTTCGATTATCCCCCCTCCTGTCTTTTAAGTGTGGAAATTTGACCATTTTGATGACAAATGCTCAGCTCACCGACACCCCAAAAAGCATTCTGTAGAATGATGACAATCTAATCTGACAGTGCATGAACTTCAAACATTCCGCCTCTCTCTGAAAATGTTAAGACCCTCCCCCATCCCTCTCTCTCTCACTCTCTCTCTCTCTCTTCATTTTCATTGGTTGAGTACCAGAATGTCATTAACTCTTATCCTTTATCAGCGAGTTAACGCCCTTCTGGCGCTCAACAGGTGATTTGATTATCACTCCAATGTGAAAGCTCTTTCATTTAATCTTCATCATGGCAATGCTACAGGTTTCATGCGTTTCTAATCCACCACAGACCATCTTCCTGATTCATCAAGTTTAGTGGGTCAATTTCTCTCTCCTCACCTCTCTCGTGCCCCCTTTTACGACAACAGCTCGTTCCTCCGAGGACTTTGCGAAGGTTTTCTTTCAATTACGGACGAAAACATATCACTTTCAGCAGTAGGGCTGAAGAGCTGGAAGGGGAGGAATGTTTCATGTTGATGGGGAGTGCTAAGGAGAGAGAGAGAATGATAAAATGCTTAGTAGCTTACTAGCTTTAAACAGAAAAGATCCATCTTTAAAGACCTAAAGGGGGTATCTCACTGAGCGACGATTGCTTGCGAACGTAGCAAATTTGGGGTTTCGCCAGGGTTCGTAAAAGGTTGCAAAAGATTGCAAGAAAAGTGGTACGTGCTAACATTCGTCAGAAAAGTTGGCAAATCCAAATTATCGTAAGCATTCGAGTGATACACCCTTTATTGGTGTTGTAGTTAAAAGTAGATCAGAATTTGCAGTAAGTACTAGACACTTTTGCAAATTATTTGTGAAGGCTGTTTTTGCTGCAAGAAACTGATAGAATTGCAGAAGTTCAATGCTCAAGTTCAAATGTTTTATGGATCTAACTTTAATAAATCTAACAGTGATTTTGAACCACACAACATGTTGCAGATTTAAGGATTTCAAAATTTACTATTCCTTTTAAATTACTGGTATCAAAGCCAATATAGCAATGCAACAATGGTGAACCTACCTATGTACAGAAATTGTTGCTCCTTCTACTTTAAATGTATTCTCATATATTCATTAGGGCTCTGAAACATTAGTCACAGAGCCAAACCCCAAATTGTGTGCAACGGTCGCGAAAGGGTTAAGGAACCACACATTAGCGCAACAGTTCTTTGCCTAGTGGTACTTGGTGTAGAGTTTTCCTTCAATTACCGGTATAAAGGTATCGCTTACTGGCGTGACTGAAACTCCTAGAGGGATGGCTATGTATCTGTGGTGACATGACACGATTCACGTTTCTTTAGTTGGAAGGTGTAATTCTAGATAAAGAGTAGTCTGCAGGCTCAGACTCTTGTTTTGAGACTTAAAAACAATTCCATGAAGTCTTGAGACTAGCCTTCACTTTGTCAGTCTCAGACTTGTAGCAACCGTTTTCCTTGACACCTTGTCGGGAATCTTCCAACAACTGCACCGAAATAATGCCACATGGTAAGTGTGCGACTGGGGAACTATTGCATCCTCCCGTACACAAATGATATTGGCATAGATATTCAATGTTGAACGATAACCACCATTAAAACAAAGTTATAGACTGTTGCTCCAGCTACATTACAGGGACTGTGGAGTGCAGTCTACATAGTCCTACAGGTAAGACCCCGTATCATCATGACTATTAACACATAATATGTGTATAAAAATAGTTGGGAGGATATCTCACTTTTACTTAGAAAGCAAATCAGATAAGAACTCCCTTGAAAAGGGTCTCTTTACACTGAATAAATCAATCTAAAGGTTACAAATGAAAAGAATATATATTTCTATGCTTGATGCAATTACTTTTTATTAGAGATTCATTGATTTTATTCACAATTAGATTCTATTTTTTTTTAGGGATTCTTCCTTTTTGTGTTTTTCTTTTCTCTTTTACTGCATCAATGAATACATTTTCCATTTGAATTGATTTTTCATATATGCTAATATCAAGGATTTTACAGTGGTGAGTTGCCAGAGAGATGTTGTGAACTGAAAAATTTGTAGCGTAAGCTTCCAATATTTTTAGAATTATTTTATTTTATCGAACGATGTGATATAGAAGGTATGTATCTCTCTCTCTCTCTCTCTCTCTCTCTTTCTCTTTCTCTCTCTCTCTCTCTTGTATGAAGTGATTACTATACAACCATTCTATCATGTGCTTAGAGCCAGTAGGGATTTAATTCCTATCAATTTTTCACAGGGTTTATTCCCTTCTAGCTCTTAGCAGATGGTATCATGTGCTGACAGCCAGATGGTATTAACTCAGTGAAAAATGTATATTATATAACACCCTCCTGGCTGTTAACCTTCAATATATGCTGCTGAAATCTAAAAGGACTTATGTCCTTGGATTCTGCACAAAGATAGTCCTAACCCAAATCAGAAGTTGTAGTCTTAGACTTTTCCAGACCCAAATCAAAGTGAAGAGCTTAATATTGGTGGAAATCTTCAAAAAGAAGACTCTCCTTGAATACTGCCTTGAGCCCATACTGTCTTTGGCGGAGTTTTGCTTTGAAGTTTTCTCCGATTATTGGTGAGAAGGTATCAATTACAGCTCAAGAGCTTGGAGGAGAGTGGCATGGTTGGAAGAAAATAGCAAAGCAATCGATAGAAAGGAGAAGAGGTTGCTTTAACCCTTCACTTTTTGATCCAAATCTTAAGCTTTTCTTCTTTCTTCTTTTTCCCCCTTTTTTCTTCTCCTCATCCTCCTCATCCTTCCCCTTTCTCCTCCTTTTCTTCTTTCACCTCTTCTTCCTTCTCCATCTCTACCTTTGTCTTCTTCTTTTTCTCATTCTCCCCTTCTCCTCCTCCTCGTCCTTCCCTTTCTCCTCCTTTCCTCCCTTCTCCTCCTCTTCTTCTTTCTCCATCTCTACCTTTTTCTTCTTCTTTTTCTCATTCTCCCCTTCTCCTCCTCCTCCTCCTTCTCCTTCATAATCTTTGCAAATATCTCTGTAGTATGTGTTGAACAACCGAAAGATCACCTTATCTCAAGTAGATGTGAACCCATCAATACACTGCTGTTTAATGATGTTGATAATAATAACAATATCATCAGCATCATCAACAACAACAACCACAACCATAATGATGATGATAATTATAATAATACAAATAGTAATGATAATTATACAAATAATAACGATAATAAATGTAATAATAATAATAATGATATCAATAACAACAATAATTAATAACAACAAACAAACATAATTAACAATAAAATTAATAATAATATTTTAAAAATTACAATTATGATGATATTGATGATAAAGATAGTGATGATGAGAGTGATGATGAGGATGATGACAATGAGGCGGAGGAGGAGGAGCTTATATCTACCAAGGATTTAGTCAAAGCCCCGTCAGAATATCTATTCTTTAAAAAGGATTAGATTCATATTCATCCACAAAATGTCTTTGGATTAGCGACTGGGGAAAGGCTAATAATGATATTATAAGATTTGTTGGCCAGCAAAAACAGATCTTCGGCTTATGAAAACAGTTTCTGCATCAGTCTCAACACACATGTGTGATATGATTACAATGTAAGGGTTATCCACGGTATAAGGGCTTTTGCCATATTGTCATAATTGGAAATGACATGCAGTTATCTTGAGCTCAATTCATAAGTGGATTAGCCTTTTTCTTGAGGGAGAGAGAGAGAGAGAGAGGGGGAAGGGAGAAAGGAGGAGAGAGAGAGATAGAGAGAAAAGAACAAACACATATAAGATCAGAGTGTAAAGTTTATCCAGCATAAGGGGGTTTCTGCCATGGTGTCATAATTGGGAAATACATGTGATTGGGTAAGAACTTTTATGAGAGAGAGGGAGAAGGAGAAGGAGAAGGAGAAGGAGAAGGAGAGAGAGAGAGAGAAGGACAGAGAGATTAGGAGAAGGAGAGAGAGAGAGAGAGAATCAGTCAGAGAACTCATAGTCCGATAAAGAGATAGATAGTGAAAATTAGAGATAAGCTAGAAACTGGAAAAAAGAGAGTATTTACGAGAGACAGGGAGTGACTGAGGAAAACAAAAAGATATTTAATAAAAAGAAAAATATTGATAAAAGGGAACAGCAACAAAAAAAGAGACAAATATGGAAGAAAATAGAGAAGAACTAACCAACAAGTCTTTCCCTGATTAAGAAAATTAAGCTATCTTAACATACATATACTATGCACATAGAATGCCATGCATATTGTTTGGTGCTATGGAAATTGGTATAGAGTATCTGGTGATGAATAAACACAGACCGCCCACTAGCCGGAAACTAATCGCGGTCATCTTGTAAGGTAAGGAGGTCAGTAAGAATAAAGCTTGACCAATGCTAGCCATCCTCTAGCTTGATGACAATTTGTAGGAGGATCGAGTGCATTACTTGCCCTTATATGCTATTACAGACATTGCTAAGTCCAGTCTTAAAGGTAGTAGACCAGTTTTGGAAATGCCCCCCTCTTAAAAAATGAAATGGAAGCTCTCATTGCCAATCATGTGAATGTGAAAGAATATGTTTTGACTAATACGTGATGATACAAATTTTGCTGGGAAACCGCCTACTAATTGATATATTTGGTAAATTATTATATCTAATGGGACCAAATAGATATCGCGCACGTGGTCTCGTAGTCCCATATACATCTTTCTGTGTACAGTGCTTGTAACTTTTCCAAGACTGGGCCAAATTTCTTATCACTTTGATGATTCCAGAACCTTGCAGTACACACCAATACTTATATGCTAGATGACTAACCTTTTCTTTCACAATGCAATCGCATTTTATCTTTAACCCATTGTCTATGGAGCCACCAGGTCCCTGTACTAAAACTATGGGAATGAGAGAATTCAGTAGTCAAACGGTTAAGATATCAAAAGTATCCTTCATCTCATTTAAGCAGTACAAACGTAGTCATATGAGAGATTTTCAATTTATTTTTGTAGAAACACGTTTTATCTTTTATGTAGAAAACAGTTACTACAGATTTCTTACAGCTAAATTATTCATACCCTTACCAAGTTCTGTAATTTTATCAGTTTGTGAAAAATTGATTTGTCTTGATTTATGTTTCTTGAGAATGTGACATATTAAAGCTTACATCTAACAATATATCCAACAAAGGCCCTAATTCAATCAGTCCACCTTTCATTCTCAAGTTATGAAAGACACCACACACAAAAAAACCCATCAATTTTCAAGGTGTATGAATAATTTAGTTGTTGACTGTATCAGCAAAGTCAGTTATGAAGTATGTAAACCACATTACCACAGAAGGGATTTGGAAGGGGTAAGTGCAAAGGGATTCTTGTATATTGATTGGCAATTAACATTTAGCAAGTACAGATCGAGAGACAAGGCTGGAACCATGTAGAGGTCATGCTGATTGATCGATGGCTATACAGACTCATCGCAATGACCGTTGCTGTGTCTTTCACTTTTATGAACACTACACAGAATATACTGTGTGGGACTGGAGGGGTTGAAGCGTGCCCTTCTTTGGGGTCAGTTGAGCGACCTATCCCCTAGAGTGAGAGGAAAGTCGTCAGGTTCATGAAAAGATAAACAATGACAGCGTGACAAGCGGAAATGGGCTACGGTCATCGAGATGGGGGCTTTAATTGATGGCTTGTCTTATGGCTCTTATGGTATCTCTCTCTCTTTTTCACTCTGTTCTTTCTGTCTGTCTATCTTTCTCTAACTCTCATTTATGCCTATCTTTCTCTGTCTATCTGGCAAAGCTATGCTATCTGGCTGTCAGGACATTTCTTTTTGCTTAAACCATGTTCCTATATGATGCATTATACCACCTCAAAAACCCTTCTGCATGCGTGCATGTGAGTGGCAAGTTGGGATTTTAAAGAAGAGTTGCATGCTGGGCCCAAAAACCCCAAGCATGGTTACTTTGCTGTGTGTTATAAGATACCAAAAAAATGAAGTGCACTTCATGGGTGTCATTTATATTTTGCCATGTTGGTTTGATGGCTTGCTTTACCTGACTGCGAAGGAAGCATATGGTGTATACTTGAAAGCAAGCAAGCAACTAGGGGCACCGACGGTCGTAAATCCTCTCCAAGGGACTTGGTAATGAGGATTAATGGCTTACCAAAGGGCTCTAGCTCATCAAATTGTTTTCGAACCTGGGACCTCCCGATCATGAGACCTCCCAGTTATAAGACCACTGCTCTATCACTGAGCCATCGATCACGCCTCCTTTTGTGATACAGTGTATGTGTTAATGAGTCATTAATGTCTCTAGTGATCCATTCATGCATCCGTCTTGGTCTCATTCCGCTTTCTCTCCATCACTGATTTGTTGAATTTGCCTGATTATTTCTTTCCACCAGTGCAAGTTCAGGCTCACAGAACCTGACCCATATAATGTACGTCACTCTCCACCAGTGCAAGTTCAGGCTCACAGAACCTGACCCCATAATATACGTCACTTTTCATTTCATGTCTGTTATTCCAGTTTTTCTGGTAAGCGATCCCTGCTACAGAATACTGCAACATGTACATAAACAAAGGAGTGCAGTGTTTTTATTTCATAAGTATGTACAACCAAAAACATCAAAGATTTGCCACGTATGCACAAACAAAGGAGCGTAGTGTTTTCATTTCAGAAGTATGTGCAACCAAAGAACACGAAACAGAATGACCCACATTTCATCATATACCCTTCCACCAAAACATAACCGAGCCATAATCAATTTCTGGAGGAGACCTGCACAAACCGAACCCGAAAGTGGAGACGGAAACCGAAGCATGAATAAATATTTGCGGCAAATGTTTGCATCAAATTTTCATAGGTGGTTTGATAATGCAGTCATGCATGTGGGGGTGTCACATGTAAAAATGAAAAGGACAGTCCCTTAAGCGAGGCTTCGTACGTGTGCACTAATGCGTTGTTTTAGAAAGTGATCGGGCTGGCATGAGATATAATAGAGGATTTCAGTCATCCAGATTATTTTTGGAAGGTTTTTCACTCAAGTCTTAACCTGAAATGAAGTTGCCTGTTGCATCTATTTGTTGTATGTTTTTATCGCAAATTAGTTTACGTATATTTTAATACCTTAGAGTGCAATTAATTAGAATATCTGGATTGACTTTTTAAGAAGCTGTCTGCTAGATGGCTACTGGCCGAGATAACCTACTATCTACTAACATTTTACTCTAAAAAGAAATGGGGGGGGGGGGATTAAAGTTGTCTTCTGAAGATGTTAACATATTTTTAAGATAACAGTGTACCAATCCAGTATGCAAGGTTACATGTAGCATTAACTCTTGTGTTAAAGTACATAAAAAGTTCATTCCCTTTTGGTTCTCAAGTCTCAACAGACGATCGATTAAAAGTAGACCTTGTTTTCATTCATCTGCAGTAGAGATGACTCAACACACAATTCGCCCTCACTTCTCTTTGCTGATAAAACGTCAAGTTATTTTTATGTGTGGATTATTAAAAGGTTTAGGAAGGTTTGCCATTTAAGAACTTTTCTGTTTTCATTAAGATCATTTCATCTGTTTAAAAGAACAAGGATACTTATTTTCAGGTTTTAGCTTGATTTCAATCTCTGTCATCTCTATGTTCCAGGCTTTTTCAGCGTTCATACTTACAAAGAGCTCCAAGTACTCCTACATGTCTGTGACTTCTAAGGCTGATTGAGTAATACCAACTGTATCTCTCACTCTAAAAAAAAAGGGAATGAAAAGATGCTATACACATCTATAGGTCAAATAAATTGGAACCAGGGCTGAAATTCATTCCTCTTCAAGTATCTAAAAAAAGAGAGAAATGAATAGACGCTATACATATGTATAGGTCAAATGATTTGTTATCAATGTTATGAACCAACGAATATGTACATTGATACACAAAGAGAAATGAAAAGAGGCTATACATATGTATAGGTCAAATGATTTGTCGTCTATGTTATGAACCAACAAATCTGTACATTGATACATTCATAAACCTGCCGCGATGGAAGCAGGGTTGTTCATTCATACATCTTCAAACATCTTTCAGCCCTGGTTCATTTGCTAAAGCTTTAAAGGACACTGATAGCTAGATGTGACGACATTTGATGGCTGATGTTATGCCGATCGACAGGCAGGTATTGAGATGTCAGTGGATAATAATAGCCCCCTCGTAGTTGTCGGACGGTTAATGAGTAGATGGGGTATGCTTTATGAGGTGTGGAAGCAATCTATAAGGAGTGTGTGGGACAGCGTTGGAATGAGCTGTCGTGAGGGAGAGAGGGATTATGAGCAATTTATCACTTTGTGTGTTTTCTAAAGTCATGTAAAATGTAGGAAAATGCCTCATTGTGTACCTATCACCCTTTGTTCTGGCTATTTGTCTGATTTTGAAGGGAGATATACTAATGCTGTGAGCAAATTAATGCATTAATTATATTTAATTATGTGTATTTAGGGTATTCCAGCACTTTGATAGCAAATATTTTACATTATTCATATTTATGACGTGCATTTAGGGAAATTGAATACATTATAAACAAATATTGGATAGTCTATAATTCCAATAAAAATATGTGATTTGCTATTCTTTTAATACTGCCAGATGCTGCATTGCTGATATCTATATTTGTTTATTCTGCTGGTATGGCATTTCCCGGATTGAAATGAGATTTTTGAACCTCACTTCACATGCTCAGTCTCTTGTACAGTATAGTTACCAATATGGTACAGATAACTCCTTCTTCACTTCGGCCTTGTTTCTGTGGATATCTTAAAGGAGAACTCCAGCCCCTAAATAAATAATAGTGGGAGTAATATCAGAGAAACAGTTATAAGAAATATTTGTTGAAAATTAGACCTTTAATAAGACAGTTCAGATATCAAAAATGATAGTAACAATTAAAGATGACTATAATGATGGAAACAAGTTTGCAAGTCAATCTTTAGTTTGTTATTTCATTCTCTCAGTATTCACATATATCACATATATAATGTGTTTAGTGCCAGAAGGACGTTTTAAAAATCCGATCACATTTTACAGAGAGTAAACGCTCTTCTGGCTATAAACCACCAATATTTTGAGAATATGAATGTATGTTTCTAACTCTCTGTATCTAATCTTCATATCGTAATGAAATAAGCATAGCTCCAAAGCACTCTCTTGAGCACAGGTATTCCATTGCTATCATGTAATGGAGGAGAGTGAAGGCCATGTTTGACTGGCTAGCTGCAAACCAATTTGGTTCTCCTTTTCTATCTACCGATCTTGAAGAAGAGTCAAGTGCATGTACTTGGTAGCATTTGCTAAGTGACTTAGCCCCCGGCTGAACATCCATGTAAACCATTTTCAGGTCCTTACTCTCTCTTTCTTTCATTCTCCTCTTCGGGTCTTTGCTCTTTCTCTTCACGTCTCCTCTCTCTCTGCCTCTCTCTCTTATCCACTCTTGTTTTTTCTCTTGTCCACTCTGGATCTTTCTCTCTTGTCCACTCTGAACTTTTCGGCCATCCTCTTTTGTTTCTGTCTTAGTCTTTCCTTTCTTGTCCACTCTCTTTCTTGATCATGCACTCTCCCTTCTATCCCTCTTTTTTTTCCTCTTTTCTGTTTTCTCCTCTTTTCTGTTTTCTCATTTCTCATCTCGTCTTTCCCATCATTTCTTCTCGAGGAGGCACAATGGCTCAGTGGTAGAGCAGTGGTGTCGGGTTCAAAACCAAGTCATTGCGCTTGTGTCCTTTGGTAAGACATTAATCCTCATTACCAAGTCCTCAGAGAGGACTTAAAGCCGTCAGTCTCCTGTGGACTCCCTTTCATTTTCTCCACCCTCTCTGTCAGCTCTGTCTCCCTGTCTCGTCTCTTTGTTGTTTTCTCTGTTCATTCTTGAATCTCTCTTTTCTCTCTTTTCTTTCCTTCCTCCTCTGTTCTCTTCCTTTCTCTTCTCTCTCTCTCTCTCTCTCTCTCTCCCACTCTGTCTTTTTTCTCCACTGTGTCTCATACCTCTGCCTCTAGTTCTTCTCTCTCTCTCTCTCTCTTTCTCTCTATCTCTCTCTCCCTCCCTCCCTCTTTATCTCTCTCTCTCTCTCTCTCTTTCTCTCTCTCTCTCTCTTTCTCTCTCTCTCTCATTCCTATCTTTATTGTCCTGACCTTCATTTCCATCTCCCATCTTCCCAATCTCTCTTTTCATTATCTGGATCTCTTCTCCCCTTCTGTCACATTTTGAAAGCCTTCCCTAAAAACACAAGGTGAATGGAATTCAGGTCATATAGAAATGGGGGAAAACCCTTTTGTGCTTGAATTTAAATGGAGTTCCATTGGAAGGTCAGTGCAATGTTTTGCACTGTTTAAAAACTTTGTTTGGAGCCAAAAGGGGATTAATTCATATTATTTTACAGAACTCATGGCTTCCTTAACCCTAATAAGGCCGGGGGCCATCATGCCCCCTCCGCGATTTTTCTGATTGTTCAGGACGCATACGGATGACGCCCGCTGCTTCATGACTTTATTCTTTCGAGTCTTGCGCATCTTTTAAAACAATTTTTTGAAAATCGGACCTACCGTTACAAAGTCACGTGACCTTTTGTCTTTACATGTCGGCCCGAAAATCGCTCATTTTCGTGATTTGTGTACAAAACATATGGAAATATCATTTTTCCTAAAAGAGATAAAACATTGGTTATTTGGTCTTGTTTAAAGTTTAGGTGTTTGTTTTGGGGGTCAAAATAGTTAAATTATAGTTAGAAATGAAATAAAACAACAGAAACAATAAAATACATAAGTTAAAAAAACAATGAAATACATAAGAAATTATCAAAACAAGAGATAACATAAGGAATAACCTAGCTTTCCAAATTTTTTTTCGTATTATTATTTCAAATGGGCTAAGAAATATATGTAGTGGAAAAGAAAGCTTAAATATGAAGAATATATGATTTATGGGTAAAAATATGAATTTTTTGACCTTATTTGCATAATTTACCATAAATATGCAAATGAGTCATTTTTTCAAAAAATTGAAATTGCTATAGTATTCTATACCCTTCACTTGACATGCATGCAAATTTTCACGGCCGAGATCTTGGGGGGCCATAATGCCCCCGGCCGTATTAAGAACTCAAATAGCCCGGTCTTATTAGGGTTAAGCCTTAATGTGAACCAAACAAAGAGTATTACTAGTCCATTAGCTGAGAGAAGGGCCTTGATTCAAACGTTTGAGCAGGGTCAATGACCTTTTGGTTCTTATGAGACCTTACCTCAACAAAAAGAAGCAATTGTCAATGCACTCATTTCTTTACGATTATTTTTTACACCGAAACTTTTTCAGCTTTAGTTCTTGGTAAGAACTCAGATTAGGTCAATGCCCAGCATATCTGCTTGTTATTGTAGAACCTTTGTTTTTACATGTTTACCCATGAATTTTGATAGATTTGAGATGACATTTGCCCTCCTTTGAAAGTAGGATTGTTGTTGTTTTTTGGTCATACATGAATTTAATATTCATGGAGAATCCAAAAGTAAGGGAAATGCTGTGTTTATTTGACGAAAACATTGCCAACTTTAATGTGCTTTATTTCCCTAGGGGAGTTGTATTCTTATAGAGGACATGGTAGATAAGTGAGTTCAAAGGTTCATGCTGATGTAATCATCAGAAAAGGCATTTGGGAACGTTGTCCGATAGAGAAATTAAACGAAACAGGTAATCTTTAGATTGAGGTTTTCTGTGGCTGTGAGCTGGACACTTCTCTCTGTCATCACTTGTTTTCATTTTTTATTATTGACTTATCTCTCATGGGAATAAGATAGCGCAAGGAGGAATATCACTGATAAATATTTGATAACTTTGCAAATTGATTTGTGGGAAAGCCAACCATATATGAACAGAATGAGAATGAATAAATGATGACTTCTATTTATTTAAACTAGAGTAGGTTATTTTTTTCCTTCATTTTCCTTTCAATTCTCGTTGCTTTGAATAATTCTCCCTTAACCTAAAATTGATGTAATGTAGCTAACTTTGACTGTAGAGAGGAAAAAGAGTGAAAATTCATCTAGACCAGGTTTATTGATATTTTATATTTTCATCAAATTTAATGCAAAGTTTGATAAGCGATAAAAGCTTCCATTGCTAATGTAGAGATTGAAACAGATTCATGCATCTCACAGACTGAGAAATAAAGAGACGTTGGTGGGAACGGAAAACCATTCCTGCCTTTTATACCCTAACATCGTTTCTCAGAATAATCGTGAGTGGGTTGTAAGTGAGTTTGGATAAACAGCGGAGTCCATTTGGGATCTGGGAGTGGAGTTTTGTTCAAAGAAAGAGAGATATGCTGCATTAACGAGAGGAGTATCTCTTGATATCCTGGAGAGTGGCTCGTCTCATTTTTTCAGCTCTTTTATTTCATTTATCCGGTTTCCACCCACACAGTGGTTATTGTACATGGGTAGGTTTACACTATAGGGTGTAGTATAGCATTGGTTTGGTTTATGAATTCCCCAATGTTATCTGTTCTGTCCAGTGGACAAAAGACTTTTCATACTGTTCGTATCATGTCGATGTATACCTAATATTTTCCTCCTTTTATCTCTTTCCTTTACTCCTGCGGTTTCTCCCACACTTGGTCATGATATATATGGAATGGTTTTACCCAAAGGAGAAGGATAACTTCTCACTTTGATTTAGTGGTTTGAGTTAGAGTTCCCTGATGCAACATTATTTACGTTTTTGGTCAGACTAGATAGATACGAGAGTTTTATATTGTTCATATTATCGTAATGTACATCTAGTGTTTCCATCTATTTCTACTCTTTCCCTCATTTATTGTGGTTTCTCCCACACTTCATGATAAAAACAGAACGGTTCACCTCAACCAGTTGTGTAGCTTTCTTCGATCCACACTTTTGGGATTTTTAAAGCTTTGGTTAGGGCCGCAAGTTTTGTGATGTGATATATATAATTCTATTTTCTCCTCAGACTAGTGGATATTACAGATTTTATGCTTTACATATTATTTTGATGTAGGCCTCACTTTTCCATCTTCTTTAGATTTGTACTTCATCCATCCCAGTTTCTCCTACAAAGTACATGACATGCTTTATATACTATAGCCATGGTTTTATTCTTGCTTATAGATCTATTGAAACAATGCTTTAAGTTGCAACTTTCCTCATGTGATATTTAATGCAGTTCTTCCTTCTGTCTAATGGATATTGGACTTGTTATACATTTATTACAACATCTCTATGCACTTCCAAAGGAAGGAAGTACAAGAATAGAGCAGTAATGAAGAAGAAAACCTCAATGAAAAATGTCTATACCTTGGTTTTGTCAAATATTTGTCTCAGGATGTGTGTAGTGTGTATTTGCATCTAATTTTACAAGCACTCACTCACTCTTCTGAATGAGACTGGTTAAGAAGTGATTCCCCAATGCTTTTCCACCTCTGCTTCATGACTCTTATCATTTTTGAAGTAAGGGTAGGGAAAGGCAAGGATGTTAATTTCCACCCCACCTTGGCAGTTGAGGTGTATGTATCAGCTGTGTGTACATCGCTTATTCAAATACACGTCTAACATGATAAATATTTGTGTTTGCTTTTCATTAAGTTTTATCAGATCATGACAGCAGTTGCTAAAAATATCCAAACCTACAAGACATATTAGCTTAATCCGAATATTTTTTGTGTATTTTCATTGAAAAATCAACTATGAAAAAATAAATGTAAATGTTATGAAAAAAATGTGGTGGGTTAGTCAAAAATAATAGGGTTAGAGTTAGGTGAAGTGTTGGGTCTAGGGATGAAATTAGGAATTTGTAAGGAGCAAAATGAACCAACAAGAATTGTGGATTTGTAATCTTAAATGGAGTGTTTAATCATTCCTTTCAAAATACAATTTTCTCTCTGCATCCTGTATGCATTCTCAAGAGTGCCCCTAATTTCACTCTTGAAATACATCAATCGGGTCTCTCTCAAATATAAATAAACCCTTAAGACATAATCAATATTCAATTTTCCCATGGCGGATACGAGTGGAAGATATTTTCTCACTGTGTTTCTTTGTGGCCTGTCCTTGGGAATAACTTACCCCAATTTTTGACACTTCTCAGGGGCAGATCCAGGATTCTCTGGTGAGGGGAGGGGTGAGGTAGGGGCAAAAGTCTAAATAATTATGTGACAAGCAACAACAACAAGAAAGATAATCAGCCCATGCTTCTTTTCTTTGATTACTTCTTTCCTTCCTTCCTTCCTTCCTTCCTTTCTTTCTTTCTTCCTTTCTTTCTTTCACTTTTCCCTCTTTTTTGCGGGGGGGGCATGTTCCCCCTATGCCTCCCTGAATCTGCCACTACTTCACAACCTTCGCATGCTTATTGTGTGTATGTAACACACTGGTTGAAATATGACTGTTACCCATAGGGAAGATACATTTGTTATGTTTCTTGAGTATGATGTTGAATTTTCATATAATTAGTGTGAGGCAATGAGGTATGTTACCATGGAGATAAATACATTTTGAAAATGCTATAATTTTTACTCAGGTTTTTAATGGATTGCCTTGGTAACAATTTCTTTAAGAAATTACTATTCAACATCCCTTTTTTTTTTAATGTATGATTCTTGGCTGTTCAAAATCTAAATTGCATTTAGAGTTTGCCTGTTGTATATGAAGTATACCGACATACTGTTAATACATCAAAGTTAAATCTGAAAATGTAAAATATGTGATGAAGCGTACTGCTTGGTGACAATGTTCAATAGTGCTCCGATGTCATTCTGTATTCATTGAATGAGTGGTAGATCAGGGGGGTGTTTCACAAAGACTAAGATCGACTTTAAGTTGGACTTAAGTATAACAGGCCGTTCATGCCATTGGTTGCTATCCCAATTGGTCTCTAAATTATAATCTTTAGATAATATTTTTTCCTTCAATAATGAATTATCAAAAATGTAAGTTTTGTAGATTTTTTACCATGATTTGTATATCCCTTGAGAGACCAATGCCAGTAAATAATGATAGCAAATAATGGCATGAACGGCCTGTTATACTTAAGTCCAACTTAAAGTCGATCTTAGTCTTTGTGAAACACCCCCCAGATGGGATAGAGGCAGAGGGCATGTGCATTTTATTAAAAGTTTACGATAATACATATGTATGCCCCTCCATTTAAAAACTTTTTGTTTATATCAAATATTTTCAGAGATAGTTATACCCTTTAAGCAGGAGTATTTACTTTTTGTTTATCTTTTGTTGTTGGTTTTATTATTTATTTAGGGAAGGGTATCTTTTCAAACATTTGAATTACATCCATGACCACCCCCCCCCCATGATATTCCTGGATCCACCACTGCGTATCTTGTCTAGTCAGTGTGTGTATATTTGTGTGTAATAGGCCTTTAGTACTTAATCTGTTACAAATCGTGATTCAATAATGAGTGAGAATCACATTTTAATTGTCAATGATATTGACTGTAATGTGTTTATTAATACTACTGGGGTTATATTTATCTCCTCACTTGAAATAGCCCTTAACCTTAATGACCCCCCCCCCCCATCTTATTACATGCATTGCATTTGGAGACACATTCACATTGCAATACCATTGCCAGTAACATCCAAGTGCATCAGGCCTTGAGAATGTAAACTTTCAAGCCCCTCCCCCCTCCCAACCTTCACCCAAAATAACTCCAACCCGATAATTTGTCCCTAACCCTTAACAAGCGATCAATAAGCAATTTTCCTGTAGAGGTTATGAAGTGCATCTATCAAGAGCATGTCGTTTGGCCTTCGGAACATCTTCCCATTATCGCTAAGATTTTTTTTCTCCCTCCTCCTCATTCCCCGATCAATGCCCCCGACTGAATCCAAAGACTTGGATTGTTGTCTTAGAAGCAGCTGGTGGCATAAACAAGCGTTTGATAGGCTGTCCCCGTTCCTTCCTTCTCTTATGTAGTTTGTCTGTGTTGGTTTTTTAAAGAGAAGAGGAGGTTGAGTTCTGATAAAATGAAAAATAATTTGTGAACTTCTAATTTGTATGTATGTATGTTTGTAATTGTATCATAGTAGAAATATCCTCTGAAAGGGAGAGCTCTTCAAATGTCCTCATATTTGAAATTAGATGAGAAATGGCTGAAAGATTGGACCAAACTTTCCGGCTACATACGTGTGCTAAGTCCCATATACCCATTTCTGTGTGCAGTGCATGTGATTTTCAGCAAGACTGAAATATATTTTGCTTTTATTTTGATCATTCTAAAACCTTGCAGTATACATCAATTCTCATGCACTACATACAGTTCACAACTAAATTATGCGTACCCTTACCCAGATTTGTTATGTGTTAAGTATGTGAAAAATTGATTTGTTCAGATTAATGTTTCTTGAGAATGTGACATATTAAAGCTTATATCTAAAAGTATTCAACAATAGCCCTAATTCAACCAGTCCACCTTTCATTCTTGAGTTACGAAAAACACAAAAAACATCAAATTTTAAGGGTATGAATAATTCAGTTGTTAACTAACAATTCCCATTGCTTCCTAGTATAGCTTCCTAGTATAGCTTCCTAGTATAGCTTCCTAGTATAGCTTCCTAGTATAGCTTCCTAGTATAGCTTCTACACAGTTTCCTTCATAATGCAATTGCACGGCCAGAACTCAACTTTATCTTTGAAGCTGAAGTTCACCAAGTATCAAGTTTCCTGAAATGGAAGTGTAGAAATGGAGAAAAGAAATGAATCTGTGAAAGTGTGAGGAAAATATAATAAAGGATAGGGAAGTTATGAGGTTTTGATGGTGTGATCGATCAAACACTAATTGGCGACTCTATGATTTTCAGGAACTTTGCTTCCGCTTTATTCTCTCGTTCATAAATTGAATAAAACATCATCATAGAGTGATGTCTTTTTAATATCTTAATTAATTTATAAGTATGCTCATGCTTTTGTATGTGTGAACAGCAATGCACAGTAACGATTTGAAGGATGTTTTTTCCTGTAGAGCTAATTTAAAAGAAATTACCTATGCCTACCTGAATGTCATTTTATTATGTTGCAGTGGTTATTGTGGCAGTTGTCACATCAAATGTGAACAAGGCCATAAGATTCACCTGCTCCAGGTCGAGCACGGCATGAAAGTCTGTTTGTGAAGCACTCATTGTACCTCAACATCTATCGGGTCTAATGTACACATCTGCATAAGATTTTTATTCTGCAGTCATGTTTCATCAATGTATGCAGATCGCTAATGTACCTAGGGTCCATACTTGATCACGCTGTGCAGGTACCTGACATGTCAATGGAGGGCTGTGGGGTGTGTGTGTGTGGGGGGGGGGATGCAGTCATTGGCATATCCAAATATTCCAAGTAAGTAGGGGGAGGAGGCGCAGTCAGTGGCGTATCCAACGTTCATAAACAAGTCGGGGAACAGGTGACGGAATATACCTGAGCTGCCCATATGCTTACAGGGCGAGTTTAAAAGTCATCTCCCTGAATCTTGAAATGGGCAAGGAAGGGGAGGTATATGGCTGCCTAATGCTGGATACGCCACTTCCATTTAAACATCTGAATTTTAGATTTGTTTGTCAATGAAGAGGGTATAATTCAATGTCTTGCAGGAAAGTGTTAGGCTTTCAATCATTTGCAGGCAGCTTTCCTCTTGCTGCTGTGAAGAGGAACAAGGAAAGAAAGGAGAGTGCAATTCTTGATGAGGGGAGGCTAGAAGAGAAGGGAGAAGAGGAGGGGATGGAGAAGGGGGCAGAGAGGGGGCAGAAGAGGACTGTTTTGTTGTTCAGACTCTTGACCAGTAAAGAAGCATAGATGATAATCATATATGCTTCTTTCCTGGTCAAGGATGATGATATTGCTCTAAAAGGAGTCACTGTATCGTTTTACAAGAAATTTCATTTTCTTCTTTGTAGATGAGGTAAAGAAAGTGGTAGATAAATAATCATTTTAAGAGAGAGAGAGACAGAGAGAGAGAGAGGGGGAGACAGATATTGTCTTAGGGAGAGAGGAGAGATGGGAGTAAAAGGAGAGAGAAATAGAAAGTTGAACTCTGTTCTAGAAAGAAATTCCACAGAAGGAAGGTAGCAAGAATGTAACGAAATGTCTGTAACAAGAGATCTGGAATGGATGCAAATCATGCAATTGAAGTGAGTGAGGGCAGCTGTAAAAAATGTAATCAAGCATTAATCTAGAAATTGAAAATCACCTGAATGCTGGAATTGCATAGGAAAGTGGGAGATGGGGGAGGTCATCTATGCTAGACTCTGCATCTCATGCTTGAACTAGATTTTAATCTTTGTAACTGTGTCTTCATTTGACAAAGAAGGGATAGTATAGGCCTTGTATGCATGAGGCTGTAAACCATCTTTAAAAAATGGTCATGGCAAAATAAAAACCTATTTTACCTGTAAATAAATGGCAAATGGGGGTGACAAAGAATCAGCAACTAATTCCCTTAGAGGGTATTCAAGAAAACATGATTATAAGATAAAGAAATGTCAACTATTCTTGTGTTATTTTGTTTTACCCCAGCTGTTTTATGCAGTTTTTGAGACTTTGTAATGAATAGATGCCAGTAACCAACAACTTTGCAAGATTATTGTGTGAGATTTGCCCACAGCTACAATATAATACTATGAAACCTTCTGAAAAGGCTGTATCATGTTTTTCTTTGAAATATGAAGAAGAAAAAAATGAATGATGGACCCTTGTTACTCAGTGATTGAAACTGTAAGCTGATATTATGTTTTCCATGAATTAAGCTAGAATACGATCATAAAGAAGGTATTTGAAAAAAGAAAAGAAACCTAAGGCGATTTCAGTATAGCTTTTTGCATCACATTTTGTAATGAATGAACATTTTAATGATATATTATGTCTGCTTGGACCGTCACAGAAGGCGTTAAATCTGTGTTAACGTATTGTTCAAAACAATTCTTGATAGTGAACAGAGCTCAACCAATAATTGCTTGATTTGCATTTTCATCCAATCCAAGAATGAAACATTTATGCACAAACCAATTTTCATGATCTTTTCAAAATTAGCCGGTGCTCACTCAAGCGTAAAATATTTTCAATACTTTAAGGATCGTCCAATTGAATAAACCCTCACCCATAATTCCATAAGGCAAAAATCATGCAGATATCGTAAAATTATAATTAACCAACTTATTTTGGGGTGTGTTGTTAAATTCACAAAAATGAAGGCTTTTACAGTAAGAAATGAATGATTGATCTTTATATGCTGGATAAAACGTAAATACCCCATGATTGTGTTGTAGATATAGGCCTGCATGTAATCTGTTGTCATTCAGACTTGGTCATTTTGTTTTTCTTGTAAGTACTTGACAAATTCATTAGAATTAAATTAGGGATTGGAGGTAGATAGATAGAAGATCATTGAAATAAGCAAGGCTGTCGGGGTTCAGAAACTAATCACCATTGACGTCACGAAAGTGATGTCTTCTCCGGAAGACAGGGACATGATATTGTTGTGTTACAGCTGTGTAATACAACCCCTGTTCAAAGCGTCTCTCATGTTGGTGAGTAGGTAAGCGCTCGTGTGTTTGTTCGTGTTGGGGGTGAAGTTCAGCTTGAAGCAGTGCCAAACTGTAAGTCGCGATGGCTCAATTTAGAAATCATCTCCAAGCAGTTAACGATGGACTCTCAATCCCGTTTCTTCTCCCTTTCTTTCCCAGGGGGATGCAGGGACTGATGCTGAAGACGGAGAGATCGTGTTTGCAAAGTCCAGTCAGTAAACAAGCTTCAAATAAAGGTAAGTGGTTGTTTTGACAAATTTGACTCTCGGCAAACGTGATTCCCCAACGCTTTTTCACCTCTGCTTCATGACTCTTATCATTTTTGGATGAGATATCAAGTTTAGGATGGACCAACTTATCGACAAGTTTTATAAATCATCATCTTTGTGCTTCTTGGTGCCTTTGCAGTGGTAAGCTTCATAGTTGTATTGAACACTGTTTTGCAGACCATCTTGCCTCCTTTACTCTTTAGCCTACTGCTCATAATTTTAAACAAAAGAGAATGTCTGGTTTCTCTGAGGATAAATTTTTACAAATTTTCCAGATTTTTGTGTGGTCATGGAAACAATCTGGCAAACATGTATTGTACATTAAGTAGCCTGTGTTGCGAGAATGTGTCCTTGCTATTTGTGAAATTATTTGCTACTTCTGGCTCCAAATGAGTGGCATGAAAAAACATGCATTCTTAAAAACTATACACTATCATGAAATGATAAAGCAGCCTATATTACATTTCTATGAATATATCATTTCCTTAGACCCAAAAAGGGCATTAACTCACGTCTGCATTCATCGAAGTAATGACTTTCTGGCTCTAAATGGACGATATGAAGAAGAAAAAAAAAACACCTCCTAAAATATTCTGTTCTATCATGCGGTGATCATTCAGGTTCGTATAGAAGCCTGTACGAAAAGCCCTTCCTTAATTCTGTCATTTGCTGAGAACCAAAAGATCACTATGTAGTGTCTTTACGCACAGAGTTATTAAGTCAGATATTGCCCTATTGGCTCTACATGGACATATTAAAGAAAAATTAATCTTAATAAAATTGTCAATATCATGAGATTTTTTGTTTTTGTCTTTGTTTCTGTTTTTGAGTCACAAGTGCCCTTTAAGCATTTGATTTCAAGTGGGTTCTGCACCATACAAATCTCATATATTATTATTATCATTATAATTAGATTTTGTAAAGAAGCCTATATGAATAGCATTTCTGAATACATCATTTGATAGCTAAAAGGGCATTAATTTTTGGCCTTACGCATTGAGGTAACGTCTTTCTGGCTATAAGTGTTTGGTATAAGAAAACATGCATGTATCCTCAAAAATCGTCACTATCATGAGATGATAATTAGATTTGGTAAAGAAGCCTTTCATGTGGAGCAGGTGTCGTGATGTGAAGAAGGAATCAGATCGGTATGCCTTCAGGCAAGAAGTGCCTCTTGAGGATAGTGTTCCCAATTAAATGAAAGCATGACCAGAGTTACATCTAGGTTTAAATTATCTGTGTCCGAGCTATAGTCTTGAGAGGTGTTAGATAGGTGAAAATGGAATAGGTATAGATTTGTATGAAAATTCACTCCATCATCTATAAATGATCTGGCTGCTGAGAGCCAGTAAGGTATTAAATCTTATCTTCTATTCTTTCACACAGCATTGATACCCTTATGGCTCTCCAAGAAGAGTTCTATTCCAGACTGTTTGTCCTTGATTCTGCTTGTGTGCGTGGGTAGGAGACTCCGCCAAGAGATTTTGAAACGGAGTCTGAAGTGTTAGGTTTAAAATCTTGTGGGAAATCAGCGTATTTCGGTCAGGTTTAGAGAACATTCAAGATCTTTCTAAAAGCATGATTTTTTTGTTTTGGCCTTCTTTTATTTTATTTTTTCTCCACTAAGTTTGAAAGAAGAATTGAGAAAGAAAGGAATGAAGAGAGCTGTCTAGAATTCCCACTGGGTTTTTATTATTTTGTTAAGTATGTTTGTCTGGGAGTTTAATCAGGAGTAGATGATGGAAAAAGAGGGCAACGAACAATGGGAATTAGGAGTCTTACCTCTAGATGCAGAGATAGAGGTATATGAGGTAAATGAAGCAAATATCATAGTCGTACCATTGGGATCTTGATAGAAATGGGTGTTGGTAGAGAGAGAGAGAGAACGAGAGGGAGAACGAGAGGGAGAGAGAGAGAGAGAGAGAGAGAGAGGAGAGAGAGAGAGGGAGAGAGAGAGAGAGAGAGAGAGAGAGAGAGTTCTATAAGAGAAATGTTGTATCATGCAATCACTTCATGACCTGTTCACTGATGCATACTATTAGCAGACATTGCTGGCCACTTCTATTATACCATCTAATGAAGATATGAAACTCTTAAATCTTTTGCATTTATTCATTACTAAACAAGCTTTTTGTAATTAACTAACTATTGTAGATACAATTTCATATCATGAAGTCAAGACCTAGATACTTGTTTCTCATTTTGATATAATATCGTTTCTTGAATTCTTGCATTCTATCTCGCCTCTCTCTCTCTCTCTCTCTTTCTACCTTTCTCTCCAACTTTTTGTCTTTCATTCCTTTGTGGAATGCATTGAAATCACATTTTTTTAGAGTTAAAAATGAAGGGGGAGGAAATCTGCTGTTTGCTCACTTGTTTACGTGGGGAGGGGACCATTATCCGTGGATACTCCACTGCTAGTTATTATGTCATTATGCTAATTATTCAAGTACAGGAGAAATGGAAAAAAGAGTATTCTGCAAACAAAATACATCACTATCATTTCATATAAAGCTCCAATGACTAGATCTTTGCAGTCAATATTCTATAATAACCAAATTCCTAACTTTAACACTGGACTCAACACTTTATCTAACCCATACCATAAACCTACACCTAATTAAACAAAAGAATTGCGACCTAAACCCTAATCCTCTATCTTTGACGAAATAAAGCCCAGGGCAAATGCCACCAGAGCATTAGACAGAGCCCCAAAGAAAGATCCTCATTTTGTCTTTCATTACATGTAGGGTGTAATTTCCCAAGGTACCCATCACCTTTTCTTGGGTTTCAATCCCATTCAGATATTCTATTACTGAATGCTCAATTATGCAACCATTTCTAATTGTAGTAATGCATTCCCGTACATGTGAGAAATAAATCATAAATTGTCTATTAGGAGATGAGATGGGCATTTTGCTTTCTCACTTCCCCAATTTCAAGATAAGAGCAGGAGAGAAGAACAGAGATAGTGAAAGGAAAGAGGAGAGATTAAGAGAGAATGAGAGATGGAGAAGAGATGAGAGGGAGAGAGAGTGAGAGGAGAGAGAGAGAGACAGAGGGGGGAGGGAGAGAGAAAAAGAAAAGGGAAATATAAAAGCTTGGACACTAGAAAATAAATTTACTTGGGGGTCTGTTTGAAGATGGGATTTTTTCCCCTCATTTCCCTGATTTCAAGATAAAAATGAAGAAGAGAGAGAGAGAGAGGGGGAGGAGGAGGGGGGTAGAGAGGGGAGGGAAGCTTAAAAAGCAATATTAGATGGATAATTTCAGATATAGAGTGATAGAGAAATAAAGAGACTTACGCAATAAAGTAGATGGAGAGAGGAAAAAATGGGAGCAAGAAAGTGAATATTACAAATTATTTAAGAGAAAGAAAGGGGATGTCTGAGAGAGATGTAATTTGATAAGTGAAATACAATCATAATTCATACATGTCATAAAGACGAAAATAGAAAACAGGAATGAAATAAGAGAAAGCAAGATAGAGAGGGGGAAACAGAATGAGAGAGAGAGAGAGGGGAAAAGAAAGATGGGCAAAAGAGAGAATGAAAGAAGGAGTGAGAGAGATGGAGGGCGAGAAAGATGGAGAAAAGAGAGAAAGGATGAGTGAATGAGAGAGAGAATGACAGCTAAAGATAGAGAAATAGAAAATGAGAGATACACTTTGCAATGAAGTGAAATCCAATCTTCATTCTCTATTCATGGCATCCATCACCATTATGACACCCAATGTCCGCTCAGGAGTCCGCTTAGGACGCTCGTTTTGGAGCCCAGAGGAGCCGCTAGGGAGTCCAATGGTTTTCAAGGGTGAACAGTCTGTGCGGGCAGTTTCACTGTGTTCACATACAATCAAATTGTACTTTAGTACTACCATGAGAGGAATAACCTGTATTCATGAAAGCATTTGAACTATAGACCAGTTTTGAAATGCAAATACATTGGTATTCATAAGAAGTCGCCAGAGATTCCTGTGACTTGTGAGGGTGAACAGTCCAACCTTCACATGTAAAAGTTCACCTTTAGAACTAATACAATGAAATCGTACTTTAGTTTAATATGTGTTTTTAAAAGATAGTGGCTTATATTCATACCAATGTATTAACTTTAGCCAGTTTACAAACCAAGTAACTAAGTGGATACTCAGGAGAACTTGCCAGGGAGTCCATTACCTTGGTGTGGCGGCACAGTCCATGCAGGCAGTCATGATACGTTCACACATAGTTCACTTTTACAGTCAAATTGTGCTTTAATTTTGTGATCCAATATTTGTTTGGGTTTTATTTCTTCAAATTACTGCAGAGCAATTGTCACCAGAACATGTTGTAGAACCTGTTTTGAAGTGATTTAAAGGTGCCATTATATGGGTTCATAATTATCTCCTCAAGAAATCTACCTCTCATGAATAAGCCTAAAATGACAATCCCCTGCAGCTCTGAACATCTAGACACATGAAACGACCAGTAAAGCGCTGTTCGAGCTTGGTATGAACAGGAGTAGAGTCCAGCTTCCATCATGCGCGATTTCCGCTCCATAAGGCACCCGATTGATTGCGAGCCATCTCGATTTCAGCCAAATTTTCAGGTGCATGTTGGAGATGAAATTATTGCGATAAGGGAGCTTCTTCGGCGACACATTTTCCAATTTTTTATTGTGTACAGAGCTGCAGATGCAGACGTAACGGCTCAACGATTGCCTTGGAGAGGCTGACCGCGATGGAGCGAGAGTTGTCCAGTTATCGATTGGATGCGTTTTACCTGCAGACATTTGTTGGGTCAATAGTGCAGACAGTTTGCACAACGGTCATCACGATGATAGATTTTGTTGGGTATTTGTAGCTTGTACTTTGAGAGAAGTATTAGAGTGCTCTGACATTTGATTTGAGTTTTATTATGTTTTGTTTTGTTTGTTTTGTTTGTTTTTGGTGGGTCAGGGGTTCATTTGGGTTTTAGGTTAGGTTGAGGGTGAGGGTTAGGTATAGAGTGTGATCCTTTGTTGACACTAACCATTTATTTAGTCTGGAATATTAACCAGGATGTAACTTTTGGCAGAACATGTGTGAGAGGTCAACATTTTTAAGGCCTCCAGAGTGATGAATACAGAAATGTGTATTGGAAAATATACATTTTTGTGTACTTTAGAAACTACAAATATTGATAACATCTTGTTCTTGTATTTGTAACGTTTGTTTTACTGTGAGTAAAAAGTGTGCTTGATATTATTCACTCTACATATAAATAATAGTACTTTTAAACATGTTAAAAGGCAACCATATGGTAACAAAAATGATTTCTATAATTTCTTCCTTGATATTCCACTTCAAGTAGTATCTTTAATGAAGTGAATTAAAGGTAGCCATATTAATGAGAAAGTTGAGTTTCAGTAAAGATGACAAATAATGTGTGAGCTTTCTTATTCTCTTTCATCATTTTGGAAGAGGTCATCATAGAAATGTCCCCTGAAAAAGGAGTGCTCTTAGAGATGCCCTCATATTGGAATATGACAGGAAAAGCAGAAACTCTGGACCAAATCCTCGTGGTATATGTATGTGTAGACCCATATACCGATTTCTATGTGAAGTGTATGTGATTTAAGTTCTATTCATTTTGATACTTCCAACTTCCAGAACCTCACAGTTAACAGTTAACAACTAAATTATTCATACTTCTTGTAAATTTGAATTTTTTGTTTTTTGTTTGTAAATCAAGAATGAAAGTTTGACTGGTTTAATTAGGTCCTTTGTTGAATACTTTTAGATGTAAGCTTCAATATGTCACATTCACAAGAAACATAAATTGGGACAAATCAATGTTTCACATACTTAAAATATACCTGTATTTGACCTTGTAAGGGTATGAATAATGGAGTTGTTCACTCTATATCTCATGTTCCGCATGCACATCAACCTTTTCCCAATTGCTTCCATGCAGTCTATAACGTGTTTGCATGGACAGTACTCAACTTTTTCCTTTATGATAGGATTATAAACTGTAAATGGTCCTTTGAAAATGTTGAATGGTGACCATGGCAGGGTAATAACTGGATTTAATGGGCAGGAATGGGGCGATGCACTGTCTACAACTCGCTTAATTACCACACTGCCCATATTATCTATCCCAGTGCGTCCAATCAATTATTTAAATGAGCAGGTATAGTTAGGTGACCATAGTAATGAGAGTTATTCACTTTTATTAGTAGGCAACTATGGTAATAAAAGGTTTAGTAGACATGATAGGTGAACTGTCCATGATATATCCCTTCGTATTCCACTGCAGTTAGTACCTTTAATGAATTGAAAGGTGACCATGGTAATGAAAGAATAATTCCCTGTATATAGTACTTTAAATGACTTTCAAGGTAACCATAAAAAGAATTAGTGGGTGGGATAGGGCACTGTCCATAACTCCCTTCATTACTTCACTGCCCATATCATCTACCATGGTGCATCCAATCAATTATTTAAATGAGCAGGTATCGTTAGCTTGGGTAAGGTGATACCATATCTCCTGGACCGCTTCCTCCGTCTCACTCTAGAGAGTCGTGTAGCCTCGTATCCATCCAGAGTAACATTTCTCTTTTATCAGCAAAACGATGTAGAATATAATTTAAAAACAAATTGAAGCGTGTAGACTAGTATAGTGAGTATCTAAAATATATATTTAATTTCATTTCATTTATTTATTTAAGCACGGAGGCCTACCTCAGCCCATGGACTGTTCTTCCGTAGGGCCGTGCATACATAAAAACATACAATATAAAAATAACATATATACAACATAATACAACATAATGATAAAATAAATATATACACAATAAATACAACAAACACTAAAAATACATATGAAATGCTTAAAGGGGACGGGATTACTCATCAATGGCTCTTGATTCCATATACTTATTTAGATTACGTTTGAAATTCATACATGACAACTCACGTTTAAGTTCTTGTGAAATAGAGTTCCAGCACTTCGCACCAAAATAACTAAAGCTCTTTTTCTTGAAACATGTTCTCAATTTCGGTAGTAAGAAATTATTAATTGAATTTCTCATATCATAATTCCATTTTTTGAGTTCAAATAAATCTAGCAAGTAATTAGGACAATTATGATTAGCAATTTTATACATCATGTAAAGAGCATGTTTATCTCTTCTTTTTCTAGGAAATCAAGTTTTAACTGCTGATACAGGGAAATTGTAGGATATCTAGCATCAACTTTTAATACAATTCGGAGCGCTCTATTCTGAAGAACCTGAAGCTTCTTAACAGATTTTCTCTTTATATTTCTCCAAACCACATCACAATAGTCAAGTTTACTTTGTAATATTGTTTTGTAAAACATAAGTGCAATGTTCTGCGAAATATAGTTCCTTATTCTTTTAAATAGGTACAGCTTTTTAATATCTTTTCTCAGAAAATTAACATATTCATCCCAATCGAGATAGTGATCTATATATAAACCTAGATATTTGCAATGATGTATCTGATTAAGTTTTACGTCATTAATATATATATATATATTAATCGTTCGATTTTTAACTTTGGTTCTAGATCCAATTAACATGACCTCACATTTTTTAGTATTGAGAAATAATTTGTTTGAGTTCAACCATTTTGATGTCCAGTATACTATAATTCCCTATTTTACTGTTAATCAACCATTTGTAAGGAGAAAAAAGGAGAGGAGAGTGGTCGGCTTACACAGGAGGGCAGAAAACCTGTTCTCCTTCGAGTGAGGCTATTCAGGCAAGGATAAGTTTCCAAAGAGACAGAAAGATAATAAGATAGAAAGCGCTTCTCATTGGGAGAGGAGGATTGCAATTTAATATACTCCATACTTCTTTTCAAAGGAGGAAACAAATTCTATCTGTGAGTCGGGCTAGATAGGCAAGGATACCTTTTCAAAGATACTTATGTAAGTTCAAAAGAAATCTATAGACATGATACAAAAAATTATAACAAAATATTTTTTTCACACAATATTTTATGTTGAATTTATGTCTATTAGTTAAATACATTGTAATATGCACCTACATGTAATATTTTCCTTACCAAGTCTCATCCCTTTCTACATAATTACATTCAGGTAGGTGTCATAGTCAAGTGGTTTAAACACTTAGCGAGAGATGTTAAGATTGTGGATGTGATCCCTGACATAACACTTTCATCCTTAACTCTTTGCCCGCCACGTACACAATCCCCCCTGTGCCACATTGTTTTTAGGGTGCCACCTTAGGAGGGGTTCTGCATGGACTATGCTTATTCAACTCGCAATAACTTTTGATTGGTGTACTGTAATGAAAAACTTTGTGTAGCAATATTGTATAGAAATTAATAGTCTTGCCAATGGTATCATTTTTGTAATGTATATTATCATAAATTTTGAGATTATCAACTCGTCTCCTCCTAATAGGGGCCATCCTAGCTCATCAGAATATTTGCAAAAGCAGTTTCAAAAACTCAATTTTTCTCGGAAAATGTCAATGTAAACAATGTCTGCGAAAGCGGTGCAATGAAGTGTGATGTGTATACAATGCGAAGCACGCGTTACTATTGTGTGTGTGTGCGTACAATAGAATTAAATGCGTTCCGTGTGTATTGTGAATGAAATGTGACTTGAGTCGAAGTTGGCAGCCCGCTGTATGTTCCGCTAGCCGAACGTAGCGGGCAAAGAGTTAAGCGAGGCATTTTCTTTACATTGGTTCTTTCCACCCAGGTGATATATTGAAACCCAGTAGGATGCAGAAATCATTTTGGTTAGAGTAGCATTGATTGTGCATGTCTGTTAAATGGCGCCTGTCTGGAATGTTGCCCAGGAAGTGGAGAATGTGCACACAATGTATGTAGGGAAGCCTGCATCTGATGACCAGGCTAGTCATATATCTGTGAAGCATCGTTGTTTATAAAGCGCTACTCTCAGTCTCATGTATATTTCCAGAATATGATTATTATTATCATGATATAAATGGACATTGGAGGAAGATGTCATTTATTATTTATGTGAGCAGATGTTTTTTCATCTCTAAAATACCTGATCCTTTAACAATTTTATAGCTGACTTACAGCACTGAACATGAACAATAAAATGGTGTCACAAATATGGATAATATAATATGGTATAGAAATTGCCCTTGAACTGGTTTCTCAAAAGTCTTTGTAATCATAATAGTGTTGTCTTTTTATCATTCTTTTATAAGATTTGAATTAGTAAACGAATTGAAGACATCTCTCAAACTCATGTCGGTTCATCTTGAGCCTCGCTATACAATACACATTATAGAAAACTATGCAATTTTTATCCTCTAATTGACAATTTTATTTTTCCAGGAATGACCCATCTTAAAATCCAGAAGCTTCATATCCCTAATATCCAATTTCAACATCAGATTATCATCAAGTACAAGGTTATTCTACAGGAAGAAAATAAGCCTTCTGTTAGGTGAAAGAAGATACTAGATAGCGTTCTGCCATGACAGTTTCAATCCATAGTCATCATTGCATGGTCGTTGTTTTAAACAAGGTTATCGGATACGTCTCGAACGAACGCGCAAAGGTGTCAAATCTCTCGCTCCAAAAAGCGTTTCGCTCACCAAATCACAACAATTAAGGCTGTGAGTTAAGGAGAGAAAAACATCCCCCTAGCCACAATTATTGATCCACCCCCTTGAAGTTTGCATCTGTATTTTCTTTTATTGGAAAGAGAAGTATAAGTTCTCAATACATTGTGCTTGGTAGTTTCTAACGTTTTTGGTCATGTATCAAGTCATAAACGACATTCTCTTGTTTTCATTTTGTTCAAATGGGAAGAAGATGGTTCATGGAATTGAGATTTGATGATTTTTTTTTTCCCTTCTTTTTTACACTTTTGAATAGTTGTATTTATAAAGCATGTTACTTGCATAGAGAGGTGACATTGTCTTGTGAATACCTCGCCAGATTGTGAATCATAGGGGTTGCGGTTCGAGTCCCAGCCATTGCACTTAGGTCCTTTGGTATTGCCTCTCACCACCCAGGTGAAGTAAATGGTAGATACAGACATCATATCACCTCTCTCTCTCTCTCTCTCTCTCTCTCTCTTTCTCTCTCTCCCTCTCTCCCTCCCCTCTTTCTCTCACCCTCTTTCTCTTTTCCTCTCTTTCCCCTCTCTCTCCCTCTCTCTCTCTCTCTCCCTCTCTTCCCTCTCTCTCTCTCCCTCTCTCTCTCCCTCTCTTCCCTCTCTTTCCTCTCTCTCTCCTCTCTCTCTCCCTCTCTCTCCCTATCTCTCCCTCTCTTTCCCTCTCTTTCCCTCTCTCTCCCTCTCTTTCCCTCATCAAAGTTTAATTTATCTTTAGGATGCCTCAATAACCAGGTCAGCAAAATGCTAGAAACATAATAAAGAAAAAAACATTGATCTGCTCTTGTTTTCCCATCACAGTAAGCACAACCTACTTCTTCAAAGGAAAAATCTATTGATTCCGATAAATCTTGACAAACAGCTTTCCGATCACCTGATATGACATATTGTCACCTGATCTTGCCCCTTTATGACTTATTTTCATCTGTGTTTGTGCTCATGCTCTAGATATGATTGTGCTTATGCTCTAGATATGACTGTATAAAGTATGGTAACTCTTTCTATTCTCTTGATCTAGATACATATTTATAACATGCTTTGATCCTTCCATCTGTGACATTTTGATGTATGAGACTAGTCATATGCATCAGTGATTTTATTTATTTATTTATTTTATTTATTCAGTCTTCTTTAAAAAACACAGGGTAGCCCCATTCAGTGCCACAAGATAATGTGTGTTAAGAACCAGAAGGGTGTTCACTCATATACTTGAATACAGATTGAAGGTCCTACTAGCTCTTATACAGGTTATATACTCTTGTGTTGTGGTGATGAAATTACTTTTCAAGGAATAGCTGAATTTTGGGGGGTATTGTTTATCATTTAAAAAATAGGATGGATTGTGGAGTAGAGAGAGCTTTGTATGAATATCTTATATTTTGGGTATGGAATCAGAGATATCTCCTTAATGCTGTCAGTTATCCATCATGGTGATTTTTAAAGGAATAAGCAATTCATCAGCTGCCTGCAAAAAGGCCGTTACTCCCATTCACAATACATATCTCTTATGACCTTCTTGCGGAAAGTTGATGAAATGTACCCATCACATGATTGGAAAAACTTTCAAGAAATCAACTTAAAGATAAGATAAGGATAAGGAAACCCGTTTACTTGCTAGACTTCACTGTCAGACACTATTGAGTGACTGACTGGCTTTTTTCATCTTTGGTAATAACATACATAAAATGAACTGTAAAGGGTACATGAGCATTTGTCTACATCAATAACCCACTTCTTGTAATGGCCAAAATTAAACTGATTGAATCTTTGCGCAGGATAAAACGTACAACATTTGGTACAATGGTCTGAAAAATCAGACTATTACTTACTGGCTCTATAGCTCCTAAGTCGATTCTACAACTAATAGTCGTTATTTTCCCACTTAAAGCCCAAGTCCACTCCCATTTTCAAAAATTATAACATGTTGTAAATAAATCAAAGGTTAAAACTGCCAAATATCACGGGCGTACTTCAATCAGGTGATTTTTAAGAGCCATTTTTGTTTCGGGTATTTCGAGCAAAACATTTATGTTGCTGTACGGATGTGACGTATGCTCCTCACAACGAAAGTGCCAGTGGTATACATTCTGACAATAGGCTATTTTTAATGTAACCAATTTAATGCATACTTTGTGAAGTGCCTCTATACAAACTATTTCTTTCACCTGATAAGAATAATATTGTTTCATTATTCTTATCAGGTGAATGAAATAGTTTGTATCGAGGCACTTCACAAAGACGTATGCATTAAATTTGGTTACATTACGAATCTGTGTTGTGAGGACCCTACGTCACAACCGACTCGATCATTAACTTGTTTTTGCTCATTAAAAAAAATTATTAAAAATAAATCTGAGCACCATTTTCCAAAACCAAGTTATATTTGGGCTTTTTAGATTTTTGTCTATCTAATCAGCTCAACTTTTCAGTGGAGTGGACTTGTACTTTAAAGACATTTTCAAGCCCCCTTTTTTTTAGGGAAGTTCTAAATTAGTATTGTCTTTCAAATGCTGTTGGAATTTAACCATTTCATTTTTTGGGCCTGCAAATGGGACATAGTACCTTTAAGAGGAATTTCACAACCATCTTGTATTGCTGTGTACAAGTTATGTTTAGATTACATAATATGACATTGTCTTCTTGATGTACTTCAATCGGTGATGAATGCACAATGTTGACTTTTTAGAAGGTTCTTTGTGATCATGTTTTTTATGAGGATTCCCTCCCCCCCCCAAAAAAAAAGTAAATGCTTCTTCTAAATACCCATTATATATTGAAGGTGTTTATATCATGATATTTTATATCAGAACAAGATTTATACCTTTAAGAGTTTCATTAATAATAATAATAATAATAATGTTGGATATTTTTATAGCTCTCATATCCACCACGCAAGGTGCTCAAGGGCGCTCCAATATTACCCTGACTCTGCTAGGCTACCGATTTCTGTGCTCACAGAGTGACACAGAGTGGCAAATGTAGATTAACACATTTTTATATACATTTATGGTATGTTTGAATTACAATTAACCTATTTCTCTTGATGCCTTTGAGCAATTGCAATAAAATAACTTGAGACAACCCCTGATGACATGATTCATGGCTGTGCAACATAACAATTCAGAGGAGTCTCATTTTGAGTAATATATTCATGAGCATTTTGAAATGGTATAGCCAGAGCTTTAAAGCTCATATTTACTTGCCTCTATTTATAAAATAGATAAAGGCGAGTACTGGTCATGCGATTTCATTTTAAACAAAACCAATGAGAAGTTATTCCGAAAGGCTGATTACAAAATTACATAAGAATAATTGTATATATCTGGGAATCGTAATCATTATAATGAGAAGAAGTATGACCGAATCTTGGTGAGAATCTTACAGTGAGAGTACTGGACGCTGGTAAAGGGTATATACACAGTCATGTTGCATGAGAAAGTGGTCCAAAGTTTTCAACATTTATCATCTCTATATTGAATATGAGGGCATCTCAAGAGCCATCTTTTTCATGTGAAAATATTTCTAAGATATTGTTTTAAAAATGAGAGAGATCACAAATGACTTTCCACCCCATCAGAACTCAACTTTCTCTAAAGAGGTTTTATGAGTAGTCATTGATTAGGAGTCATATGTGTATGAACCTAAGATTTTAACTGAAATCAAACAAGAAATATTTTGTCATCCTCTTCTGATTAACGTCTTATCATATCTAATATTCTGAATAGAAAACATGCCAAAAATCTAATTAAGATTCTACTCAGAACAACATCATTTATATAAGAAAATATATCTTTGTTGTTGCAACAACAACAAAAACAGAAACAGAAAAGAAAAGAAGGAAAAAAGGTGCAAATTGATACATGCACATTATACCCTGCTTGCAATTTTGACACAATTTATTGAATTTCATGGCATTTTTGCAAAAACAGAAAACAAAAAACAAGAAGGTATCAATCTGTTTTCTGGATATATGAGATATATATGCATAGGATCTAAGCATACATTAGAAGACGAAACGTACTCAGTAGATTTGATCCTTGTACGGTAGGTAGGATTGTCATTCTTTGTAAGCTACTTGTTCGACATACATAAATATCACTTCCTTGAATCGCAGATCAGGAAGGATTTGATTTCATGAGGAGATGGAGGTTTGTCAGCCTGTATTGTGATGGGACAGTTTTAAGTCACTGTTGTTTCCCTCCTCCATAACTACAGCATGTTTCTTTAAAAGAACCCTACTTTCTCAGCAGTATTCCATGAAATTTACCCCTTTAAAGATACTATGTCCCTTTTGCAGCCAACATCAAATTCTGTAGAACTTTGCAGAAATTATGAATATGTCATGTATGTCCTGTCTGTGAAATTTAAACGTTAGCAGTGTCCTAATATTCAAATTATGCAAGGAAACCCGTTTACTTGCTAGACTTCACTGTCAGACACTATTGAGTGACTGACTGGCTTTTTCATCTTTGGTAATAACATACATAAAATGAGCTGTAAAGGGTACATGAGCATTTGTCTACATCAATAACCCACTTCTTGTAATGGCCAAAATTAAACTGATTGAATCTTTGCGCAGCATAAAACGTACGACCATTCGGTACAATGGTCTGAAAAATCAGACTATTACTTACTGGCTCTATAGCTCCTAAGTCGATTCGACAACTAATAGTCGTTATTTTCCCACTTAAAGACATTTTCAAGCCCTCTTTTTTTAAGGGAAGTTCTAAATTAGTATTGTCTTTCAAATGCCATTGGAATTTAACCTTTTCATTTTTTTGGCCTGCAAATGGGACATAGTCCCTTTAATAGATCTATAGAAAAGAAAAGATAATTTCTTTCTCTGCCATATGATACCTCATTCATGACGATGAGCTTGGGATAATCAAAATATTTCAAAGATAAAGTTGAGTAATGAAAGGTTATGTGATTTCATTGTGAAAGAAACTCTAGATGCAATTGGCAAAGATTGATTATGTTCGACATCAGCATTGACATGCTCTGAAGGTTTGGATTCATCAACATGAAAAGATATTGACTCAATCTTGCAAGAAATCACTCAGAGATAGGAGTACACATGTATGTGCTTGAAAGTTTGCTTCAGACGTTTCAGCCATTTCTTGTCATATTTTGAATATAAGAGGTTTTGAAATGCAATCCTTTTCAGGGGACATTTCCACTCTGATATTCTTCCCAAACTGACATACAATCAATGAAAAAGCAAACAACATAATTTTTCATCCTTACCAGAATTTCACCTACTCTTTAAACTAGCGAGGTAAAATTGATTTGTGCATGAGGATGGGATCTGTTGATCAATGTAATGAATGATTAAGTCTCTCTTTGATTTCAGTTAGTTTCTCTCTTTCAATCTCATGTGGTTATTATGGATTGTTATCTCATTTCAACGTTGCAAACATGTTAATCCTTTGACTACTAAACTTTCTCAATCCCATAGACTTAATACAAGATTCACCCGGTTCCAGTAGGCAATGGGGTAAATGATGCATAAATGAACATCATTATCTCTGTTTATTTTTGTTAATTAGTACCGGTACACATTTAATGGTAGAACTCTAGATGAAAATGTCATTTACATTATTCAGTCCATAGGAGGAATTTAGAACAGAAATGCCATAAGAAGTATTTGATGTGAGAAATTTGAACAACTTTTAATATACTAGTAATGATGATACTAACAGTAATGATGATGATTATGATAATACCTCTCTGGGCTAATTATTCCAAATCATCTCATTACCAAGCTAATCATCGCTTTGTCTATCCCTTTAAAGCATCTCTTCTGATGCTTGGGATCACCTGCGCTCAGCGGTAGGCAAGGATGCAATTTATTTAGCGTTAATCCGGCATCATTCACCGACTATCGAACAAATGAATCATTTGTGATATGGCTCGTCAGGCTGGCGTGACGATAGACATGGATGCCCCATGCAGACTGGCTCGGTAGCGTGATACAGCGTTGCCTCGATTAAGCGTGCTGGATTGCATGTGCGACGTGACTGGGAAACAGAACGCGGCAGATAAACAGAATTTGGAGCATGATTTTTGACGTCTCGTGGAAGGGCATATCAGAGATGATTTTTGGATTACTGATTATTGAATTAGGAGCAGTATTTTTTTTGTTTCAATATCATGACAAATGAAATATTCTCTTGGTAAAGAGGAAATAATCCTCTTTACCAAGAAAAGAGTTATAATCTTTTTTGTTGTTGAATATATATTAAAAGGAGATGAAGAAGAAGAAGTAGAAGAGATGAAGAGAGAGAGAGAGAGAGGGAGAGAGGGAGAGAGAGAGAGAGAGAGAGAGAGAGGGGGAGGTGTGTGAGAGAGAGGGGGAGGTGAGAGAGCTAGCTAGGGGAGAGGAGAGAGGGAGAGGGAGAGGGAGAAGAGAGAGGGTGGAGGAGAGAGAAAGGGGAGGAGAGAGGGAGAAGAGAGAGAGAGAGAGAGAGAGAAGATCAGAGGGAAACAGAGAGACAGAAAGAATGAGAAATATAGATAGAGAGAGAGGGGAGATAGAGAGATATAAATAGAAAGAAATGGAGGTAATACAGTTGTGAATAAAGATTTTTTAAATTTACTTTCACTAATTGTCTGTTGTGAATCAGAAGGACATAAAACCTGTTTGACATGATACAAGCTAACACCCTTCTAGCTCTGTGCAGACAATTCATTTTATAAATCATTAAATTAGCCATTTTATATGTCATTCCATATTTTTCAAATTAAATCAGGTTGCAGCCGACCTAGCTGCCAGCATACTTCCATCTACATCAGTGACTCAACCGGTATTTACTCAGATGTTAATTTGGGTCAGAGTTTCATTTTGTGGTATTCCCTTGTGGAGCTTACACAGGGGATTAATATCATTAAACATCCTCTTGCAGAAAGTTCATTTATGCCGTCATCCTTGCTTGTTGCAATGCTTCCAACATCAGGCTTGCGTCTTGAAACAGTGGTGGTGGTGGTATAGTAGAGGTGTTGTGTACTGCTTCAGTTGATCACACTGCTGCATGCAGTTATATTCTTGTGGTTGGTTGTATCAAGGTGTTATTAGCCTGAAGTCTAATAACTCCTTGGTTAGTCTGTTCCTTTGTTGTGATATTGCAGGAATAGGGTAAGTTCTAAAGATTAAGCTGCCATTTGTGTTATGCAATTCGTCATACAGTGAAAGTGAAACCTGCTTTAGCAAACATTGGATAGAAAATACACCTGTCTAGAAAATCACCATTTCATATCCCTTGAATAGCATTTGTCATTGAAACCTGTACTATAGCAACCAGTCCATAAAGACCACCTGCCTATGAAGACACCATTTTGTGTTTTCCTTGATTAGTCATTATTTACAGGTCTCTCTGTAGTTTCAATGTGTCTTGTTTCCACTTATTCCTACTGAGGTCTGATTGTGTTTTTGGACATTAAGACTTCCACATCTAACTTAGATTTACCAATCTCTTGAGTCAACTATGATGAGGCTCTCATTTTTTGCTCTTGATATCAACTTATTGGAATAATGCATGGACTTTAAGTTTGATTATTTGATTAGTAGCATTTGTCTCCAAAGTGAGTCTAATTAGCAATTTCTTTCATTTTATTTCCAATTGTGTTTTTTTGTCTTTTTGGTAATCGTTGTATTATTTCAATTTACAATCTGATAGATTCTTGATTTTTCTTTGATTATGACCAAAGTAACTAAAAAGTGTAAATAAATTGAATTTGTAACAGTTTCTCTCCTATTCTTAGTCGACAGCAGTTGTGTAACTCATTTTATAATTGTCTGTCTTTCCACAGACTGCTGATGATCAAGTCCTTTGGATATATATTGTTTGAGATACTAATGCAACATGGCTTCTAAGACATCAATCATTTGGAAGCTGTTGTACTGGGTGGTTGTGACCTGTGCCATCTTCCTACTGCTAGCTTCATTCTTCCAAGGAGTATCAGGAAGTAAGTGATGATGATGAGGAGTAGGAGAAGGAGGACGAGGAGGAGGAGGTGAATGATATTGTTGGTGTTGGTGGTGGTGGCTTTGATTATGATGATGGTGATGATGATGATGATGGTGTTGATGATGATGATGGTGATGATGATGGTGTTGATGATGATGATGGTGATGATGATGGTGATGATGATGATGGTTTTGATGATGATGGTGTTGATGATGATGATGGTGATGATGATGATGGTGATGATGGTGATGATGATGATGGTGATGATGATGCATATGATGATGATGATGATGATGGTGATGATGATGGTGATGATGATGATGGTGATGATGATGATGATGATGGTGTTGATGATGCAATTACCACAGTGATATTGATGATAACTCTTAGGGAATTAAAATAGACATAGTCTAGATGACAAAGGTACAAAGGTAGTACAAATTAGGAAAGGTACATGTAGATATGAAAACAATATTAGAATAGTTATGGGAAAGTATAAAATGACACTTTTCATTTTTAAAAGAAATCGCACAGATAACACTTTAATGGATGCTGTCTCCAGTGCATTTGTAACTTACATCTCTAGTAGGTCAATGTATCACAAGATTAGAAGAAAATTGATGCGAAGAGCTTGTATCCTTCTTGAGCCGGGCTATGATGTGCATAAATGGGTCTCTCTATCTGTACTGTGACAGTTCAATGAAGGTCACAAGTCTATGATTAGCATAGACAAGTACACCCTGGGGAGTCATCTTCCAGGATTAATTCCAAAGAACAGGTCTTTTTTGCTACCCATGCATGCTTCATATTCATAGATTATGAGCTTCACAAGAAGTCTAATCGGTGCAGAAATGGCAGATGATAAATTATTCATTATTTCTCCGATACTGTCAGAGCTTGATGCTCTATTGTTTACTAACCAACATCACATTTAGGGGTACCCAAGGCTCCTCCAAATTTGCAGATATCTAACATACCACTAGTTTATGCAAAAAATATATTTCCATCAAATATTTTTGTTTTAGCAGATCGAAGATTTAATTCCAAAGGAAATGCCATCATAATTGAGATTTACTGCTTTGACAAATGGGAGTAGTCATCGGAATTTTGCGAAAATTTTATGGAAAAACAGAAACAGACGTTTCAATAATTAGAGTATATTGGACCATTTTGGTTAGCCATGTAACCGAATGGTTTACATTGTAAGAAGAACATAAAAGTTCAGAAATGTTTCTCTGTATGATTTACGAGAAAAATATCAAATTTATGGAATTTTGTCCTTATTTCCTTTGTCACGGTCAGACAGTTAAAGTTGATATTCATAGAAGAGCCCTAAATATGGAGATATTCATATCTACAGAAAGCTTATAAGCCATACAATGAGCTTGGATGACATTCAAACAATATAACACTTCTGAAAAAGCGAAATTAGGGTGAAAACAATCACCCTATTCTCTGGGCCAAATTTGCCCTATTGTCATCCGAAACGGCCTTTAGCTGTGACGTAGGAAAAGGGAGGCGTGGCTAGTGTGCCACTTCCGGGTATCTAGTAGAATGCATGTATAACATTATAAGGCTGAAAACACAGCTTCAACTTATGTGTTATTTTACCCTTACTATAGAATAAATTATAATACAACATCGTTTGTAAGTTACTTCTCATTAATATTTCCATCTTGATATTCTAAGAAATGTATTATTTGTGAAATAAAAATGTTGAAAAATGGGGAAAAAGAAGGTGAAACTATGGCTGTGTCCCCGGCTTTGTTGTACAGCAAGCCTGCATATAATGGGATTTGGGTGCCGGCGATTTTTACCACCATGTAGTTTCACTTTGACATCTCAGTCGGAGACTTAATTCACCTCTTCCACTATGAAAAAAAAAACAGTTAGTATTGATTTGATCATTATTATGAATAAAATAAAATTCAAACAAATCGAAGAATATTTCATTTAGTCGATCGTATCATGGCTAGATTAGCTGGAAAAATCGAGGCGATTCTGCTGTTGTTACGATTCATCTGCGAGTAGTGCGGCTCTTGGCAGCCGCATTACCTACACGGCTGATCGCTGATTGAATTTAGTATCGCTGGCGGATTTACATTACCTGCGCGCACATCAAAACACACGTAAACGTGACTGCACTGCACACCGCACACACACGGTACTATACGCTTGCATTTCAGTCGCGATAGACGAAACCCTTACGAAACCAAAACGGCGAGAAATACACTATTCTATGTAATTATAGTTATCGACAAATGAAAATGGAGAAGAAACATTATTCATTGTTGTATCAAAGCAAATTCCACCTCGGAACATGATTCTACTATAGGTAATTTTATTTTGAAACACAGCTAGGTTGATTTTTCATACTATCTCCGTGTACATACAGCTCAGCTGGCAAGCTAAAGCCGGTGAAAAAGTTGAGTTGTAAACAGTCATTTTACGGATATTGTCACTTTTTCAATGCCAATAATGACATGAATATTGACATTAGGATATGTTTCAGGACGGGAGAGGACAACTGTATGTCAGATACTGACCATTCAGGCAATATTTCAATCGTTTTGAGAGAGTGGAACTGACATCGACTTTATGCACATTTGTGTGTAGATCGCAGTTAGTCTCTATAGCTGCGTGAAGCATATCTCGGCTCTGACGTCACTCACAAAGCCACTTTCCCTTAGGCGATTTCGTAGGTCAGGATAGAGTCAATTTAGTGAAATTTGATTTTCATAAAACACAAAACTGCACACTTTCGTGGCATGTTAGCTGCGTAAATTGCTTTTGTAACTCATTCAATTATAAAATAAACTATATTTATTTGATTTTATTTCCTATAAGTATCAACTTTAATACATCAAACAGTTTATCTTCACTTGTGCAGTGGGAATTGGACTACCTTGATGTAACTATGCCTTTAATGGACAAAATATGTGAAAAGCATCATCTAGCTTCCCTGGAATGTACATCAGACGTGTAGTCAAAAGCGGAGCAAATAGCAGGTCCTCTTTTAAGTGTTGAGTGGTCATTATGTACAGCTGTTCATGTAGGTCTTTGTGCTTTTCTGTGGTTGATAAAATAGGTTGGAGTGCTTAAGTACATGTCTGTCATGTCTTCCGTCACACCCACCCCCCCCCCCTCCACTCATTTTTGTCTGCAGAAAATACTGACAAATTAATGCCTCAGTCACACCTTTGCGTATTTGGCTTGCGTATTTGGCTTGCGTATTCCTGCGTATGTAGGCAAGCCGTTTAACATTTATTCCTATTTCTTGATATCAAGAAATGATTTTCTGTTGTAAAGCAATGGTAATTCTTGATACCAAGAATTTGATTGATTGATATCAAGAAATAGGAATAAATGTTAAAACAGCTTGCCATAAATATGCAGCAATACACAAGCCAAATATGCAAAGGTGTGACTGAGGCATAAGGGGAGCACAACTACTTCCTGCATCTCTCTTGTAAATCCCTATACAGGCATATCTCACGTGCACAACCCAATTATTTGTTTGTTGTTTGTCAGATATCTTTCAAAAATTGAAAAGTCTAATCCATTAAAGCTATATATAGAGCTTTCTGCAATATCTACTGTTCAGAGTCAGGAGGTCGTTTACTCTGTGTTAAAAGGATATGAGTTTAAAATGATAGAACTTAGCGCTCTCCTGGCTCTGAACAAGCTATATCTGATCACTAGTTTGAGGGATTGGAGGCAAAGCAAAATTTAATTGAGGTAGATAAATTTTAGACTCTAAAAAGAAAAAGATGCTTAAAGTTAATACACAACTGTATGGAGAATTTGGCAAGAAGTAAGAAAAAATGTTTTGAAAGATTTAAACAGTTCTCTTGTTATCTTATGCAGATATGAATATATAGAAGTCAGCAAGCACAAATTATATGGGAATACAATACAATGAATAATCTAGCTTGACCGTGGTCACAAAGAGAACAGCTCCAGAACAGGCCCTTGTAGTGGTGAAGCATGGGCCCAGACATTGAGGGGCACCCGCAATAGAGAGGGGGGAGGGGTGGGGGTGGTCTTATTCGGTAGAGGAATTGTAGATTTACAAGGCTGTTGGTTAAGGGGAGGATATGGGAGGAGATTAGAGTATCTTCTTTTCATGTTCCCTTTCCCCTATCCCTTTTTTCTTTCCTTTTTCTTTTTTGTTTTGTTTTATAATAGGGGCATATGCTGCTCCTGTAGCTATGGCTCTTAGCCCTTTCAGGAGTCGGTATACATTCTATAGACTTCAGACATTCCATTATGTGTCGCAAGTAAGAATGGATTTGTACCTTAAAATTACAAGAACATGGCATCAATTATCTCCTTTAAAGTGGCGATCCTTACACCTTGTTTGAGATGGGGGAGATGGGGAGGGGGAAGTGCTTTGGAGAGCCCAGAGAGGTAGTCAATTTACAAATTGATGCAGGATTCCCATGAGAGAAATAAGTGCCTTCAGTGAGTCCTGGAGACTAAACTGTTACTCTTCACTCTCTGCACTTAAGCAGATTAATGGTAAACAATTCATCAAGTCGAATTACGCCTAAACTGTGTGTGGTGTATCTAAGTGGTGCATCACTATATGTAATGCCTGTCTTTTTTTAAATATTAACCATTTTTGCAGAAGCCTACTCACACATACATGCAGATAAATATGCATTTGTATTGCTATACACAAATGAACTGACTACTTATTTCAAGTCACTGAATAAAACGCTCGGAATTAGGACAGTTCATGAATTAGCACAGTTCATGAATTAGCACAGTTCATGAATTAGCACAGTTCATGAATTAGGACAGTTCATGAATTAGGATCATAATTGGTTTCAGATTCCCCTCACTAATGAAATTTTTCTTGGAGAATATCTTTTTTGAGGCTCCTTCAAATATTTGATGAATTGAATATTGGTCTATGATAATCCACTTAAACCAAAATGGCATTATATCTATTTTAAACGTGTGATCAAATATTTGGTATTGAAGTGTGATCAATATCTTGCCATTTATCAAGAAATTAAAGATTATAAGAAGAGAAATCTGATCAAAAATTTAGGGAGGCATATCAAAGCAATACATGGGCACTCAATTAAGTTTTAAGTAGAGAATGTAATTTCACTCTGCCATTCTTGTAGTTTTTTGTGTGTGGGGGATCGGAATTGGAAAATACCTTCAGTCAGTTTCAAATAATATTATGAATTGATATACTAGTACTCAATTCTGTGCTCCTATTTTTTGTTCAAAATTTAGTAGAGTATTTCTTCTGATCATTTTTCTCGAAATTCCTGTCCATCATATTTGTAGAAATTATGCTCTTTTATAAGAATAGTGCTTTAAAAAATGTCAATTTAAAATTTAAAGAGTGGAAGCCTACTCAATTTATTCTTCATTTCATGAGGCAGCTTCTACCCATATATCTCATCAAAAACTACTCATTATAATGAAACACCTGTTTTCACATGGTGTCTCCCGATCTAAACCATATAGTCAATCCCACTCATACTGATTATATGAGAAATCACGTCTCGCTCTACATATTGATTTATTTACCGAGGAAGATGGCTGCATTGGGATCAGGCTTTTCTCAAAATTGGAAGCAGCGTGGAATCCCGTCCGCATATCCCCATGGCGACAGTTCCGGATCCTCGACGACAGTCGTGTCAGAAGTATGATGGAATGTAGTCTATGGGAATTCTTCCTCAATTTTTTTTCCTTTGCTCTTTTAGGGGTATGGTTTGGGGATGTTTAAAATGGCAATAGATACAAATGATATTACAAATTGAGATGCAGAAGAATGAGTGAAGAAGAATGAGGAGGATGAGGAGGAGGAGGAGGAAGAGGAAGAGGAAGAGGAAGAGGAAGAGGAAGAGGAAGAGGAAGAGGAAGAAGAAGGAAAAATAGAAAACTTTTAGTCATATATTCAAGGAGCTGCACCGAAGTCTTGTTACATAGTCAGTAGGGACTAACTGAAAAAAGCCAGGATTTATAGTCAGTAGATAAAATATAAATATAAATGAAATAATGCAAAAACTTGCTGGATATTGCATTAAAGGGGGTGTAGCATGGCAAATACTGGTTAACGCCATCTACGACTTCTTTTGGACAACTGCACATAAATGAATGGATTAACGGTAGTCAGCGACTTAATCTCTACATGGTCAGCGATCGCTAGTGTTCGCGAAACAGACCGAAGTTCTCCTCGCGCTTCGGTTTTGCATATGTTGCACGCACGTGAATACTGCGGTCGCGTCGTCCGTAGTTGTATTATACCCGATTGGCCCCGAGTCAGGCCACGGGAAAGACACGTAGTCTCGTCATGCTACACACCCTTTAATAAAAAAAGACAACTCACATGAGCACTTCTGAGACTGTGTTTTGCATGCTGTTGGGACCTTTTCCTTTATTTCTTAACTCATTTGTCAGCTATTGAATGTTTTTTACCAACTTCTTTCAGCAAAAATCATTTATTTGTAGTCATTGACAGTTAGTGGAATTTTCTTTCGATTTTAGCTGTGAAAATTCATTTTTCATCAAATTGAAATGTTATACATGGATTAAAGAAATTTTTTGTTTTTTGAAGTATAATATCTGAAATCTGCACATATACTTACATCATATGTACCACCATCTTGGCTTAATGGTATTGAAACATGAGCTTTCCCTCCAAGCTCCCCTCCCTACAGAGCCAACTAGTCTGTAGAACACATCAATGTTGTTTACACAGTCCCACATGACCGTATGCGTGTATGCAGCTGCAGCGTATTGATTTTGAGGTAATCGGCAAAAGAAGAACCTACACCTAATGTATAGGATCGATTGAAGCAATCTATATGTGTAATAACCCTTTGTTTTTATGCAGGACTACAGGGGTTGAGATTATACATTCATGCCTGTTCCACACCAACATATAATTGTAATCAGATCAAATGTGTGCATGGTGTGGATTTAGGACTCTATAAACTATGGTAGTTTTTTAGAAGAAGATCATAATAGGAGTAGATGTGAAAATGTTTGTAGCATTTAATGAAAAATAATGTCTGCTGATAGCCATAAGGACATCAACTGATATATCTAGCAGACAATTTGTTTTCATTTTCTGTTTGAATTGTAATGCCCTTTTACTCCTCCATGGCACAAGAAACAATCATATTTGCTTTGCTCCGTTGAGGCTAATGATCCTGTTTCTAGTTTAGGGTGATTATTTTTCTCATTTCCCACAGTGATGTAAGCTATAATGATAAAGCCTGACAAAGCCTTACATTCAAATTGATGAAATTGCTCTTTACCATCTAATGGGCAATTAAATGGACTGCCAGTCCAGTCATACAAGCATTGAATTTGCAAATGAGCTTGTGAAGCCAAGGATACTCTGTAGGAGCCAAGGATACTCTGTAGGCTTTGACAGTTCACTGACTTCCTAGACTGTTGATGCTGGCTTTATGCAGCAAACACCTATTTGTATAGTTCATCCAATCCAGTCCAATGCATGCTAATCCGTGTGCAGATGAGGGCAAATCCCTCCCTGCAAACTGACATATAAAAACACATTATCATTGTGTAAAGCCTTGTAAAACCTCTGTATCAAATAACCAAAGTCAAGGAGAAAAGGAGACTTTTCATACATACATTCATTCATTCATTCATGTATTCCATTGTATTGACTTGAGCTTACATATTCAGGCACCATGTTAGAAACATCTTTTCAAAGTGGATGCATAAGGTTGATCTCACGGTTGGTTGAATGTTTCACATTTAAAGAGGATAGCTAGTGTTACCTGATGCCTTGCAGCACTCAAGAATTACCTTTGAAAGATAGCCTTCTTACACCTTCTTGCGTTCTGTTTACTGCAGGATGTATACATTATAAGACAGTTGTGTTTCACAGTGGATAGAAACGTTGATCACATGGTTGATGTTTCATGTGGAAGAGGATAACCTTTGAAAGAGAGACTTTTGATCTACTCCTTCATGCATTTTGTTTACTGGGTGTATACATGTAGCTGCCATCTTCAAAACTTCATGTTCCAAGGTGAATGCATAGGTTAATGGCATGGTTGCATGGTGCTAGTTTCACAGGTACAGAGAATATACATGTACATGTAGGTAGTGTTACCGATGCCTTGCAGAACTACATAGTTCAGTTTTAAAGAAAGCTTTGTTTACTGGGTGTATATATGTAGCTGCGAGCTTTGGTTGGGCTTTGGGGTTCTTGCATTTGTTTTTTACGTTTGCCTCATCTGAATTCCTTTATAATGAAGACAAACTGGGGGACCCCCAAGCTCCTCTTTATCCCCCATTTATTTCATACAAAATCAAAATGTTTTGGTATGAGCTTCAGCTAATGGTTCTTTCCAAGTTTCTAGTGTCACTGCCATTAATCATTGATCGCATGATGACAATTTTATTATTTATTGAATATATGGAGCAAAGTATGATGTCATATGGGACTCATTCCATGGATTCTCCTTGACATTAATCTTGATTTGTGGTCATGAACTGTACATGGCAAGAACAGATAGAATAAACTATCAAGTAATCTATCATCCATCATCCTTGTAGTTAAAGGGTTAACTTGACAAGCTACATGTTTAAATATTGACAATATAACCAAAAATTCTGAAATCCATATTCACAGAGAAGAACCTACATTGATATAAATATATGGGACAGTGTAGTGTGTTGTAATCCCAACAGACTGTATGTCATCTTTTTTTAGCTTACACCTAAGGCTCGTTCAAAGACAGTATTTAGCGGTAAACTTTTTGTTAAATAACTGGACATAACAAAGGTCCTAAACACGTATTCACTTAGCTTTGTATTATAAGGTACAGAAATATGAAGTGTATTAATTACTCTTTACGTCATTTCAAAAATATGCCGTGGTTTTACTGCATTATATTTGAACAAGATCTTATGGTTATCTTTTTAGTACAAGTTTCTTTGGAAGACATCATTTATTTACAATTTCGAACATTCTACGTAAACATTGTTAGGTTGGTTAAGTGATTCCCCCCTCACCATTATGAGGACTTGACCTTCTTAAACGTTGATAATATTGAATTCTATTTGGGCAAGTGGGTTTTGACACATGGGACGTACCCCCTGCATGAATAATGTACATAATGCATAGCAGCATGCTTCATGGCATAGCACCGACTTGGGCCGATAACACCTACCGTCAAGAATATAGTGCTAGCTGGCATTTCAGGGAGACTTAGCCTACTTCTGCTCATCTTGTTTACATTATACATATGTTGTCATGTATTTCTCTTACTAACCTGTCTCTTGCCCTTTATCACGAGGTGGAAATCAAAATCTTCACATCTTTATATCCTGTTTTCTCTGTCCATTGATCTTTCTTGAATCCCTCTCCATCTGACCCTCTCTCTGTAGACCTTTTTCTTCCTTTCTAACCCTCTCTCTATGTTATGCTCTTCCTATATCCCTTCCCTCTTCTATCTCTTTTCTCTCTTTCCATCCTATATATTAATTTTCCCACCCAGTTTACTTCTCTCATCCACCATTCTCTATCCTTCCAGTTTCCTCCAAGCTACTTGACTTCATCCAATGTAAATTGTTTCAAATTCTGTTCGCATAAAGTTCTACTTGATTTTTCTGGTATCATCGTCAAATGAGATAGAGAGAGAGAGACAAAGAGAGTGGGAGAGGGAGAAAGAGGAAGAGAGAGAGATATAGGTACAGAAGAGAGAGAAAGAGAGAGCTTACACGTCGCACATGAATGTGGAAACTGCCTAAAAAACAATTCAACAACAAAATAAATGACCTTAAACATACATGAAGCATACCTGTTTCCATATCAGTAAACAGATTTAAGTAAGTATATGGTTAAAGGCCTTTGTTGCAGGTAACTACTGTTTTCTTCCTCTCCATCAGCCATTCATCTACACATAAAATAGTTTCACTATTGCTCTTGCAATTATTTTTTTAATGGAGGTTTCTGTGTCATATCAAAGAGGCTTTTAAGACGTCTTAGCCCCTTTGCTTAATGAGTCTGTATTTGTAATCACTGATCAGGGGGAACTTAGCCTTAATATCAAAATACCCTCACTCAAATACATATTTGAAGAGCCTACTTCGTGTTGACCAAATCTTTCAATACATTGCCAATTAAGTTGCTTGTGATGTCTTCTATATTGCTTCAAAATTCGAAGCACATTTCGGAAAGTGTGATTTGGAATGTAAATTAGTTGCTCTCAAAGTTGTCCGTCTTGCCGGGTGTAAAAAAAATAGGACAGCCAATTTGTCATGGATTTGGGTCGAATGACAATGACTTAGATTTAGGGATGTAAATGATTTCCAAAAATAAGATGATAAAATATTTGATTGATGGATGGAAATTTATTTTGCCTGACTGCTTTGAAACTAGAGAAAGCATTACTGTGAAATAAACTAAAAAGGCAGTATGTTCTTTTAAAGATAAAGTTGAGTTCTGGTCATGCGATTGCATTGTGAAAGAAACGGTTTGGAATTGATCAGAAAAGGTTGATAATCTAGCTAACATACAAGTGTGTACTGCAAGGTTCTGGAATCATCAAAATGATAAGAAATTTGGCAAAGTTACAAGCACTGTACACAGAAAGATGTATATGGGACTACACGAACATGTGGCATAAAGATCTGTCCCGATTTTTATGCTGTTACATGCCATATTTAGAATAATAAGGCATTTGAACTTTGAAGAGCCATGCTTTTCAGGGAACATTTTTTATCCGATGTTCTTCCACACTTGCATAATAACAATAATAACGCTCACAAATTATTTGTCACCTCTTCCCAGAACTTAACCTTCTCTTTAAGTAAGCAACCTGGTGGACTTTTGGTTTCAAGTTCTGCCATATGGACTTACATTTATATATAGTAATGGGGATGTATGCCTTACCAAAGGGTACTAGTTTATCAACTTGAATTCGAACCCAGGACCTCCCAGTTATAAGACCATTTGCTCTCCCACAGAGCCATCACGCATCCATAATTTGTGAACATCAGTTTAAGAAAGAGAGAGAGATTAAGATCAGAAATCCTTCCAAATGATGAGTAATAACAATATCCAAAAACCAATAAATACGTACCATAATGGAAATTTCACTTAGTCAAAACAATCTTGCCTAACATGTTTTGAACATGGACAAATTAATATTTTTTAAACTAAAATCTTACAAAAATACCTTCAAGTGATATAAAACTAGAAGATTTATTACATAGACGTCCAAGTTTTAATGATGGAAAAAGTAAAAATAGCTCTTCTCACACATAAAATAGTTCTTATAAAAACATTGACAAGGGGATAAAAACATTGACAAGGGGATAAATTCGTCTTTTTTCACACAAAAATTGCTGTTTTTCTTTCTCAACTTGTTACGCTTTAGGCCATGATGGAAAGGATGACAGAAAGTTGAACATGTGGGTATACATTTCCACCTCCTTCGCCCACGAACATCAGCGCAGTGCACAGAAAACATCCCCACGTCCTCTATCATGTTTCACTAACATACAAGAAAGCAGATACTCCACTAACCTTTAAACATGCAGGCTCGATTTATTAACTCTATAAAGTTTGATCACCCAAAATATGGCATTATTTAATGCTTTCTTTGAATTAAAGTCATCTATTGAGAGCCAGAAAGACTTTAACTATGTGTTAAATGATATGATGCAATGCCCTCCAGGGCTAGTTCAATCCAGATTCTGTACGTTTTTATATATTTGTTATTCTTCAATCATCTATGTCCTCCTCCCTTACACACATCCCACACACAGCGGTGCCGGTGTCTCCACTCGATCATCGCCTAATCCCCCAAAACAAGAGGCAGAAAAGTGTTAACTCCTTGTTAAATGACTTAAAGGGAAAGTTGAGTTCTTGTTTAAGACCGCAAATGCCTTCAAAGTGCATGGTTATTGCTCTTAATATTATTTATGACATTTCTAGTGCTCTTTTAGGACCTAAAATTGCTATGAAGGTTATTTTAGACCCCAAAATGTGTGGAATTTAGCCAAGATGATCATACCAATTCAGCTCCACTTTCAAAAAAATATGGTGACCGTTAATTAAGTAATTAATTAATAATAACAATACATGGGCCGGCTGGTTGTGCGTATTATAACCTACACAAAAAAGCCAACAAAAAGCCAACATCGGCATTGGCTTGAATAAAACGTATAAGGCGCTATCTCGTTTTTTCAACGGCTGGTTCAAATTATCTAATATTTTTGGTGGGACACACATATTAGAAATGGTTATATTTATGGATATTTCAGCCGTCTCTGAACCGATTTTGATCAAACGAAGATGATTTTGTCATTTAAATTGCATGGTTCTTTAAAATTTGACACTCAGTTTTTCATTATCTCACAAAAAATTATTTTGTGTAGCGCCCTCTGCAACAGAACTCAACTATCCCTTTAATGACTTTCTGGCTCTCAACAGATGACATACAGGAAACGTTCCTATCATTGTTATACTTCCTTTGAATATATGGTCTCTTGAGAGCCAGAAGGGCATTCACTCTGTTAAATGATTTGACTTAATTCCCTTTTGACTCTAAACAGACATTATCAGAGGCACAATCCTGTCACATTATTTTATATTGCTTTTGGATATATATATAGTCTGTTGAGAGCCAGAAGGGTATTAACTCTTTTTAAGATGATATCATGCAATGCCCTTCTTACTCTCAACAGATGAAATAATGCACATTTTGTATACTTTCTTTGAATATATTGTTTATTAAGAGCCAGAAGGCATTAACTCCATGTTAAATAGAGTGGTGAAGTGTGACGTCATCAAAAATCTCTTTTTGATGACGGCTGAGATATGACCATGTGAATAAAAAGGTTGCCTATTGGAACTCAGTGTTATATTGCTCTGGTTCATAACATTAGGAGCCAGAGCAATATAACACTGAGTTCCCATAGGCAATCTTTTTATTCAGATGGTCATATCTCAGCCAATACTTAACCTAATCAATTGGTTTTCGACATTTGGACATTATTTTTGATGCTCTTTCGGAAAATGAAGAAAAAATTGAGAAATTCCAAAAATAGATTTTTATGACGTCACAGCTTCGGTACTCTATGATATGACTTAACACCCTTCTGGCTCTGACAACAGATGAGATAATGCAAATTTGTCTATACTTCCTTTGAAGAGGAAGTATAGAGAGATGAGAGCTTAAAGGGCTTCAGGTCCCAACCAATATAAGAGAAACATTCCTATCCCATCTTCGGTGAATAAAAACACTATTTTTCATGCACATAGCTAGAGCACCTTGCATGTGCATTATCCAAGACAAACAAGCCAGCGCTGCGGCAACCTCTCAAAGTGAATAATTTTCTTCAGGCTGTTATTTGAGGAAATTGGAGAAGAATAGAGTCACAAATTGAGCGCGCTTCACCGACGAAGGCTCAATGCCTAATGAAAACATGTTTTCATTACTCATAGTACGTGTAAGCCAGATTTATTAACCTAATGAAAGGATAAGCTTTATTACTATGTAAGTGATAACTGTTCCATTGCTTTTTCTTAGCATATAGGCCAAACAGATACATTGCTGTCAGCCTTTCCTGTTTTGGAATAATGATTCCTACTTTTTGGTCTTCAAACTACCAGTATGGTACAAAAAACCCAGATTCTTCATTATTCTTAAATCTTCTGTATGAAAAGTATGCGCAAAAGACTGTATTCACAATTTTTCTTTGAGAGATTCCTAATCATTCCTGTGAGAGGTTGGTTGGTATGCTGGTATGGGATGCTCCAACACATGCTCTTGGCATTATCTTGTCAAAGATATGGGGTTACTGATATGATTGCGATCAGGATTTAGGTTAAGTTTAGGGTTAGGGTACGTTGGATGTAGAGTGGGGTCTGTCTAGAGTTATAGGGTTAGTTTTACGATGACTTGTCAACTTTGAACTTGAAATTTGCACAATGATACATATGTTTAGCTGTATGAGACAAAAAATGTACATATGATTTGTTTTTACATCTAGGACATTGCATATTCAGGGATGGAGGGGCGGGGGCAATTTTTCCAATTCTTATCATATAGAAGAGTAGGTTGCATATGTAGATAAATAAAGAGAAGTGGTAGGAAGCATCAAGAAGATTTTCTTCTCGATTTCATGGTTTGACCATGGACCTATGGTTTGGATGAACATTCGTAGAAATCTGGCACTCAAGGTCGATAGCTTGTGCCTGCGCATGAGTTTTTAATGTAAATGAAACCGTAGGTGCCTTTCTAAAAGGAATATGGAGGGCAATTCCTTGAGGTATAGTGTATAAAGAATTCCCTTGCTTATATAATGTAATTCTGCTGTGCGCACACCAAGGTGGGATTTGGGGTTGCCTGTCTCGAGTAGATTTCATCCTCCCAGAAAAAGGGATAAAACCACAAAGTAGTCTGAAAGCATTGGAAAACAGCTACAAGGATACTAGTGATTTAAGACCCTCCCATACTGAAGTGCAGGGATAGACAATATCAAGCTTAGATGTGTTCATAATTTGAAATGAGTGAAGAGAAGAAGCAGTACAGAATACTGGAAATAGAGACTTTAAAAAAAGAGAAAGATGAAGGAAAGATATTGTTTTAACTGTATATACCATGAGCAGTGCACCCACAGAGTTTGGTTGATTATGTATTATATTTTGTAACAAGTGCCATGAGTGCCTGACTGGAGGATACTGCGCTATATTATTATTATTAGAAGGAAGAAGGGAGGGAGGGAGAGGTTGGATAATTAAGGGTTTCTGAGGAAAAAATGAAATAGCAACCAAAAAACATCATGTTCAAGAAAGAGAGCTAGGGAAGGAGGGAGGGAGGGAGGGAGGGAGCTAGTGAGTGAGGAGGAGGAGGGAAGAGGGAGAGAGAGAGAGAGGGGGGAGGAAGTGAGGCAGAGAGAGAGAGAGAGAGAGAGAGGGAGAGACCAAAAACAAAAAACATAGAATGATTCAAACTTATCAGAAAAATGTGTCATGAATTTTGAAGAGCACTTTTCATGCAGATCGAGATACATGTTTACGGATGGATGGTGAGTGTGGTTAGATGTAAATGTTGTTTTGCAGAGGAGCCACAAGTGATGTGGTTTTTGTGGTTAGATGCACAGCTATTGGCCTGGGAATTGCAAGTAGGATGCGTGGGGGAAACAGTTTAAAGACCTCAAAAAGTATCAGACTACACTCACTTTAAAGAAAATCAAGAGTTTTGGTACCTATCATATTCACTTCAATCTCCATCAGTTTTTTCCTTAATTCTCATTCCCAGATCCTTAAAGCAGGCTGGCTTAATTGGAATCCTTTGAATCTCTTGCCCAAAGCATTCTCCCTGCATTTCTAAGAAATATTACTTCACTTGGCTTTCTAACAACATCTGAAAACATATACCTTGACAAGTCTTAACTTGTTCTTAGTCTATGGGACAGCACCTTGTATTCTCTGGAAAGGGCGCTATATAAATACAATTCTTCTTCCTTCTCCTTCCCCTCCTTTTTCTTCGATCTCCTTCTTCGATCTCCTTCTTCTTCTTCACATTCATGTGTACATGTGTTCTGTAAACATGGCCCTTTTTACATGTGCATACCCTTGTCACAGAATTTCAGGGTATGCAGTTAAAGGTAAAGACCAGTTTTGGAAACGCCTCTCTCAAATAATGAAATGGAAGCTCTCATTACCAATCATGTGAAAGAATATGTTTTGGCTGATACGTGATGATACAAATTTTGCCGGGAAACCGCCTACTAATTGATATATTTGGTAAATTACTATATCTATTGGGACCAAATAGATATCGCGCACGTGGTCGCGTAGTCCCATATACATCTTTCTGTGTACAGTGCTTGTAACTTTACCAAGACTGGGCCAAATTTCTTATCATTTTGATGATTCCAGAACCTTGCAGTACACACCAATAATACTTATATACTAGATGATCAACCTTTTCTGATCGGTTCCACAACGTTTCTTTCACAATGCAATCGCATGACCAGTACTGGTCTTTATCTTTAAGTTTTCAGCAAAGTTTTGCTGTTATGATTCCAATTGGCTGCTGTGAAATTTACCACAATATGTGATTATTACACGTACATGACCTAAATTCACCAAGATTTTTAATAAGTACCAGCATACTTTCTCAAAATGAAGCTTCAATGCTGTTGGGGAAAGACAAAGATTCCCATCGCGCTTCTCCAATGGTTTGACTTATTATTGTACATTAAACTAAAGAGAATTTTTTTTCTTCTTACCTCATCCCTATTGCAGATACCACCGACAATCCTAACACCGACCCAACAACTGGACCAATCTCAGGACCAGTCACTGATTTAAATGCCTCCAATGACTCCATCTCCACGTCAGGACCAAAAGATAGTCCAGACTCAACTGCAACAAGCAGTAGAGATGTTTCTGAAACAGCAACCATGACTGCTTCGACACCTAGGGGGTCCAGTATCAACGGGGATATGAATGCAGCTGGTATGAATGCGACGATGACGACGACTGCTCCGACATCGAAGGGCACGCCATCAGCCGTCATCGCAGCTGTGGTCATCATCCTTCTCCTGGCTGTTGTTACCATCATACTTGTTGTCTGGTTCTGCAGTAAGTTGTTTGGAGTTTCCAAACTTTACCTAGTTGTAGGGACTTTTAGGAATTTGGTTCTGCAGTAAGTTGTTTGGAGTTTCCAAACTTTACCTAGTTGTAGGGACTTTTAGGAATTTGGTTCTGCAGTAAGTTGTTTGGAGTTTCCAAACTTTACCTAGTTGTAGGGACTTTCAGGAATTTAGTTAACATGGTAACATAGTTAACCATTTAAAACAAAACAAAATGGCATCTACATCAAATAAAACGGCGTTGTGTGTAAATGAATGGTAACTGGGAATGAAAAGCGAAGAGCTGTACACAAAACTTGGCCATATAAGCATACTCACTACTAAGTGTATTATATAATGCAGAAATGTAAAGCTCTCTATGCTTGTGTTATTCCCTTTTGGCAATTTTATCTTCAGGTGATTTCATGAATCAAATCTGAACGAGGCTCAACATGTCAAGTCACCCTAGACATGCATGCACTCTTTGATTTTCTGTTATTAGCTAGGCTCAGTAATCTTACATTTCAAATCTTTTTCTTTTTCTTTTAACATTTGTAGAATTCAGGAATCAGCCATGTTGTAAAGGTCACCGAGTGAGAGCAAGACATGGATCGAATCATGAAAGCTTCACATCTGATGGAGGCATTAACGGATTCGGAAGTAAGTACCTTGTTAGTTGTTACGCACCTCAAAGACTATTATACTGCACCATAAGATGATGGTTTTTATTTTGCTAATTTCTAGTTTACATAGTACAGAAATACATACAACATTTTTCATCATATTTAAAATTTTAGAATCACAATCATGTTTACACAATTCTTCACATTCCTATCATTTTCAAGCCAAACAGGTAGGTGTAGTGTTTGGTGGTGGGTTGGAGTTAAGAAATCGGTTAGTGTAGGCTATTGACCTTGGACCAATTGTTGCCCGAGCATTATTATATAATCGATAGACGATAGAGGTGTGAGTGTTTGAACATTGTTTGCATTTCTTTTATGCAGTGAGTCCTGTGCAGGCAGAGATGCAGCCTTTATCATGCGTCATCGCTGTGACATCTTCATCCATCACCACGGCACTGACCTAACCCTGGCAGAAATGATGCGCTCCAAGCTCCTCGATCAAGAATCCCACCTCCACGTCACACTCTGGAGCGAGATCGCAGGCACCGGCCGTGAGAGCCGCCCCAGCACCAAACGCCTGGCTCTCAGTCTCGTCCACAGCACCACCATCGTCCTCTTGGTCTCCTGGAAGTACCTTCAGCATGAATCACAAAGGTTCCGTCTCGCGCTCAGTCGCATTCCCCGCAAGGTGGATTCAGTCAGAGGGAAGGTGGTCATCGTCAGGCGGATCGAGGAGGACAAAGTCCCACAGGACCTCAAGACAGACATAGCGCACTCGCTGGAGTACAACGTGGACACTGATAGTAAATTTTTCTGGCCGCGGTTCAATCGGGCAGTGATCCCACAAAGGGATGATATGCTTTACTGGAGGACATGATGATCTCTTCATCAACCTTTGACCTCTCTTTTAAAGACTAATACTCTTGCATCATCTGTCTGGACAGAATTTAATGGCCTCTGCTGTATATATTGTCCATATTTTCATCTTTTTCGACCTGAGTGTTGAGCATGTCTCAACAAGCCCCTGAAGTGGGACAGTTTTATCAATGTGCGGTGGTTGTATAATTATGATTTATAATCTACAAGCAGGTTTCTATCGATCATGGATGCATTAGAAGACGTTGATCGAGGAGTTCCCCAAGTGGGACAGCATGGGATAAAGCTGAGCACAAGATGTAAAATAGCTTAAGTAATGATAGGGTGAGATCTGAAGTTTTTTAGCTTTAGGGAAAACAGGACTGGCAGAGAGGCACCCCGTTGATAAATGATTGAACTGTTTACCATCCCGCCCAACTGCCTGTCAAAAGGAAGAGCTGAAGTTGGAAAAGATCCACAAGATCTTATAAATATCAGTGCAAGATTTGAATTATCATCTGTATCAATCAGTTTTATGGCTAGGAAGTTTGACACAAACATATGAGGGTTATATGTTGCCCTAATATGTTCTGTCGTGAAAAGAAGAACTAACTGGCACAACCCTGATACTGTCAGAATGGCCAGCAGCCAATGGGTGACAGATAAGACTCTACTATCCCAACATAAAAAGCTACAGTTGGAAAAGGTCTACAATTGTGATGTATATTTGCACAATTTGGGGAAAATGTCTAGCAATGAGCCTTGAATTAACATATGAAGTTATGAGATTGCAAAGGAAAGAGACAGACAGAAAATGAGCCATTAAAATTGTATTACAATTATATTATGGTTCGGAGGGCACCAAAAGAGTGTTCACTTCAAGTTTGATTGTAATGGAAATATTGATACAATGTTTAGCTCCCAGCTGTTCTTCTCCTTTGAATTGAAAATAATTTTAATTGGTTTTTAATTTGTGAGATATTTCCACTCCATGTCACAAGAGGGATGATAATGATGATGGTGATGATGATGATGATGATGATGATTAATTTGTATTTTGTTTCTTGTGAAACTTTCACTAAATCAGGAAGCAGTTGACCCAAAGATGCTAAATTGTAAAACTCTAATGAATGTCCTTCTTGTTGTATACATCTTTCTGATTTTAATCTGAGTGTATAATATGATAAGCCTCACAAGGGGTGAAATGTAACTATAAAGAAGAAACAAAGGTTAAAAGGTGTTTTCATGCACTTGGGAAACTGTCAAAGAAATGGTACATCAAATGTAGGTTACAGCTGATTTAATGATATGTTTTGTGCTTAAAACTGGGGGAATTTTTCAGCTATGTTTTTGAAATAGATTTATGACTCTTCAATTATAGAAGTCTTGAAAAGAATTATATTGTAGATTTTAAGGGGAAGTGTTGACTATATCCTCTGCCCTGCCTTATGTTATTACAATCAATACTTTTAGTTTCATTTTACATACTAAATGCTTTGCCAACTAAGAAACAGGATAAGTCAACATAAATAGAAAGTAACCATGGAAAATGAGTCATGTTTGCTGTGATTCTTCAACAGGATAAGGAGTGCATGCATGATAATCTGGGTTTGGGGGATGGTTTGGCAAACTTCTGAGTTAGAGAAAGAGGAACATGAAACAAGGATATGATAAACAAATATGTTACCATGGTGATTGAGTGATAAATGCTGTTGAAGGATTCTTGTAGATTTGAACTTTGAGGTGAGAGATTCTAGGGGGTTCCTGTTAATCAAGTAGCGGTATTTATTCTTGGTTTGTTTATTCAGAAGGTTGGATTCGGTTGAGGATATTGTGAATAATGATAAGCAAGTTACCACAGCAATGGCCAGAAAAACGTTTCTGGCTATAACAAAGGCGAAAGAAACCACCTAGATTTAAAGGTTTAATCCTTCACTGCATAGAGATTTTGGATACTCTCTGTTATCTGTTTTCCTCTTGTGATCTTAGGTAGTAGACAGCAAGAGACTGTGTGAGGAATCACTTGGCTTGAAGAAAATCTTCAGGAGTAGATCAGATGGTAAATGCCTTAAAACTTCAGGTTATGGTTATATGTTCCCAACTGAAAGTCTAATTCTTTATCAATGGAAATATTGCTTGTTTAAATAGTACTTTTTCAGAATTTTGCTCCGCTTTCCTTGTATAGTTTGGTAATATGTACAATACGACACTTGGCAAAGTAAATCTGAAGACAAACTTGACTCACTTGATTGGGGTTGAAATCTGGCATATTATGAGTTTATGGTATAAGAGGTGCATGTTCAGTATCAAATAGACAAACAGGGATCATGTTTCACTAAAGGATGTTTGGGAATTTTTTTTTGTTGTTGTATCTCCCGGATATATGGTCATTGTTGATTCCTTCAACTAGAGTGAATAACTATAGGTCACGTATAACCACAGCCTCAGCAGGAAGTTGCGGGGCCGGAGCACATCCTGGACTCCTGGTAATAGAAACTATTCTCTCAAGGTGAAGAGGGAAAGTTTAACCATAATTTGGGTGAAAGTTACTGTAATCCTAGGAAAAAACAAAATTAGTGTGTGCGTGCGTATTTTTGATATGCATGAGGGTAGATCAGAAAACCATGTCCAACACTTGCACTCTAAAGATCCCACAAATTTTCAAGTTGTCTTAAGTTAATATTACTTTCTTTTTTTTTAAGAGAAGTAATTAAAGGTCATTGATATTTATAAGATTAAAGGAAAACAGACAAAGAATAAAGTGCTGAGACAGACAATGGAGTACAATAGATTGAAGATAATTCTAAGAGGAAATAGGTGGCAAAACAGGTGAAAAGTACAGATTCAAAGACTCGAATAGAAGGAGAAAAGGTCAAGAAATTGTGAATATTTCAGTAGTATACAAGACAAGGAAAGAGGACTATGACAGCATTGTAAATGAAAATAATCAGATTTCAAACGATTCTTGTGTATTTCTATATATATTTCAATCAAATACACAGCAGTTGTGTAAAATGTTATATGGTGGGGCCGTTATATATTTCTCAAATTTTAGCATTTATTCAAACAAAGATGTTGTTGCTTTTGTTCTGTCTTTCTCCTATTTTGTCATTTGACATATGCTGCTTAATTTTTTTTCATTTTGGGGGGTCTATTTTTTGCTCGAGTAGTCAGAAGATGTACTATATACTCCCACATGTAGATATGTACAGATATAACAGATATTTTATCTATTTCCATACACATTAATGTATGTTTACTTTTTTCAGACTGTCAATATTCTTCATGTAGTGGAAATTTGTTGTCTGTAAATGCATAAAAGGTATGGCCACAATATGTGCTCATCCGTCATTTTTATGAAAATTTTGGAAAGTCTTGAAAAAGTTACTTTGTGGCTGTTCATTTTTATGAAGATTTGTTTCTCCTTAGTAATTATTCCAGAAAATAAATGTACATTTATCTGTTAAAACCTCTTAGGTTTACAATGTAGTAGGGGTGCACAAAGAAATCACTCAGAACATTGTCATTTTTATATAATAGGTGTAAGAACATTTTGAGGGTGCATCTTATAATTAAGTAAAATGCACTAAATTTTGCAATTGATCATGGAATGAGATGATTTTTTAATTTTAGAACAGCACTGGGCAATGGAAATGATTGAAATATTGTATGAAACACTTGATCATGTAATGTATTTTTTTTTTCTTTTTTCTTCAGATTATTATTTTAAATCAAAGGATGTGAGAGTGTAAGTGATTTCAATGAATTATGTAACTTATCTGATTCAGAATGGTCTTTGTATAATTTCACATTATTATCACCAGAGCATGTTGGGATTCAATCATTGTCAGATACTAGCAGATTGATATAAGGGGCTTTGGTGCCCCTTTTTCAAAGAGAATTTCCTGCACAATTGTGTTTTTGTGTTAACAATTAAGTCCAAATATTAGATAAGGGTTTATCTCATGAATGCGCTACAAGATGCCACATGACATGCTTGATGGGGAGAATATGAAAAGAATAAAGCTACCGGTACAATATTCATCAAGCTAGAGTTACTTTACATGCATTTTTGTTGCCAATTTGAAAGTACCGTACTACATTGATCTACGTCTACGCATTCCATGCCACTGTAAATACATGTATTTATATTCATTCCATGATTGTGAAGTGTTCTTATGGGTGCTTGCTTTTTAGTACATTTGCAACAGCTCATTGTATATTACGTGCAACTCGCATTTCATTCAGAGGTTGCAATATATCGTCGCCCGGCTGGCAGAAGGGCGTTAGCGCGCGAGCGACTCGAAAACTACTTTTCAAATTATTCGCATTTAAAGATTTGTTTGATATTTAAACTGCTTTCTGTCCTGAAAATTGGTTTAAAACTTAAAAGACTAATAGAAATGTTATAGTAGAGCACGGCCACAAATTTTTTTCGAAATAATTAGTTTTATAAAAGTTTGAGGCGATTTAGTGCTAACGCCCTTCTGCTTAGAGCTTCATTTTTTACCTGAAATTCAAGCTAATGCCCTTCTGCCACCCAGGCGACGATATTCTGTTGAATTTCTAAAGAATTGGCTTGCTGTATCAAACTTAATTTCAAGTTATTTTTTTCCTGCGAGTACTTTTCATAATTGAGCATTTTCTTCTCCGTCTATTCATAGATGCAGTTTCTATAAACAATAGGGTTTTTTGCATCCTCTTTTCAATTTATGAGGATTTCTTCCTATAATTCTCTTTGACAAAATTGAAATTCCTCCATTATTCAACTGTATGGATGTCTAAATCGTAATTGGGCAAGGAATAAACTTTAGTGAAGTGTATACTTAGAAAATCTGTAGTTTCCATTATTTAACTTCTGTCTGGGAGATCTTTCAAAGGAATAAAAATGTATTTAGGTGCATTATTAGCAGTTCATATTCAGCTAATATAATCAGAATTTGCTTACCATGTATTTAGTGAATACTCATTGGAATGCAGTTGTTTTAACTTTAGATCCAATAGTCCATATATATTGTTTTATTCAAGTTTTCTGGGATAAAATATTGTAATAGAATAAATTACTAAACTGAAATATATTTCATCTTCATCTCTTGTAATCCAAACATTTATTAGAGTACTTAGTAATGCTTTAGGTTGATTTGTTAAAGCCCACTGCACACTATATAATCTATCAAACAATTTCGTTTTTAAACGAAACAAAACAAAACTTGCATTTTGGGTAAAGACACAAAGTTCTGTATAGTTCTCTGAAAATGAGATATTGCAAGCCATGTAGTCTGACTGAACGACTCAATTGGTCACAAGGCGCCAATAAAAGGCATTGTATGTTAAATTAAAGGTGTGCCATGTCCTGCTAAATTTATTTTGAAAAGATGTCAATTTGGAGCCTCTACAACCAAAGCTTCTCACCGTGCAATTTTGATCTCCCCCAATTTCGTCATATGATGAATAGTGTGCAGTGGGCTTGAATTATTTTTGTCATCTTTCTTTTAAAATGACTATTGAAATGTTGCTAATTTTTTATTGAGGGAATGTCAGTAATGTAATTTTGCTTTATTGACAAGGTTGCTAATTATGTTTTAATAAATTGTTCAAGTGTAACCTGTAAAGGTCAATGTTATTTTGAGCAAAAAGGTGGTCTGGCTTTTTGTTTGTGTATTTAGTAATAAACAAAACCAGGTATACTATTATTTTTCTCTTTTGTTTTGTATCTGTAGATGTACTGTGTGTTACTGTACACCGGAAACTTTCACCAGTGCTTTGAATTTGGAGAAGTTCTTCAAGTTGCAAAATAATTCAATGACAGCTGGCACATCAAAGTTTTTGTGATTCACTACGGTTTCTGTGAACAAATTGTGAAAATTCCATTTTGCAAAAGTTTCAGGATTTTACAGTATTTTTTTAATACCTATTCATGTGATCACATCCATCATTTCATCTCTTTCACCAGTCACCAAAGACCAGGGCATCGTTTCACTAAACTGCCACAAGTACAAGTTCAACTAATCCCATTGAAACGCATGGATTAAACGCATTCCAATGGGATGTCAGTGAACTTGTAATTATGACAGTTTTGTGAAATGATGCCCAGTTTCTCAAAACCGCTATTACTCAAAGACTGTGGACATCCCATTGAAACACAATATAAAATTAATATGCATTTGAAGGGGATGTCCAAGAACTTGAACTTTCCTGCAGTTTAGAGAATTTGCCCCCATGTCGGCACACATTCTACTTAAAAAGTATCTTCACATACATTCTTTCAATGCACTCCTAGGCCCCGTTTCATAATAAAACTCGTCATAACAAATTACAATAACTGTTATACGCTACTGAAATTGTGGCATTTGATTGGCCGAGAGCATATTTGCCATAGAAATTTAGCATTTGTTATTGATAACAAGTTTTATGAAACGGGGCCCTGCTCGTCTCTATTCGAGGTGGTTTCCTATCGTTTCAAGGCCTGCAACTGTACGACACGTCCTCTCTTATAAGGAAGATAGTGCTAACCATGGCGACAGTGAGCAATGCAGCAAGAATGAGAATACAAAGAGATGAAATGATATAAAGACGAGAGACAAAAGAATACATGGAGAGGAAGCAAACAGAGACACAGTGAAAGTGGGAGTGGGAAAGAGAGAAGAGGTATAAATAAGAATAGTAAAAGGAAAGAAATAAGATGTAGGGAAAGAGATAGAGAGAGAGCAAGAGATTACTTGAGATATAGATTTAAAAACTTCACGAGCTCATTTTTTATGAGATACTCCATCTGTATGCCAAGTTTAAGAATTTTTGTCACTCCATGGCTGAGATCCTTGGTAGTGAGAGCACCAAAATAACACACACACCCCAAGAAACATAACAAAAAACTATGAAGAAAATGAAAATACCAAAAATCAAGCCATATTCAATGTGAAGTAATTTTATTTGGGATATACTTAAAATGAAATGTAGGCATGTCTCATAGCCTTCACTCCACCACAGAGGGCAGTGCGAGGTTTGAGCGTAATGAAACATACCCTTTACTCTAGCACATCATACAAGCCCCCTACCTATGGTGTCAATCAGGTAGTGGGTCTGCTCAAACAGTGCAATACAATTTGTAGAAATAAGCACTAAGCGAGGGAATGAGGGAGAGGGAACAAGCAAGAAGGGAAGGAGAGAAATAAAAGGGATTAAAGAAAGAAATAAGCAGAAAGCAAGGGGAGAATGTAAGAGTCAATTTAATACTTCAAAAGATGGTAGATAGAGAGAAAGAGAGAGAAGTGGGAAAAGAAAGCAAGACGAAGAGTTGTAAGAGACAGGGGAGGGAGAGGATGATGATGATGATCGAAAGCACTTGTATGGCGCCATTTATCTGTTTCAAACATTCAAAGGCACCTGCTCCTCCAATAGTTATGGACTAGACATTTGCTTGAAAAGATGGATTTTGAGGCCCGCTTTAAAGCTTTCTAGCTTGTCGGTGTTGCAAAACAGGAGGGAGGGGGGAGTTCCAGAGAGGGTGGAGCAACTGAAGAGAAGGCAGGATCACCATACATCCAAAGTCGTGTAGGGAAAGAGAGAGAGGGAGAGCACAGGTGGGAATGCAAAGACAGGGGAATGAGAGAGACACAGACAAAGAGACAGAGACACAAGTCAAAGCAATAATTAGATGTATAGACCAAAAGGCACTGAAAGATAAATGGAAAAATAAAGAGCCCAGAAGACAACAGAAAAACAGGCATTTGCTACACCTGAAAGCATTTTATGACGTATCGACTGCCTGAAACACTGGACTCGAGCTTTAAAGGGATTGGGTAACTTTGTCTCAGATTTAGCTCATGATGCATCGACAATTATAAACCTTTAAGTCAGTCAGGAACACCATGACTTTTACAAGCCGATCGCCTGTCTGATTATCAAGATATTTATGATTAGAAATTGTAACCAAATTTTGCATTTTCCTAACGGTTTTCATAACACTACAGTCTATTGGGAAAAGAGTATGGTAAAACCAGTCACTCATTACTTTTTTGAGGCACTTCTTGATCATTTTGAAGCGCAATTTTTTTAGAGCTTCAATATTACAACATATCACAGACACTGATAACACGTAGGGCCAGGCATCTCAGATTTAACATTGTTAAACGATGCCTTTAAGGAAAATACCTTGCTATGAAACCTGTTCGCTCGTCACTTCCACAAATCTTGTATGATTTCTCTCCCCTCCTTTTCTTATACTTCACTGGTCAAATAGGTGCCCCAGATTTTTCTGGATTGTTGATACATGTGTTTTCCCATAAAGGTATTATAACCAAAAAATTTACACAAGTCTAAAAGAAGCAAATTGTTGCATACATTTTTAGAGTTGCATTTAACACAAATTTTTACACATGTGGACCCAGATGCCAATAAGCCTGGAGGGCGAAAAGTTTTGGTAGACTTCTAGAAAAGCAGAAATCAACATTTCTTTTTATCTTCTAACCATGAGGGAGAGAAATCTTACACATCAGCCACAAAACTTCACTCTTATTTTCCCTTCCTATTCTCTGGAAACTACACACAACTTATAATACAAACCAAACACTGGGAGTCATGTATTTCATCAGCACATAAGTTTTTTATTACATGTTGATGCACAGATACTATACACTGACGATGGTTGACTTAGATCTGGGAGGGGTACAGCATCTGTAGGAGGGAGAGAGGGAGAGTAAGAGAAAAAGAGAAAGAGAGAGATGGAGAGATAAATTAATGTTTTCATAACTTTGAGCTTTGGGTCATTCTTCAATGAATAACAGGTAGAATGATGCCCTTGCATGGCTATCCATGATTTGCCACTTTAGCTGCCAAACAATATACAACTGAAGAAGACTTGGGAAGAACCAATTAGGAACAAGATTTGCCCCCTTCTTTCAAAAAAAGGGGGAGAATGTCTGCTAACAACAAAATACTAAATCGGTTGTACCAGACATGCACCTAACAATAAATGATCTCTGCAGTCAACATCCAACAGTAAACTAAATTCTTAACTTCAATCCTTGACCACGGTACCAAACCCTTATTCTAACTCAAACCCAACTGCAACCCTAACCTGATTTAAACCATATAATCTTTGACAAAATCAAACTTGCAGCAAGTATCTCCGTAGCATATGCCAGGGCACTGCAGGGCCTCCTTGTCTTTGGTCTGAACGTTAGGGTTGGGTATTTCTTCATCTCATATATTCAATTGTACCTCCTATCCCTCAGACTGAATATCAGGATATCCAGTATATTGAGAGAGACATGAAGAGAATCACTATATGCCCACTCTGACACTGATAACACTGATTGAAAACAGTGGCCAGCAACACTGGGGCAAGCTACTTGTAGACTTAAAATGTTTAGCTTATACTTCAGTCATACCGCAAAACTGACTCAAAGTAGATTTCATTCATACCGATTCTTGGACATTCAGTGTACCGTAAATCTCTGTGTATAAGACGCACCCCTATTTTGCTTTCTTGCGGACTCCGTAGGCAGCAAGTCAGATCAGATCGCGTCTTATTTCAGCGTTCGGAAAGACTTTCATTTCATTACGAGGCACAGTTGAAGTGCTTGTGAACTTGTCAAAAAAATAATACTAACAATGTTGTTTTTAAAATTAAAGATGACAGAAAAATTTTCCTCCGAGTCCAAACAAAAATTTGGACAGGCTAGTTTTCGAGTGGTAAGTCGATATCCCGTGTGACTGAGCTGCAAGATACGGGTGTGTGAGCTGAAGACACGGGTAAGCGTTGGCCGGCAAAGTGCTATGTGAAGGGGCATAATTTATCGAGACTGAAAAAAAAAGAAAAAAAAATCTCTCCCCTTCAAATTAGGAACATAGGTTAACTTCAAATAGTAGATCCTATTCTTTATTCGCATTACGTACTTAATGTGGAGACACTGAGATTTTCGAAAACCACTAAAAAGTAGCATTTTGAAGACTAAAAATATCCTGTACCTGTGTCTACGACGCACCCCGACTTTCGAATTTTTCCGGCGGAGTGCGTCTTATACACAGAGATTTACGGTAACGTAATTTTTGTACGGTCTATTTTTATTCTCGTCAGAGTGACCAGAGTATCTGTGACATATACAAGATTTCAGTGGACTTATTTTACGCATTACTAACCCACTGATCTACCATTGACAGAAATTTGTTTCAACAGTGGGTCTTCTCCTATTGCAAACTGTACAAACAACTTCAAAAATATATTTGATGGCCCTGCTTTATCACGAGTCTCAATTGATCTTAATCAATCAGAAGTGCTCCAGTCAATCGCAAATTTACAATCTTGTATCTTTTGGGTACATAGCTGTGATTGATTTAGAGATGCCATCAATTTGTTGCAATCGCAGCCCTTATAAGACGGGGCCCAGAACTCTACAATATTTCGTAAAGTATGGGAGACCAATTTACCAAATACATTGGACCTGCCCACTAAGATGCAGGTAACGTATGGGACAAAATATCTCTGACTAGCCCTAGTGTATCTTACAGTTACATGTACTTACCACCCTAATCCTCTTGCCCATAGCCTGGCCGGGGAGGTTGCTCTTGAACTTGGCCCTGCATCCGCCACTCTTACCGTGAGTCTTGATGATCTTACCCCAGATCACACGAGTGTTGGTTGGCTTGTCCTTGCCGGGACACTTGGTCTTGCTGCAAGTGAATCAAAAGAGCACAGGAAATTACAAATTGTCACATGAAATTTATATTTTGTTATAACTTCAGGCTTAACTGCAGAATACCCCAAAAGGCATTAGTATGATGCTTTGCTGCAGGTGGGTCAAAAAGGATCAAGGAATTAACATAACTTTTAAGTTTTACTTAGGAAATTGATCAAATTTAGGTAGAACTTTTGGCTTGACTGCTGAATATCCCAGCAAGCATCAATACAATGTACAAGGACAAGAGTTGGTTGGCTTATCCTTGCCAGGACACTTGGTCTTGCAGCAAGCGGAGCAGAAGCAGAGTAAAAAGATTAGAAGATAAAACAGGACTTAAACATTTTGCTAGAAAAAATTGATTAAATTTGTGTAAGTACTTTAGGGCTTGACTGCAGAATTCCCACATCAGTACAATAGATACAGGTTATGATTAGGAACAGGCTGTAGGGTCATGGTTAGTGTCAGGGTTACTGTTGTGGTGGGGTATTCAGCAGTTGTTCTGAACATTAGATTTTTGTTTGTGAACATTTTCCCCTCTGAAACCGTATTTGGAAAATACAGATTATAAATATGCTAGTGGCAGACTGGAATTTGGAGTGAAGAAAGAAAAGTACTGGTAAATGTTTCTGGGAAAACAGGAAAATAAACATGGAGTGAAATACATCAAATACATACTGGCCGGTTCACTAAAATTCTGTAGAGGTCATGTTGTTTTACATTAATAACTACCTTACATAGGGTCTCCATAAAAACTTTAAATAAACTAATTCCGCTTACAATAACTAGAAATCTTATCCTTGAGCCAGAAGAGCATAAACTCATATTTCAACACAGATTGAAGTTTGAACACACTACTGGCTCTGAACAGATGATGTATGATATCCCTCCTGGCACGCACTTTGTCCACACCCTGCCATCTCACTTACTTCTTGCACTTGTAGACGTAGGCAACTTTCTTGCCGAGGTACCATGTGGCTTCCCTCCTGGATTCTACTCCCTCTAGCTTGAGGAGAGCCTGGTTCTCCTTCTGGTTGCGGAGACCTCTCCTGTAGCCTGTGAAAACGGCCCTGGAGTATAACCTGTGTTGTAGATACAGCAGGTCACACAAAGTGTAAAATTGTATTACATTCCAGTGAAAACTATATCTAGCTGCAATAGGCCAGTTTCGGCGATTACGTAATGCGCGGTTACTGTAACTAGGTTCGTCAAGCTTTGCCGTATCGCCATTTTGAATCAGTGCGTTTTGTATGGGACTGTCGGTTTTTTCCGTTAAATTTCATTAATATTTTCTATCGACGCCGCGTCTGTATATTCGAATTTCTGTTTTTGACGAAAATGTCTTCCAACTTGCCGTTCAACAAGTTGAATATCAAGCAGCTGCAAGATTTTCTTAGAAAAAGAGGAGTTTCGTGCACGGGATACAACAAGGAAAGACTCGTTAGATTAGCGTCCGCTGTAACAGACATTAGTCTCCCGTCGACCCGGACTTATGGGGCCCGTCTCACTCGGTAGACGCTACTGTGTGGGAAACTCCAACGTGCAGGTTTTTCGTTCAGTGAACCAGCAGACCTCCCGGTTACACTTCTAAGTTTGACGATATTCGGACTTTGGGATCTATGACATAATTATTTAGTAGAAAATAGAGCGGACTATGATCGTCGAAAACTAAAGGCTTTTAAGAGTTTTGAGGACTATCGACTACTTGCCGATGGAAATGTGGAAAAGCTTGAAGCCTTGAGTACAATCCCCTCTCGGCTGATAGCGACTCGTGTGTTTTTAGAGCACAGGTCAAACCGACGCAAAAAGACAGAACAAACCAACTTGAACAAAAAGAATATATATATACTATAAATATCAAACAAATAAAAAAGTAAGAGTAAATGTAACAACAAATTTATGTTTAAAATGTTTTTTTAAAAATAAACTACTTGCTAATTAGTTCTTGAATGGCGAAGGTCCATAATTATAATTACTATTATTTTATGATAATAAATAATTATTATTCCCCATCCTGATTCTTCTTCCTTGCGTATGCATGCCCCCCATTTAGGGTACGCGTATGCATGTTCCCTCCATTTGAAAGCACCCCTATCTCATGCAGTGTTTTTATCATTATTTATCACTCTTCCTTTCGACATTCTTCTTCCTTGTCTCATCATTCAGATTGTTGTTTTTTTTCTTCATTTTTCCCCCTATTAATTATCTATTGATCATTATTCATCATTCTTATTCTCTGTCATCGGACGACATTATTTTATAAATATTATTTTTTTATAAAGACCTATTATAGTGTCATCATTATTTCTCGTTACTAGTGTTAATATTATTGATTCTGTGTTCACTGTGCATGCTTTTCGTTATCCGTTTCTTGGCCGCCTTGAAATGTTTCGTAGCGAGGCGTTTCACAAACATTTTTTAATCCATAAAATAATCTGGTTTCATTATGAAATGGTCTATTATATTGAATCAGGATTGAATCGTGCCTACACGTACACGTGGTACGCGCGCGCACGCACGTTCTTCTGTAAGCAGAGGTGACTGTGTGTGCGAACGGGTGGGAAATAGTTCATCTCTGCTTCATTTTGATTTCTACGTCCAAATTTGTACTCAGTTTCAAGCTAAGGTAATGCAAAATTGAATGGAAATTACCGATATCGGCGAACTGATATGTTGGTTCTTCGCCTTCTGTTTCATCACTGGCTTTCAAGCCATTTAATGTCGCATGTATCATCGACCTCCGTTCATTTTTTGAGGGGGTATCGTGTGTTGCCTGTACCGGGACTTGGCCGAACAGGTTTGGCTGTAAGATGTGAATTGCTATTGCACGTTCCGTAACAGCAATTATGCTTTCCCATTATTCTTGCCTAAAACTCAGCGATTTTAAAGATCAAATGTATGAAGAAAAAATCACATCTCAAAGATATGTATTATTCAAGTTTGAAACTGCCTCCTTTTTCTTCTCTCTCTCTCAAAATAGCGAAAGCAGACAATACAATCACACCTCGAACATAGCAAACACAGTATTGTACGCACACACAGTGTAGGCTGCTATGCACCACGACTTCTTTGTTTGACCAACCCTCCGATTACGTAATGCGATTTAAAGGTCTGTGAATACATTACGAAACTGGCCTATTGCTGTAACTTTTAACCGCCTCTATAACTTGTGAAAACTACCCTGCAGTATAGCCTGTGTTATGTATAGAACTGGTCACAATAAGTGCAATTATTCCAAAATGTTAACTATATCTACATTAGTTCAATTTGCTACATCTGCTCAAGACCACTGCACCCTGTGGAAAACACCCTGCATGTTACCATGTTTGGATAGAGCACATAACATATCAAATGAAAGATAAGTTGATGATCAAATCAAAATAACCTACATGTATAACACATGGCTACAGGGGTACATGCTATCTCCGGCCAACTCGAGTAACTTTTCTTCAAAACCAATATCAGCAAACTAAAAATCTGCCTCATGATAGTTCCTACACCTGCTTGCTGACAATTTCTGGAGCACATTCTCCGGTAATATTTGATTACTAAAGAATTCAACTTTGATTGAAAGTGCACGAACGAGAAATTTGAATAAAGATTCTGACCTTTTGGATGCTACCATCTTGCCAGCTCCAACCACCAACTCTGTAAAAGGAACAAAAATACTGTTATTAAAACAACATCCTACATTGATGTGTTTGTGAAAAACAACCAGTTGCATGCATTATAACAAATAGATGTCCTAAACCAGAAAACAATTGCATTTGTCCCACTTCTGGCTCTGTAAAGATTGGTGGTTTCTTGCCGATTGGTATTTGGTAAGTTTGGTCCAAACTCTGCAGGCAGTTGACAGTAGAGGCGTGCAGCAAAGTTAGTCGACTCTTTTCCATTTATGAAATTGTCTCTATAACTGAATTGGTAAAAATTTGTTTTCGCCTTTAAGTGTTTGGGAGCGTCACCCTTTGTCCAATTGTCCAATTTACTTTGTTTACATGTACATTTGCTCCTAAGGGGTTACCATGGCTCAACTTATAAAAGTAATAAACAGATTTATCTCACAAAATTACCCCCTCCAAAAAAAAAAACAACAACGATCCAACATTAAAATGCTTTGGAGTAAATGTTGTGGTTTGCAGACACTTGAGACAAATCCAATTTCATAGCTCTCATTACAGAAATATTTTCACTTTTTAATCAAACAATGGAAGTCCTTATTGTTACTGTTTGAACAAAAGAAGAAGAAAGGAGTTGGCGCTAGTTCACAAGTATGCTCATTCTCTGGCGCCGGCAGCCTACGCAGCTAGCTACCCGTGACTCGCGTGTGTAGTGTAACCTACTAAATAAAAATATAACAAACCAAAAATCAACTAAATCTTCAGCAATTGTTGAAATAATGGTCATGATTTCAAAGTCGTTATCGAGTATTTTTCCTAAAAACGAAGACATTATAATATACACTTTCTCACAGGTTTCACTGCAAACCGCTGCACAATACAAGTACATCCGTGTTATATGCACGCGCCCTCCCGCACCGTATGATTGTCTTTGATCAGAATGTTTGGGTTGGGTATTTCTTCATCTCATATATTAAATTGTACCTCCTATCCCTCACACTGAATATCATGATATCCAGTATATTAAAAGAAAGACATGAAGAGAATCACTATATGCCCACTCTGACACTGATAACACTGATTGAAAACAGTGGCCAGCAACACTGGGGCAAGCTACTTGTAGACTGAACATTTTAGCTTATACCTAAGTCATACCGCCAAACTGACTCAAAATAGATTTCATACCATCTGATTCTTGGACATTTAGTGTAAATATCGATCCATCCGCAAACTACACAGTAGGGGGGCTGGTCCGAAAATAAGGATCGTCTTCGCAAACGCGTCCGCAAAAATAAGGATCGTCGTTTCTTATTTCCGATCCGCGCATTGGCGATGCGATAAAAGGATTCCGCAATGATTTTCTCAATGCATTTTACATTGACTTTGTACAGAGACTTTCACCTTATAAGCGATAAATCCTTGGGAAGATGGACAAACCATAAAAGTAGACAGTGAATTGGGGGTATTTTAATAAGCAGAATCCGTTTTTTGCATCGCAGGGCGCCCTTTGGTAACCCAAAACCCACAGAGCGCCGCTGAAAACAAAACATCTGCCTTATTAGGGTGTCTGATCGCGCACCTGATGTTGTGTGCTAAAATCCTTCCCATAGAGATTGCACGCAGCCCTATGCAGTCTATGTGCATTACGCGATCATGCAAAATTGGTCAAAGTTTTTTTTTTTTTTGTAAGTTCAAACCTTTATTCTTTGTGATCCTGAAGGTGATACTCAATAAATGAGGTGTCATATGAAAGAGCAGATTAATTCCAATATTTCCAGAGGGGCGTCATCTCGAAATTCTAAAAATATCTTGGTCAAAACAGCTATTTAAATATTGTTTCCTGGCTAACTCCGAAATTTGCCACTTATGAGATATGACGCCCCTGGCGATAAGTAGTCCCAGTCGTAAGGAAAATATCCCTATGCTTATTTTTCGCTAGCCCCAGGGATCACAAACAATTACAGTTTGAAAATACCCTTCCCCACATTTTTCGGATCAGCTAAGTAGGGAGGCGTGAGCTCCGCCGCCGAACCCATGGTGACAGCGCGTAAAATCTGCACATGAATATGCATCGGGCCGCGTGTCTACAAACCCGGAAGTGGGTGCCCATTGAAGACAATGGATTGCCAATCGCGCATCATTTAAGCAACACACGTACGCTTGCACACGTATGTGTACGCTTGCATATTGCGCAATTCAGCTGTTGTGCTAAATTTAGCAAAACAACATAACTCTGCGTGTACGTCTTTTCGTCGATTCTTACAAAAAATGGATGAATATTGTAGGGAATTGAAGGGGCTGTAACTTTTGATAGAAACATCGGTGAGTCTTGAAATTTGAAATGTATTATTCTGAGTGAATAATTTTTTCAATTATCCAACCAAAATGGTGAAAAACGATCCAAAAGGGAAAATTGAAAAATCGTTCAGACACCCTAGCCTTATTTTTTAGAACGCAATGTGTCCGCGTTTACGACGATCCTCATTCTTGGACCAGCGCCCCTACAGCTACAGGTAGTACAGCAGTGTTATCTTATCACTATCAGGCACTAACAAGTAACATCACTATTGATATTAGGGACTTTTAGATTTGCACATCAACATAGTGGACTGCAACGTGTGATGTCCTTATAAGGCACTGTGATGTCCTTTAAAGGCACTGCCGGGCACGGCCCAGTGCCTTAACTAGGGTGTCTGGACGATTTTTCAATTTTCCCTTTTGGATTGTTTTTCACCATTATGGTTGGATAATTGAAAAAATTATTCACTCAGAATAATACATTTCAAATTTCAAGACTCACCGATGTTTCTATCAAAAGTTACAGCCCCTTCAATTCCCTACAATATTCATCCTCTTTTTGTCAGAATCGACAAAAAGACGTACACGCAGAGTTATGTTGTTTTGCTAAATATAGCAACACAACTGAATTGCGCAATATGCAAGCGCACACACGCGGGCAAGCGCACGCTGTTGTAAACTGGATGCGCAACTCGAGGCGATCGGGAATCCATTGTCTTCAATGGGCACCCACTTCCGGTCTGTATACACGCGGTCCGATGCATATTCATGTGCAGATTTTACGCGCTATCACCATGGGTTCGGCTGGCGCGGAGCTCCCGCCTCCCTACTTAGCTGATCCGAAAAATGTGGGGAAGGGTATTTTCAAACTGTAATCGCTGTGATCCCTTGGGGCTAGCGAAAAATAAGTGCTGGGATATTTTCCTTACGTCTAGCCCTACATAAGCCTGGGGGGCTCGGTTCAGGAAAGTGGCAAAGATCGGAGCTATGATGGAAATGATGTTTACATCGCTGTTTTGATCAAGATATTTTTGAATTCGAAGTGAGCCCCTTGGGGAATATGGAGAAAAACCTGCTCTTTCATATGACACCTCATTTATTGAGTTTCACCTTCAGGATCACGAGCGATTTAGGTTTGAATTTCGATTTGGTGATAAAAACATTGACCAATTTTGCATGATCGCGCAATGTACGTAGACTGCATAGGGCTGCGTGTAATCTCTATGGGAAGGATTTTAGCACACAACATCGGGTGCGCGATCAGACACCCTACCTTAACACAATGTCACACGCGGCAGTCCACGCTCTCGTCATGTAAATCTAAGTCCCTAATGATAGTGCTATCAGTATCACTGGTGCGTTGACTGTTGTACACACTGAATATTGATGACTGTAATAATGTGCGATCGGACAGTTTTTAGCTTGTGACAACATGAAAAATGCCCATTCTCAATATGAAAAATTCATGAAATAGTCTACATCTAGGGCCTAGATCTAGATCTAATCATCTTCTACAGCTTGCTTAGTTATAAAATTCAGTCCAACTATAACAATGATTAACTTTTACTTATTTATATAGCCACACACTCCAAGTCGGGGAGCAAGAATTTGCCCTCACCGACATGACACCGTCACACATGCCTCGCGCTCGCTTTGGGCTTGGCCTTGGGCCTGGCTCTCAACCATTGCCAATTATGACAGGAGGAAGCCTTTCTTCCCCATCACCATTCTTACTAAGACATGTACAATATCACACCAATTTGTACGTCCCATCGTAATAATAATAATAATAAATCAGTCCACGACCAACGTTTGGTCAACAGACACATTACGTGTCGACTGCTTCATTGCATTGCATGGTAATATGCGTACAGTACGTATTACAGGCGCTACATAAAAGTTTGTTCATGGGGAGATGGGCGATCTGCCTCGACAGAATCGAGCAAAATCTACTTATCAATAAGCCATCAAAAATTTAGGGACATTTAATAGTGAAGAAAAATAACACTGCTATTTAGAATAATTAATCCCATGTACGTTTGATGCATTGTTATTTGAATGTAAGACTGTAAAATTTTCATAACAAAGTAGGCATTACCACTTCCAATGAGAAATTAAGGGAAAAGGATTTTTTAGGGATTAGATATAGTATATTTTGGTTATTAACATACATTGTTTTACCATGAAGACTATTCAAGCCTCGTAAAAAATATTATTAATTGTGTATCAAAATATTTTTGTAATCAAAAGTATAATAATTATATTTTAATTTTTGTAAAATCATAGTTGAACATCAATCATACTGATCGAGCCAGGCGCTAGACGAGCTTAGATACAACGTAAACAAGCAGTAGCAATCGCACATCCTTGAAAAACTTCCCATATTTCATGGTGTTGCTGTTGGAAAAAATATGTAAGTTCTGAATAGATGGTAGCACATATTCTTTTGTATCATTCCTGAAGAATATCTATAATTTAAAGAGCTTTAAGTTGTTGTGGTACATTACATGGAGTTCGCCGTCACATTCGTTGGTGCGGGAGGGCCTGATGCTGCGGCGGGGCCGGGGACCGTGCTGAGCTTTGCCGCTCGTAGCGGCCCATCATCTCACAGGCTCGGCTCTTATTCTTATCCGTACCCGGCCCGACCTGTACTACTAGTGCTCGATGCTCCTAATCATCCTGATACAGATACAGTGATAGCTGATTGGGCGCTTTGGGATCATGGGAGTGTTACTGTTAGGCCCTTACTTAGGGATTGAACTGAATTTGTCTCTGTGAATTCTTATGATTGTATGTTTGTTTAAGTGTCTTTCACTGCTTCTTCTTCTTCTTCTGTTGCAGTACAGTACAGGCCACCGTCAGGCCAGGTTTATTGTTGTAGACCCTACTCAGTGTTGTCTGAATTGGTGTTGAGACTTTGTATTTAATTTTAACTATTTTTTTTAGTATTTGTAAGAATTGAACTTGAAGAAAGTTAGTAAGTTCCAGTAGATCTACAGTCATGATTGAAAGCAGTATGACGGAGGGTTGCCAGTTGGGTGTCCGGACACATAACAATCAAACATAAAGACTTCTCTTTCGTCTTTTGACTTCGGATTATTGTATTATAATATATGATCTCATTTTTTTTTCTGTATAAACTAGTATCAATATTCTACATGACTACATAATACATGACACTATTGAAAAAAATATATAAAAATGTAAAAGCAATAGATCTAGTTGATATTGCATGTAGAAAGTTGCTTTGCATGGTGCAGTAGTAGTATTTACGACTATGAGTATGAGATAACCTTGCAACCTTGTGTGAGCGATTCTAATGCAGAGAAAAGTACTAACCAGTTGCTTGCCTGCACGGCAATAACGATTGTACTTTCAATTTTTCCACCAATAGAGTCTGAAGAGAAACAAACTTCCAAAAGAGGAGCAGAAGAAGGGAGACGAGATGTCGGAGCTTACATCTCTTGATTCGGTGTACCTCAGCACCGTGCTAGCTGACACAGTGGATCAGTTGGCGGTGCTGGGGAAGATCATGCCCTCAACTTTTGAAGGAAGGCAGGATGCAAATGAGGTAGATCATATTAAATTAGATTTCAAAACCTTTTAAAATGTAATCTAGACTCCATGCTGCATGCTGTACATGTCATTCACAAACATTGTTTAAATAGCAATGCTTGATAATGATTTTTCCAACTGTGTACCATTTAGATCTGTCCCCTCCCTCTCCCTCTCCACCCCCCCCTCTCTTCCCCCCTCTCTCTCTCTTGTGAGGGGATGTAGAATAGCTAGTGCTCTTGAAGGTTATGGTTTCACTTTCACACTGTCATGAGAGAGATTGAAATGAAGTTATTCCACACAAAAAAGCATTTCTCAAATTATGATCTGTGGAATTTGTCCAATAAGAAAAAGGATGGACAGAAAAATTGAATTATTTCTATTACCGTATTTAACATGCACGTGTGTCTTGGTATAGCATTTAATTGCTGGTCATATAATCAAATTAGTGAAAATTGTTCTAAAATATGAAATAATTCATTTTATGTAATAAAATGCTGACATTTTTATGAAATGTAGTTGATAGATATTGAATGCTACTGTTATTTTTTTCCATCAATCAACTAACATGTTGAATGTCAAATATTGATAATCAATTTGGTTGGAGATGAAATTAGATCCTCGACAGCCAAAAGAACCTAAATGTAGACTATAGTCGAAGTGTTTCAAAAAGTGACAATAAAATTTGAAATACATTAAAATTTAATATATTTCAAAATTTTGAATGATAATTTCTTTTTACCAGTTTCCATTAATTAAAAAGCATCTGAATTTTGAATTATGAATAATTAGATGGTTGGAGATGAAATTAGCCAGATCCTGGACAGCCAAAAGAACCTGGAGTCGAAGTATGAGAATCTGATGCAGCAGAGGGGCGACCTTCGGGCGGGGCCGAAACGAGATGCACGCCGTCTGCAGGACAACAACCAGGAGATTGGGTCTGTCGTGGGCAATCTCCGGACTGCGAATCAGACGTTTGCCAAGAGTCTGAAGCAGAGTCCGTTGACATCTGATAATCTATATAAGATGCAGGATGACAGGTAGGAGAAAATTGAGATTTTTTTTTTAACCTAAACAATACTTATTGGATGGATATATCCTAAAGGTTGTCTTTTACCCTAATAGATGTATGGGGGTGAGGGGGGGGGGGGAATAGAAAATTGGAGAAATCTATTTGATTTTCTATAAACTTTTTATCAATACTGCATTTTGGTGAGGGTTAGGTCATTATTATCTCCCATGTCTCTTCCATCCCTTTACTCTCAAATCGCCCCTTTTCCTGTTCACTTATAAATGAGACCTCAGTGCTTGAATTAATTGTTGTTACTCAAAATTAAATGTTTTTATCATGTTTATCAAATTACAATCTCTAACGTTATTCAGCTCTTTGGCTTTTAATTAATTTCAGTTTCATAAATACCTCTTTCAATTGAATTAAATGTATTTCAAGTTAACAACCACTGGAATTGGGATAGAAGAATTTATGCCGCAGTTACATGTACTAGGTGAATTTTTTTCTGCCCCTGCCGTTCCAGTGGTTGCATTATCTGTACTTGAATAATTACCTTTTTTCTGATTTTTTAATGTATTTTGAAAATGTTTCTTTATTGACAAATAAAATAATGATAATAATAATGACAAATTCCAAGTTCATAGAACAGTTCACATTAATGATTGTATTGATGTTGTCCCATAGACAATTCCTTCAAGATGTCTTAAGTGCGACGTTGGATGAGATGAATCAAGAGAAGATGTTTACTGCCCTTATCCAGTCTGTTACCATGGAGAAAAATAAAAAAGCAGAGCTTCAGAACACCATCCTCAAGTAAGTCAATCTAGTCATTTTTAGAACTTTTTTGTTGTGCTTCATTGCTTCATTTTTCATTTTTAACGAGTATTTTATTAATTTAATTCCAGACTGATATTATTTTTTCTACAGCTATTCCCGTCTCCAATATGCTAGTAGAATGAAGACAAAGTATTATTAAAGGGGCATATAGGTCAATTGACCATACGGAACTCCCGACATCCTTTGACCAGTCACTGCAGGGTCTAGTGGTTCACACCCGTTCTGGCTTGCCCTCGCCGGTGTGAAACTGCCACCAGTTCCACGAGAGAGTGCCGTTAGTAACTTGCAAGAGCTACCGGTACTTACCCACCTTTGCAAGCAGCCTTCATGAAAGTGAAGGTGGTCATTGTCGCTTCGTGACAGACAGCTACTACTACTATTACTACTACTACGTATACCTGTGAATTGTGTGTTTGTGAGAATTACTTTACAACCCAATTTTTTTTGTTTTAAATTATTCTTATTGCAAACATAGCAAAAAAAGGGGGCAACTTAATTTGATGTATGGAGTAACTTTTATTGAAGAGGCACTTTCTTGGGTTTTCTTCAGTAGGGAGTAAACACTTTGTGTACATGTAGGAAAATACACTGTATTTTGGATGTCATTCTATGTGTCTATGTGCAGTGTACTAGTAATTTCAATGTCTAAATGTTTATTTTTATATTTACTTTTTTTCATCAGGGAAGAAGAAGGTCGTAAGAAAATCAGATCACTGCAGAAACAGATTTCCACAGTACGAGTAGAAAGAGAGGAGGAGACACAGCAAAGGAATCAGATGATTGCCCATTTGAAAGGTGGGTTTGATGTTTAAATGCTGATCAACCCATGACTACCAGTAGTTGTTCCTAAGGGGGAGGGGGTAATGATCCCATAGGGTTATTATTATTATTTTTTTTAGGGGGTCATACTTCCCATGAGGATCAAACACACACACATATTAATTTTCTCATGGGGTGATTTGTAAGTTTTATGGGGGTGATTAAAATCCATTTGCACTACAAGGGGTCAACAGCACTGATTAAGAAATGTGGGGGGGGGGGGTAATGAGCAAGAATAATAAATGTGGCAATGAGGCAAGAAAGATTAAAATCTACCGTTGTTGATCAAATCTGGAGATGGTTTGTTAAATTGCACTTCAGAATCACATAAGTGCTAGTTCCATTAAGGTTCTAGTCTGAGCTATATATGTAAAGCTTCAAAATGTTGCCAATTTCAAGAAGAAAAGGTGATCCGTTTAGCACCTATTTAATTGCTGTCATGAATTATAATTGACCGTTTCAGATCAGCTGCAGGAGATGAAGGCAAAGACTAGCATGGAGGGCAAGTATGTGCAGAAAGATGCGGAGGTTGCCGTGGGACAGATGCAGAAAAGATGCTTTCTCACTGAGAAGGAGATGAGGGATGAAATAGAGGTGAGATGAAATTCAATGGTGGTGGTAATGTTGATGGTTGTGGTGGTGGTGTATTTGATGGTCGGTGGTGTTGGTGGTGGTGTGGTGATGTAGTTGTGACAATGGTGATAATGGTGATGGTGGTGGCAGTTCTGGTGGTGATGGTGATGGTGAAGATGATAACAACAGTAATAAGGATGAGGATAAAGAGATGATGATGAGGAGGAGGAGGAGGGGGAGGAGGAGGAGGAGAGGGGGAGGGGGGAAGAGAGGAGGATAGTGAGAGGTACATAGGTGTAGAAAATACAAAAGCTATTTTGATTGATTGTTCAAATAGAAAATTTGTGATGCTGATGTTCATAATACAACAGGTTGGAACAGCAATTTAATATAATACTATTTTCCACTTTTTTTTCATGTTACAGCTTTTGAAACAGAAAGTTGACGAGGAGCAGAGAGTAAACACAGAAATAGAGACGTATCTCAAGAGGCATCAAACTGTAAGTTAAAAAATATTCAGTAATGAATAAATATTTGATATAAAACCTCATTATAAGAGCTAAGCACAATGTCTTTTAAAAGAGAATAACAGGTGAATTTAAAGTGCATCAAAAAATTTGAGTAATCCAGGATTAATTAAGTCACAAATTTGTCCCAAAGTAATCAATTCAAGAGCAACCATGACAATGAATTCGAAGCCTACCGGAGTATACATTATAGTATATCTAGTCACTGAAATTGTAATTTAGACAATGGCTTATTTAGTCATTAAATGTGTTTAGAGGAGTAATTTCAAGCTTTTGATGTCTTTGTAAACATGATTTTCATAACGATTGGCATCCTGAAATATCCCTTTTTTGTTGTTTTTTAGGAAGTGGATGAGAAGGGTTAGTATTGGCTGTGGAAGATGTCTCTGATGTCTTTGTATTTATTAATATCTTAATTATTTTTAAAAAAACATCAAATAATCTCACAAATGTTCCTCTTTTTCTCTTTCTTGTAGGAAATGGAGGAGAAGGTCGAGTACTGGATGGAGAAGTATGACAAAGATGTGGAAGCAAAGACTCATGAGCTAGAAGTCCTCAAGGCCTCAAAGTCAAATGATCTAGCAAGGCTCCAAGAACTCACCAAATTGGTAAGAACCTCTTCTAAATTTCGCTCTAGTGTTGTACTTTCACATTTATTTAAATCACTTTATAAATACTCTTTATTATTGTTATTTTTTAAAAGAATCTAAGTGTCTGACATGATTGCAGAGACATTGACTTACAGGCAATTATTACCGTGCTGTACTGCCCTATAAATCATGTACAGATTTAGTAAGATGTTGTAATGTTTACATATTTCAAAATATGATGCACAGTGCTACTTGAAGTTTCTTAGGGGATTGCTTGCAAATCTTTGTGATCATGTTGCTTAAAATGGATTAATGAATAATGTAGAATAGATGTTGTGTGAATGTTTTCATTTCTCAAACTGGGACATTATTCTAAATGCATTCTCAGGCAAGCAAGTAATATATAATTAATTTCTGCTGTTACAAGGAAAATAAACCTGTCAATGAATTATTGATTGACCATGCCTCTTGTTATCTTTTATCTATCCTAGTATGTAGAATATGAACAGGTGTGTGTAGAGGACAGGATAGAGAAAGAGAAAGCAAGACGTAAAGCTGAACAGCAAGAAGAGGAGCTCAAATCATGTGTCTCGGTAAGATACAATAATGATACATTCATAATGTTATGTAAGGTATAAATGATAATCAAATATAGACAGAGCTACCCAAGAAATTCAAATCAGTTCCAACACAAGAATTCCTGAAAGTAGACTACAAACCCTTACCAAAGAAATCCATATCATCTGAAATAATAATTCAGATGCTTTCAAATGATGCCAATGGTCATGCATCTCTGAATACCATTGCCTTTTGTGCAGAATTTCAGTTGGTATACTTTCTCGTAACACACAAGCATAGACATTTTTCCTGATGCCGTTGCACATGAGGCAGGACGGTATCAGTGACTTGATCGCTCTTTGACCTGCCATGTTTCAGTACCATCGTAACCTAAGTGACTGCAAATGAACAGTGCAAACATTGTGTTGAATTACTGGAGTTTGAGCTAATTGATATAACAAGTGAATTAGGCTTAATTGATAATGATAGTAGAAATCTATATAGCGCTTTTTCCACTGAATACAAAACATATTGAGAAGTCTTCCTTGGGTCAGCGTTGGAGTTATAATATCCAAAGACACCAAGCAGTGACAGAGTGAGTTCAATGAATGTAAATGGCTTTAGAATATATGTCCGTTTGAATTAGTAGGGGTAATAATGCATGTGTAACAGTTATGACAGACCAGAAAGATGAGAACAAAGCCTATTTTTCTAGTATACTAACATTTGTTTCTATTTGTCCTTTTTCTGTGTAGCTCCAGTCTTGGTGGCGAGGAGTCATGGTCAGGAAGCAGCTGGGACCGTACAGCAAGAAGAAGAAGAAGAAGGGAAAGAAAGGAAAGAAGGGGTCAGGAAAGAAGAAGGGAAAGAAGAAGAAGTAGATCGCTCATTCTATCCAGACCATAGTTTATCAATTCTCATTTCAATTCTATGCCCCAGTTCACCGTCACTCCCTGCACAAGTTTAATTGTAAATTGAAATGTACGGATACAAGATATTTATTAAAAACATGTGTAGCTGACATTATGGGGCGATTGTTGCACTGATAATTGTACATTTCAAATGGTTCAAATTCTGGTACCAAAAGTAAACCACTGCCTGGTAATATGATATAGTTGTACACCTTTTCCAAATATAAGAAGGTAATGCTATCAATATTTGCTTATCATATCATTATATTCATTCACAAGTAATCTTGTGATTACTTACAGTTTCATTGGGAGAATGTTGGCTGAAATCTTATCAAAGAAAAACTAGAGCCAACTGATGATAACGGAGCTTGAATGCCAACTATACTTTGTAATATGTATTTAAAAATTTGGGGAAGAATGATTGGATCAGTCTTATACAGTCTGAATTATTCCAAATACTGTTAAGACAATTCTGATTATTGTTTTGATATCTGCTCCCCCCCCCTCCCCCATGGCAAACTGTTATGGTGATTTCATACTGACATGTTATTTCTCAAGTTGGCATTGCTTTTCACAAGTCATTCTTTAGGTGGTGGGGGTTAGAATTTCTTATGATAAAGATAAGTGTGCATTTACACAACTTAATCTCTCAATCCTTTTAAGAAAATGGAAAACAGTTAGCCCTCAGTAACATTTTTTTTTGGAAGTATTTTGAAAGCAAAGGATACTCCAGGAACACTTATAGATTGTGGCTTTAGCTTGAATAGTAAAATTATTAAAATAGTAAATGTTATAAGTCAAATGTACTTTGAAATGGAATATATATCATCCCTATACCTGTATTTCTCCGTCCATTTCTGTATGTGTAAATAAAATTATCTCTGTATGAAATGTGTTTTGTGCCTTTTTCTATTTAGCTTTTAGTGCCTTCCCCGTGTGTGTAACTCGGTAAATTCAAAATACCCGTCGTCTTAGGGAACGAATCATCGTGACAAAAAACAACTGGTTCCCTATTATTGTAATGAATAGAAATAGCCTTGTGTATTTTTTAAATAACTGCAATTGGCTACAATGTTGGAAAAAAAAAGAAAATAGCAATAGTGTGATGAAATATTGTAACAAGTAGAACAAGCTTCATATATTCTGGAGTAAAAAGTAGCAATAGCAACTTGAATAATTGCAAATTGATAATTATCAATGGGTACTTGATCCACACCTATAAAAACAAAAATTGTTAAGAATCTCTCAACATAAAAATACCACTATATTAAAGTAGCTTAGACACAAAAATAATTAAGCATCATTCAATTATGAAATGTCATTTTTAATGCATACTATGTTTAATTACATTCACATATGATCCTAAATACTATTTTCAATGGACATGGGAAAGATACATTTTGGATTTTCTGATTCAAATTGATCAATACTTATACACAGAGAAGGTAGAGTTTGACATTATAGGTCAAACCTGTATAAGGTTAAGACATCCTGAAATGTACAAGAATTATTGATGATCAGGATGAAACATACAAGCAATGAATTGTGAATCATGAAATCAACCAGAAATCCACCTACAGATTGTCTTATCACATTCCACTTGTCAATCAAGTAGTGAAATTGACTTCCAAGCAGGATGAAATTTACAGGTGATGAATTGTAATGTACTGTGATATGTACACTGGTAGGGTAAACAAGGAGGAATGTAGTTCAGTTTGGCCTGTGATGAAGTGGTTGAATATTTGCTTCAAATTATTTATTTAGAAAAACAAACTTAATACTGTGGTAACATATATTTATTGATACCACGTTAGTTACTTTTCTTTTAAAATTTAACACGCTATAACATTTTGACCGAAAGGTATACATGAAGATAGACCTAGATATACAGATAGAAAGAGGCAAGAGAGATAAAGAGTCAGAAAGAGAGAGAATGAAAGCATATGAAAATAAAGTTCAGTTCAGTTCAGTTTATTAATATCATCATTTTGCAGCCTCGGCTGAATTGCATGACAATTTACAATTAAAAACATATATTTCTTTAACAATTGTTTCAAATAATACCAGTTAAAATACAATATAATAAACAAAGATACAGTGAAATAAAAATGTATGAAGTGAAGTCATGAAAATGGTCTTTTCACATTTCACAGTATCATTACTTAAATCCCCCCCCCTCTCTCTCTCCCTCTCTCTCTCTCTCTCTCTCTCTCTCTCTCTCTCTCTCTTCCTCTCTCCCGGCCTCTCTCTCTTTCTGTCCATTAACTCCTTATCTTTCCCTCTACTCTTTTGTCTACCCCTCCACCTCTAATTTGTTTTCTTAACATCATTTCCTTAGTAGGCCTAAGTTTAATATATGTAGCACTAGCACATTCACTATCTTGATTTATTTTACACTTGACAAATGATCTTGTACATAGATGCATAATTTACATATTTCAGTTTTTTTAATTTCTTTATCTCAAGATGTACATGCATAGTCATTCATCATATGAAGGGACATTTGCATATAAAACAACTCTGCATATGCTTTATGCACAAGAATGGACGACACATGAAATTACTCTGTGAAATTAAGGCCCACATTCATAAAGATGAGCTTAGTCAAACTTGGTGAAACTAGCTTACTCATGCAATCACACGGTTTATGGAGTGCCAAACATTAACAAAAATTGTAGAGAATAAAAAGCCTGATACTAGGCACTAAAATGTAATATTTAACAAAATGAATAACTAAAATAAACCAAGTCATGGGATGAAAAGTTATAAATTGAATTTACTTATGTTGACATGATTTTTCTTTCATTTAGCTACAAAACTATAGGAATTTTAATGGAATGAAGTTGATACTTGGCATGCCATAAATCAATGAACTAACTCTACCCTTTTAATCTGGGTTTTAACACAGAATAAAGCTATAATGCTTCATGAATAATGGCCATAACTTCTGTATTATGAAATCTACTTAAAGAATTAACATAAACAATCTTGCTATAGCGCTACGGAGATTACAGTACTGTTTTAATGCAAGATCTATTTTCCTTCCAATCCAAATGAATTCATTCACAGTTTACCAACAATAATATATGACGGTCAGATGCATACCGGTATAATAAATTATGAAACTTTACAACAGTACACACAAGTAGGTTTAACAGAAGGCTGATTCATGTGAAGAATTATTCTAATACCTGAATTTGATTAAGGCAGCTTCAGAATGCACTTGATATAATTTGTACATGTCTCTTACAAAATTCCAGGGATTCATATTCAAATAAAATTCAAATAAAGGTAATACTTGATTCATATTTTTACATGCACTTTTAGATGGAAAATCAGATGCGAGAAATAAAAAAAAAAAGCAGAAACCTCGCTATTTGTCATAGACTACTATTTTCATGAATCTCAAAATGTAGTTCCATAATTCAATCATTTTGCAGCATGAATTCTTGTCAGAATCTGGACCCCTATGGAAAAAGTTTCACCCACGTAAACATTTCTCTTCCTTGCGAGTTTCATGTTTATAATTTCAAACTGTTTATTGATAAATTTCACAAATATTTGGGAGTCATACTTCCATCTTCAGGTGATGAAGAACCCATAATATATTTCCTCATTTCATTTGATGGAATACAAGTAAATATTTGAGAAATGAGAGTATAATTTGTAAGAAATTTAAAAAAAAGACAGATGTAAATTCCTATGGACATATATATAAACAAAATTTCATTCTGGTCTCTCCAAAAGATGTCTGTTGGGGCAACATAAAGATATTTGTTTTAAAGACATTCAAATAAAATCACAGTTGCACATTTACCGTTGTTTCGGCACCTAGCTTGACTTTATAATTGGTTGCAAAATTCTTCAGCTGTTCTTGGAATAGTGTGATATTTTCCCAATTTTCTTTCTTGGTCAAATTCTCTCCTCCAATCCGGGCGTATAGCTCCGCCGGACGCTTATTCCAAGACAGAACGATCCAGTTCATACGCGTACATCCTCTTTGTTCATACGCACACTGAGAGGAATAGAGAAAAGAGATTGGAAAATTATTTCAGAAATTTGTTTAGTTTCTAACGGTGCAAAGGCACATGAGGCTAGGTTATTGAACCTATCAAATGTCTTGGACAGTTATAGAATAAACACGCAAAAACTTGAGGATTAAATAACGGTTTCAACTTTCAAGAACCTAGCTGGTCCTAGACTGCATTCCACTGGGGCAGGGTTTTCACACTTTCATAACTTTAGAAATTCCTTGAATTTTACCTGCAAACATCATTCAAACATTTACTTATTTAAAAATCATGACTTACACTTAGACCACAAAAATACCTTAACAATAAGACTTCCAACGGACTTGTAATAAGAATTTTACTAAGTGTTCTGAATTAACAGATTTCAAAATCTGAAGCAAATTTCTATTCCAAGTTAATGCTGTACTCACCTTTGCAACAGACTGCATCAATGATGTTCCAAGCCCACTACCTATGTATTAAAGGAGAAAAGGAGTTTTTCAAAGAAATATATTTATGATAACAATAGTGACATTTATACTGGGTACATATCTATCCCATAGGATATACTCAAAGCACCTATAATGTAATGCTTACCCTGGCTTTAGCCCAATGCCCTGAGGCACTGAAAACGCTTGATGAATAACACCCTATCAGGCACCAATTTACTACACCTGGGTGGAGAGTGACAAATATAGATTAATGTCTTGCCACAGAACATTAGATACTAGATCCTTACTGAGACCTAACTATGCACTTGAAAAGAACAGTTTTCAACAAGTTTATGACATCAATCCTTTGCAAGCCATGGATGACTATTCCTGCCCTAGAATTTGAATGTTGAACAATTTGTTTGGACAAAGACTGTCTACATTTCCCCAGATACAAAAAGAGTGACCTCTTTCATACAGTTTAACATCTGTGAAAAGTATTCTATGCCCAATTTATCAAAGACAGCAAATCTTGAAAAAAACTTCACTTTTAAATTTTAAATGACAACTTTCCAAAAATATTTGCAACCTACAAGAGGTTAACCAACCAACCAACTTTGAGCTATTTATCAACATAAATTGACTGTGAAATAATTGTCTATACCTACCTCTATGGGCTGGTGTGACATATAGATCATCCAAGTAAGCAGTACGGCCCTTCCATGAGCTATACATGTAGGAGAAAGAGCTATAAGCGACAGTCGCGTTGGATTTGGTGCACACCCCAACTAACAGGTGTACATAGGGTTGGTCACAGAATGCATCAGCTCTTAGTTCTGAAAATGAAAATTAAGAAACATAACATTAACAAATGATTTTTATGTTGATATTAGCTCAGTGGTTTCGTAACCAGGAGGTCCCGGGTTCAAAACCAAGTCGATGCGCTAGTTCCCTTTGGTAGGGCATTAATCCTCATTACCAATTTCCTCAGAGAGGACTTAAAGCCATTGGTCCCCTGGTTGCTTTAACTTACAAGCATATGCTTCCTTAGCAGTCAGGTTAAAAAAACAAAAAACAAAGTGATCAAGACCAGGTTATTTATTCAATTTGTATCCCTCATGTAAATGAATATTTTAATCTCATTGGAGTTTGTGATTTTATTTGATTAAAAAATTAAGGCAAGTCTATGCTCTGGGTGAATTTTTTCAATTAGTATTGGGTAGAAAAAGCTGTTGACGTTAACTTGGACTTGCTAATGTTAACTTCCTAAAGCGATCAAAACTCCTTTACTTTGACTGTAGATCCAAGCTGCAGTTATATATATTTCATGATTTAGTATGGTTTGATCAATGTTCATACACCATACAAGCACAGGGAGTTACGTTTTCATTCATGTTGCTCTTATGCTACTACAAATTATGTATGTACATATAGACTGCATCTAGAAGAGATTTTTGCAAATTTGTCATGTGTATCGATCTCTTGATTTTTTTTCTTCAAAATGTTATGATTTATATCACACAGACCCCGACCCCACTCCCCAACTACATTTTTCCAAAGCCATCAATATACAAAGTTTGGCCAACCCAGTTCTAGTTGTTTACACGCAATATGATGAATACTGTTTTGGGGCAACCAAAAAACATTATGCTATAAACCAACTGACACCATGCAAATTGCCCAAACTCTGTTAAAGACGTACAGCTCTGCATTCTCTCTCTCTCTCTCTTCAAAATGGAAAATGTTCTTACTCTCCGGTGTCATTTCGCATTGGTCTGGCATACTCTCATACTCTGCAAGTTCCTTGATGAGTCTTACAATCTCCTCACAATCATCTGGTCCAGCCTTTCTGATCAAGTATGTTGCCATGGTTATCTGTGAATGTAAAACAAGAGACAGGCTATATAGTTAAGTCAGTGGTATTTATTTTGTTCAAATTCGTACTTAATCAATTAAAAAAAAACACTTATAAGCTGCATGGTCTAGCTTAGGCTACAGGAATACCTGAAAATGTGGACTAGCTGCTGTTAGTTATAATTCCCCACAATGTGGACTAAATATTGTAAGTAATTTTTCCCACATTCCATGCATGCATGAGCACATCTCTAATCTAGCAAAAAATAACTGTTATGATGATGAATTCCAAGGCCTAATGGGACTTGAAGATGATCTTATTAAGTTATTTGCCATATTACTTAGTACTACTAGAGTACTCTGTATAGATCTACTAGTACTGTACTCTGTAGGCCTATAGTAGCTTCTTCGGTGCCACGTAAAAATGTCAGAGGAAAAAATGTCAGAGGTAAAAATGTCAGAGGTAAAAATGTCAGAGGTAAAAATGTCAGAGGTGTATTCTCGTACTGATTTAGGTGCTGTGCAGACCTAGTGACGCAATAAAAGGCCTACAACTATAATAATGCAATGTGCAGCTAAAAAGACATCCAGAGCTTAACAGAGCTTGGATCAATTGCAATCTAGCTAGAACTAGAAGTAGAAATCTACACTATATTATATGTCACTAATTTCTATTCAATTGAGATAGACTAGGCCTAGGTCTATATAATAAAACCATTATTCATTACGTCATGAGATGACAGAAAAAACAATCAGAGGCATCTAAACTGACACTCACTGTTGTGACAGTGCATGTGAAATTATGTTATCACACAAGTCATTTGTTTCTTGTACTATTGATGCATGACATGAACACACATATATTTGTAATAGCACTTCCTCAGGCAAGGTGCCTAGTATAGCGCCATCTATTGCTGTTCACTTGATATTAAACACTCAGAAGTCTACATGAACATGGTTGTGCTGAGGTTCAAGAATCCCCCTTTTTGCCAGCGCATCAAGGAGATTTAAGTTATAAGATTGTCATTAAGTCCGGCAAAGAGGTTAGTTTTGTTATATATTCAATGTATTTTTATGAATTGTCGAAACATAAAGTGGAATTTAGTGTGTGTGTTTTGAACTTGTAATGCAATGTAAGAAAAACAAGCCCATGCTGGTTTAATATGATGTATGTACATTTTACCTTGTATCAAGAACAATGATAACAGTGATTATACTGCTAAATACTTCGAAGATATTATGAGCGTGCTGAAGCACTATAAGTAAAGATTTAGACTGTATTATTGCTATGAATTCGATAATGCTTTGATGTACTTGTATTTATGTTTCTTTATCTGTGATTTATCCACAGTTTTCACGGAACAATTGGAATGGAATGAAATGGTTACTCCAATCATTAAAGCTAGAATTCCCGTAGAAGCCTTTGTCCAGACTCGTTTATTTGTTGTCGACCTCACTGCAGCCACAGTGAAAACTCTTCTGTGTGATGACATCAGATCAAGCAAATTGGTTCATTCCTAGAAGTGAATCTTCCATAACCAACTAGAGACCGTCATCATGTCTGAAGGAGAAGAAGTGAGCAAAAGGGATAGAAGACCCACAGAGAAGGGTATAAAGCACCAAGCCGATGTCGCAGTAAAGTCATGGAAAGTCGCCATTCGTCTTTGGAGTAGAATGGCCAATAAGCATCGTCAGCTTATTGTAGAAGACGACATAAAAGTTGAGGTGGTCAAGGAATCCCGTAACCAGGTACAGGAGGCCATGGAAAAGGCCATTTCTGTACAAAAAGAGCTCGCTGACTTGTCTACTACAGCAGATCTCGATGATGATGGCGAGGAAAGGCTGGATGGGATGGAAGAGGAACACTCATCCTTAATGAGAGAGACCATGAGAATTATCCTACAGTTGAAGGGCGGATCTCGCTCTTCAAAATCTAGTTCCCACTCACCAAAGGGAAGAGTTCGAGACTGGGTAAACAGTCAACCACCCATCTCTCATAAAGACGACAATGCTCCTCCGATGGAATCCGCGAGTAAGGTGCATGATCATGATTTTTCCATGGAGCCTGCAGCCAAGAAAGACGATGAAGTTAGTCATGAACAAGCAGACAAGCCCAGCAATGAAGATGTTCTCGCCAATAGTTTAAAGGAGCTGCTCTGCTTGAACAGACTACCTCTTCCGAGCCCGGAAATTTCTCAGGCAATCCGCTGGATTACACATCATGGAGGAGAAGCTACGACGCCTTAATCGAACATCGAGGAATTCCCATCGGAGAAAGGTTCTACTTTCTTTGAAGTATCTTACTGGCGAGCCGAGATCCCTGGTTCAAGGTTACTCCATGATCGGAGATGCTGCGGGATACAACGAGGCAAAGAAGGTATTGGAGCAGAGATATGGAGATCCATTTGTGGTATCCAATGCCTATCGAGACAAGCTTGACTCCTGGCCAAGAGTGGGTTCGAGAGATGCAACTGGTCTAAGGAGACTTGAGACTTTTTGAAGCAGTGTGACACAGCTTCAATTACGTTCATCATTTAAGTCACCTCAATGACGAAAGAGAGAACCGGAAACTACTGATGAAACTCCCAGATTGGTTGGTTGTGAAATGGAGCAGGAAGGTCGTGCAGTGGAGGCGAGAGTGGGGGACATTCCCACCCTTCTCTATTTTCACGGAGTTCATTGATGAAGAAGCTGTAGTTGCTTGTGACCCTGTAACCTCTCTCCAATCCCTGCAGACCTCAAATGAAAGGAAGAGGTCAGCTACTTCCAGCTTTATGCAGACAGGAACTCATCACCAGAATCAGAGAGAAGGCTCTGCTGAGAGAGGGACTCTTTCCTGCATCTTCTGCAAGGGTCGACATCACCTCACTGAATGTTCTTCCTTCAATTCAGAGACAATGCAGAAGAAAAGAAAGGTTGTTATGGACAATGGACTCTGTTTCGGCTGCCTTAAGAAGGGACACATATCAAGGAGATGCAATAAGCGAAATACATGCTCTTCGTGCAGAGGGAAGCATCCTACTGTTCTACATGATGATGAGTGGAAAGAAAGACGACAGGATGCTACAAACAGAGAAAGGGATGAAAAGGAAACCTTGGAGTCAAAATCCCATGCATCGAATTCTGATTCAAGTCATTCTACAAAGTCATCAATGATCGTCCCTGTGTGGCTGTCTCATGAGTCCTGCGACAAGGATAGACTAGTGTATGCCCTGCTGGACACACAATCCGACACATCCTTCATTCTCACGAATACTAAGGAGGCGATGAGAATTAAAGGAGTAGAGGTAAACCTGCTACTCTCTACCATGACCAGGGCGAATGAGAGAATTGCAAGTGAAAAGGTGACTGGTCTTCAGGTGAAAGCATTCAACGACTCCAAGAAGATCATCAGCCTCCCTCCTACCTTCACGAGAGACATCATGCCAGCAGATCGAAATCACATCCCTACTCCTGACATGGCAAGATCCTTCCGACATCTCTCCAGGATTGCTGACATGGTAGCTCCTCTTCAAGATGTTGAGATTGGGCTCCTGATCGGCTACGACTGTGCCAAGGCTCTTGCTCCACGTGCTGTTATCCACTCTCCTGATGATAGAGGCCCATACGCAATCCAGACGGATTTAGGATGGAGCATTGTTGGCACAGTAAAGGCAGGGTATGCGGATATTCTCAACGATCCCTTTGGTGTGAGCCATCGCACAACAGTACGACTTGTGCCTGATGAGGTACAGCTACATGTAAAGGGACATCGGTCGGAAGTGATCTTCACTCATACAGCTACCATGAAGGAAGAGATAGCCCTCTTCATGTTGTTCGACTTCTAGAGGCCGACTTCACTCCAGATAGGAAACAGAAACCCTATTCGCAGAATGACATGAAGTTCATTAGGCTAATGAAGAAGGAGATCCACATTACAGAGAGTGGACATTATGAGATGCCGCTGCCCTTTAAGGAGGAGGAGACGCCTATGCTGCCTAACAACAAGTTCGTGGCCGTGAAACGTCTGAACCATCTCAAGAGGAAGTTTGAAAGTGATGCTACCTATTATGACCGGTACCTACAGCAAATGAACAACCTTCTTCGTAAGAAGTATGCAGAGAGGGTGTCCGAACCGGGTGAATCAGGCAAGCGATGGTACATCCCCCACCATGCAGTGCAGCAACCAAAGAAACTCAGAGTGGTGTTCGACTGCAGCTCACAATTTAAGGGGGAGTGTTTGAACTCTCATCTTCTGACGGGTCCTGATTTGACCAATGCACTAGCTGGAGTACTTTGCAGGTTCAGGAAGGAGAATGTGGCCTTCATGTGTGACATAAAGGAAATGTTCCATCAGTTTCATGTCAACAAGGAGCATCGTGACTGCCTACGCTTCCTCTGGTGGCCAAATGGAGACTACCATCAAGAGCCTGTTGACTATCGTATGAATGTGCATCTGTTTGGAGCCGCTTCTTCCCCTGGATGTGCCAACTTTGGTTTGAAACAGATAGCAACAGACATGGCAGAGGTGATCGGTCAAGATGCAGCCAAGTTCATCCAGCAAGACTTTTATGTTGATGATGGGCTGAAAGCAGTAGCAACAGAAGAAGAGGCCATCGAACTACTCTCAAAAACCAAGAAAATGTGTGAACATGGAGGGCTACATGTCCATAAAGTTGTCTCTAACTCCAGGAAAGTACTTGAATCAGTTCCAGCAGAAGATAGAGCCAAGGAAGTTAAAGAATTGAATCTTATGCATGATCATCTTCCCATCGAGAAAGCACTCGGAGTCCAATGGTGTGTCGAGTCTGACACGTTCCGCTTTAGGATGACCTTCCAAGATAAGCCACTGACCAGGAGAGGTGTTCTATCGACTGTTATGTCAGTGTACGATCCCCTTGGACTGTTAGCCCCACTCATGTTACCTGGGAAGCTAATACTTCAGGAACTGTGTAGAAGCTCTGCTGCATGGGACGATCCTCTCAGACATACTGCAAGCCAAATGGGACAGGTGGACAACTGACATTCTTCAACTGGAAAGGATCTCCATCAACAGATGTTACAAGCCACTGGGCTTTGGGGAAACTAAGAATGTGGAGATACACCATTTCTGTGATGCAAGCAACCTTGGTTACGGCCACTGTTCTTACCTGAGACTGACAAATGGGAATGGGAAAGTACATTGTACGCTCGTGATGGGTAAATCCAGAGTTGCTCCGATCAAGATAGTCACAGTGCCGAGGTTGGAACTCGCCGCAGCTGTCTTATCAGTGAGAATGAGCTCATTCCTTCAAACGGAACTAGATCTCAAAATTGACAGAGAGGTCTTCTGGACTGACAGCCGAGTAGTCTTGGGGTACATCAAGAACGAGTCAAGACGCTTTCATGTATTTGTTGCAAATAGAGTACGCCAGATCAGAGACGAATCATCACCTTCGCAGTGGAGGCATATCGGCACTAAGGATAATCCAGCTGACGGAGCATCAAGAGGACTCATGGTTGACCAAATCAAAGCATCAAATTGGCTTACAGGTCCAGACTTCCTTTGGGAAAAGGAAATTCCAGACGAGGAAAGGAGGAAGCCGTAGATCTTTCTAAAGATCCTGAAGCGAAGAGTCAGACCCATGCCTCTGTGCAGAAAGAAGACGAGCTCGAGTTGGAACGGTTTGATCATCTCTCCAGTTGGTATCGAGCGAAGAAAGCTGTTGCAAACTGTCTACGTCTCAGATCATACTTACAGAGACGTTGCTATACAAGACGGGACAAGAGAGAAGAGAAAGGTGGTGTCAAGAAGGTTGTGATGGAACCTCTATCTGCCGAACTACTCCTGCAAGCTGAAAAGGAGATCATAAAGTTGACTCAAAGGAAGACCTTTGATGAAATGAAAGCAGCAGAGGGTGATAAACGCCACAATGAAAGAGAAAGAAGACGTCACTGTAAGACCACCAGTCGTCTGCATCATCTTGACCCCTTCATAGACAAAGATGACATCCTAAGAGTGGGAGGACGTTTGAGGAGGTCTGACATCTCATTTGAAAGCAAACATCCTGCCATCCTACCTCAAACCCATCTGACCAAGTTGATCGTATCCCATTGTCATGCCGATGTTGCTCATGGAGGAAGGGGCATGACGATCAACCATCTCAGAGCAAAGGGATTTTGGATCTTGGGTTGCAGCAACTTCGTCTCGAAATTCATCTCCCAGTGCGTGATCTGTCGCAGACTTCGACATTCTCTACAAGTACAGAAAATGGCGGACTTGCCGGAGGACCGTCTCACCCCCGCCCCACCATTTACGTATGCTGGAGTTGATTGCTTTGGGCCGTGGTTAATCAAAGAAGGACGGAAAGAGCTGAAGCGTTACGGACTAATATTCACCTGTATGGCCTCCAGAGGTGTACATATCGAAGTTCTAAACTCTCTCACCACGGACGCATTTATCAACGCTCTTAGACGTTTTATCTCTGTGAGAGGCCCTGTGAGACAACTACGATGTGACAGGGGAACAAACTTTGTTGGTGCTGAGGCAGAGTTTAGACGATGTGCGGAATCCAGCAAGGATCAAGTGAAGGACTTTCTTCTGAGAGAGGGTGTGACTTCATTGCCTTCAAATTCAATGTACCTGCTTCGAGCCACATGGGCGGAGTGTGGGAGAGACAGATTCGCTCCATACGCCAAGTCCTAGATGCTCTGCTTCATCAGGCGGGTCAGCAACTAGATGACGAGTCCCTGAGGACCTTGATGTGCGAAGCAACAGCCATTGTAAACAGTCGCCCGCTAACCACCGAATTTTTGAATGAACCAACTCATCCAACTCCACTAACGCCGAATCATCTGTTGACTCAAAAATCAAGGGTCATTCTTCCACCTCCTGGAAGTTTCTCGCGAGAGGACGTCTACGCGAGGAAACGTTGGCGAAGAGTGCAACATTTGGCTAACGAATTCTGGTGTCGCTGGAGGAAGGAGTTTCTCAGTCAGTTGCAGTCGCGGCAGAAGTGGACCAAGCCACATCGCAACATGAAAGTAGGAGACGTAGTAATTATCAAGGACGTTAACGCTCCACGAAATACATGGCCTCTTGGAAGAATTGTTGAGGTATACGAATCCAAAGATGACTATATTCGTAAGGTTAGGATTGCGGTAGGGGATAGGAATTTAGACCATAAGGGAAAGCGAAATAGCCCAGTGAGTTACCTCGATCGCCCTATCCACAAGCTAGTTCTTCTTCTTCCGAACGTAGACCAGGATGAATTCCCGGCCAAGGAGCCAAAGGACTGAAAACCCATACTATTATTTACGAACTATAACTCAAATGATCAAAATTCAGACATTTGACTTTAATTCGAACTCTTAATTTCACCGAGAAATTAATTCAGTGACTGTGCAAGTACAAACTCAAGTCAAGAATACTGATATATAATTAATGCATTTGTTTGTTTTAGAGTCCGAGAGACTACGGATGACTGTTTGAAGAATCTGAAGTATAATCTAAGATTCACCAGTTAAATGCTTCCTTTCTTAATCGTGTACTTAATTTCAATTTGGACAGCGTATTATAACATGAGTATTTTTATCGTACTTGAGTGATATTGAATTTAAGCAACAGATATTATGCTATGCAAGTTTTAAGCCTTACAATTGTATTCCAATGTCTTAGATTTAGCCGAGACTGTCGACCATTTTGTTTATTTGGAATGGCGTTCTTAGGGTAAATTAATTCTCAATTTAAAGGAGCCATGTTGTGACAGTGCACTTGAAATTATGTTATCACACAAGTCATTTGTTTCTTGTACTATTGATGCATGACATGAATACACATATATTTGTAATAGCACTTCCTCAGGCAAGGTGCCTAGTATAGCGCCATCTATTGCTGTTCACTTGATATTAAACACTCAGAAGTCTACATGAACATGGTTGTGCTGAGGTTCAAGAATCCCCCTTTTTGCCAGCGCATCAAGGAGATTTAAGTCATAAGATTGTCATTAAGTCCGGCAAAGAGGTTAGTTTTGTTATATATTCAATGTATTTTTATGAATTGTCGAAACATAAAGTGGAATTTAGTGTGTGTGTTTTGAACTTGTAATGCAATGTAAGAAAAACAAGCCCATGCTGGTTTAATATGATGTATGTACATTTTACCTTGTATCAAGAACAATGATAACAGTGATTATACTGCTAAATACTTCGAAGATATTATGAGCGTGCTGAAGCACTATAAGTAAAAATTTAGACTGTATTATTGCTATGAATTCGATAATGCTTTGATGTACTTGTATTTATGTTTCTTTATCTGTGATTTATCCACAGTTTTCACGGAACGAATTGGAATGGAATGAAATGGTTACTCCAATCATTAAAGCTAGAATTCCCGTAGAAGCCTTTGTCCAGACTCGTTTATTTGTTGTCGACCTCACTGCAGCCACACTCACCTAACCTCCCAATTTTCATGATATCTTTCTTGTCTCATTATTATTATAATTTATAGTATTAGTAGTAACTCCAATCACATCTCTTTCACTCTGGCCTAACGCGTTACGTGACCCGTCATTTCACCCACCGCAGGCCGCTAGAGCCGGGCAACATCGGAGTCTAACTCCGGGTCGGACTGCCCTAAACTGATGACTAAGAAGATTTCCTTAAATCCTTTTGATACTTTCTATTTACAACGGTACATTATCAACATCATAGTCTGAAATTTACCTTCAAAGGTTTTCTACAACAAATATGTCTGTGCCGTGACGCTGCGTTTAAGATCCTCCACAGCAAATCTATTGTGTCTCGCGTCAAAGCTCTTGACAATAAAGAGGTGTATTTACAGCTGTATCTCTAGCGATGCATCGCCCGGAACTCTGGCAGAGAAAACGACGGGATGTCCGCTGCAGACTAGACTTATGCATCCTGCACATGGCATTTATGACCCGCCCCCTTTTGCCCTCTCGTATTTTCTCATTTCCGTCTTGCCTTAAAATTATGCCGAAGTCCTTTGCGTTCAGATTTTTTTTCAAATGATGAAATTTCATTTAGATTAAAATGACTGTCTTTAGAACATGATAGTCTCAATTACAAGTCTACAAGAAGCGTCAAAGAATGATTTGTCTTTTTTTATGGGCAGAATTAATGCAAAGTCCTAAAATTATATAAACCCGAACATCCATTTTTAGCTCATATATAAATTATTAAAATAAATGTGAAGTCAACAAATCAAATGATTCATAAATGGAGTTGTTAATGCCAGCATGATTTCTAAATGGTTATTGTGTAGAAAGTTCTCTTTCAAATTTAATGCCTACCAGTCTACCACGTTATTATACCCGTTATTATATTAGCACTCAACCAGACGCGCTGCTTATATATACTTCTATACACATTTGCATAACCATTTAATGTATTCTATTTCCTACTTCTCTCTCTGTAAGTCCCTCGGTATCTCTCCTTCTCTTTCTGTAGCTCCCTCGTTACCCCCTGCTCCCGTCTCTCTCTCTCTCTACGTCTTAATTTATGTCCATCACTCATCTCTTGAATTTCATTTTTATACATAATACATACATGTATATATCTATCTCTATTCTCCTTGCTCTCTTTCTCTCTAACCATCACTCCTGTTATATCTCTGAGCCCAACTCATTTGTTCTCTTTCTCTAGTTCAAACTCTCTCTCTCTCTTTCTCCCTTTCTCTCTCTCTCGTCTCTCCCTCACTTGCTCTCCCCATCTCCACCATGCACTTGATAGGAGTCAAAAGATAGTTGCACATAACAATATTGATCACATAATGAAACCAATTTCTGTATTTTAAATATTAAAATTCTTTATCATTCATTCATACACTCTGGCAAATACATGTACATTTATGAGTATACTAGACAAGGTTACAACATAAATAGGCAGACATCAAATATTCATGCCTAAAAGACAGAGAGGTACATTTTGAAGCAGAATTTGCAAATCTTTGTATCAATGCACACATGCATACAATACAATTCTGAATAGAACAAGTATAAAATAGTTTTCAAACCTGGAGTATTTTGGTCAGTCTTGCTCACATTTTTTACATTATTATGTATTTAGAAGCCTGTTTCTACACATTTTCATTTCACATACATGATGTTTTGCAATTTGAGGATATATCTCCTTCAGTTAATATGGAGCAATGAAAATGCTGCTTTATGAATGGCAACTGCGTGCAACACATGACCTGTGCGTATTCACTTTAATAGCCATGTGTCATAAGAAACAGAAATGGGAAGAGTATTATGATTTACATCATAATAACAACGAAACGTCATGGTTTTATAGCATCATATCTGAATAATACTTTAATGTCACTTTTACTATGTTGGAAACACAGATTCATCTGGGGCAAGTCCAAGTTATTTTGTGCGGTATGTGACAATGTCACAGATCACATTTAGGGATTTGACTATATCTGATCATTGTACAAAGTTAACAGTAATACGAGAGCTTTTATCAGACCAAATATGAAATGAAACGCAACATCTGGGACCCAGTGCATAAAACATACCATTGATGGTAACTTACTAACTTTGCCATCAATATAAACTACCATGGGAAGATCACTCAACAGCCAATCAAATCAAGGTTTCCATGACATGGAAGTTACCATTAATGGAAGAGTTACCTTCAATGCTAAGTTTTATGTAACACTTTTTTCTTTTTGTTTTAACTGTAATTACTCCTAGATTATTTGTAAAAATATGATTATGAATGATCAATAAAACATATAAATATTTATATTAAAACAACATTTTAAAAGTTTTATGCAACAGGGTCCTGATGTTAAGTTAAGTTCAGAAACTCTACAATACTTGGTGACATACAGGACACCAAATACCTTGGACTTTAGATGGACACTGATTGTCCTTTTACAAGCACTGTAAAACCAAAAACTATCGTGAATTGTAAACAATAATTTCTTCAGCAATATTCAATGTTACGTCAGTCGTGATACAATTGTTTCGCGGCATGCTGCTTTTACGAATCTGAACCACTCACCAAATTTGCGAACATATCAAGCTGGTGAAATATTATGGTTTCGCAGTACCGGTACTCTGCACATCAGATTTCTATAATAGTGACAAAAACCAGTTTCAGTCTAGAGATTTCAATGTCTTAGTCTTGACCCGAAGACCTAATGACAGACGAATGCATCCAACATTGCCTATTAGGTCCTGGTCTTAGAAACACAGTCCCTAGTTCTTGACCAGCTCGTTGGCTATTTAAAGTTCATCACTAAAACTTTGCTGCACCTCCAAAAGTTATCTCATTGTCTTCAACCACAAAATGCACTCTCCCATTTCCAGCAGGAAAACCAATCATCATCTGGATCTCTTAGCGGTCTTGACTAGTCCATTTTCGGTCTGATAGGCCTGGACCAACACCTCCTGGACCGCGGGCCTGGTTGGCTGGTACCGGCTGAAGTCCATGGAGTACTCCCCCTTCCCCTGGGTGCAGGAACGCAGCTCCGTGGAGTAGCCAAACATGTCATTCAGCGGGACCTGTGATAAAGTAAAGGGGCAGTGGTTTGTTGTTTATTTTTCTCCTTAAATTGAGCACAGAGTGAAGTAGTGCATTGTAGGTAAAGATAAATCACCCATAAGCTCTGTCCATATAAACATTTATTTAAAAAATAAAAAAACTATAATTAAATTATAAGTGAATGAGTTTCTGGCTTTAAAAATGCATCTATTTAGAAATAATTCAATAACTTTTAAACTTACAATACCAACAGAAACAAAATAAAACAACATCTTGGCTATCCTCTGCAAAGAAGTTGGTTTATTGACCTATGACCTTTGACTTACCTCACAATAGAGAGTGAAGTACCCCTCTCCTCCATCACTGCCAAGAATGACCCCCGTCCTCTTGTTGATACCGGCAAGGACAGCTCCTTGAAATTCATTGGGTGCGTTTACTTCTACGTCCATGATCGGTTCAAGAATCTGGTTGTTAGTATTTCCCATTGCTAAAGATCCAATTTCAAAAACAAGGTATACATGTAGATAAGGTTTGTGTTTCAAGTCTAGGTTCAATTTGGAACTTCAGATACAATATAAAATTGACTAATCCAATTTAACTTTACTTATGTTACTTCACTTTATACCAAATTTTTAGATTCATTTTCTTCTTCTTCTTCCCTTCCTTAACAATATCCTAGAGTAGTTTCCATCAAGTCTCAATACCAGGGGAGTGTTTCACAAAGACTAAGATCGATTTTAAGTTGGACTTAACTATGGCAGGCCATTCATGCCACTGGTTGCTCTCACTATATAATTGGTCTCTCAATTATGATCTTTAGATAATATTTTTTCCTTCAATAATGAACTATCGAAAACCGTAAATTTTGTAGATATGTGACCACGATTTAAACGTCCCTTGAGAGACCAATGCCAGTAAATGGTGAGAGCAAACAGTGGCATGAGCTGCATGCCATAGTTAAGTCCAACTTAAAGTCGATCTTAGTCTTTGTGAAACACCCCCAGAACAAATTGATACATTATTTCATAGTAGGAAACTTCTAATAGAAGGAGATACAATAATTGTAGTTCTTTATGTTACAGGGCCCAGATTGAAAATCATTGCGTTATTACCTTGTCTGAGGGCGCCCAAGGCAGCAAGCCTGAAAGACAGCTCACTGGAATCTACCATGTGATGCTGTCCATCGAAAAGCCTGACACGGATACCGGTGATCTTCTGCCCAATGAGGGGGCCCTTCTCTGTTGCCTCCAGGAAGCCCTACAAAGAAGCAAAAATGAATAAGTTCAGGGCTGTAAACCTACCCGTAATGAAAATTGCTCTAAGTTTCATGAAAGAAAATACAGTGCTCTGTGCCCTTTAACACCAAGGTTTGTGATCGGTTGATTCTGAAGTACATAAGAACTATCATGTTGTATTGTGAGAACCATTGAAAATTTGATAAAATAATGTCTTACCTTTTCTATAGCAGGTACAAACTGCTTAGGGATATTTGTTCCAACAGTCTCATCACTAAACTCGAATTTGGTGTATTGCTCAGGTGACAGAGGCTGAAATATGGCAAAAATTGAAGAAATAAAGTATTATTTAAAGTTTTTGTCAAAATACCTACAATATCTTAAGTAAGAAGCAGACCAAGTTCTGAAGTATGGCAAAGAATGGAAAAACACAACAAGCATAACTTGCAGAATTTTGTAATAAAACCTACAATATTTTAAGTAACAGATAAGTAAAATCCAAGTGCTATTCCTGAATAAATTTTTAAGAAAAGTACATTACAATGATATCTTTAAAAATATATGCTTCACATGTCAACAAAAGTGCCTGAGCATGTAGGACATTGATAATTGCGTGCCATTAGAAATGGCAAAAATTGCATTTTTGATTGATTTTCTAATCGACAGTACCTACATTTTCCGCTGACCTTCACATATTGAAAATGTGACACAAAAATTGATGAAGCATATTATACAAATGATGCATGTAAATAAGTTCATTATACACTCTATTCGCTCTCAAGTTGAGGCTGTATGAATCTAGCGTATGAAGCCATCAAGCCTGTCAGGCTGAGTATGATAAGTGCATAAACAGACTCAACAAGAGCGAATAGATCCTGTAATGAACGAATGAAAACATACATCGTTTGTTTTTATAAAACAAAACTCCTAAACATGAATCACATGTGACCGCATTTGACCAATCATTTGATTAAGAACTAGGAGTGAGTTGCATAAAATCCTTTATCTAATTTGTAACATAAATTATTGACTGCAATTAATTTTTAAACTTACTTCTACTGTTCCAATAACTTTACCAAACTGTCCAGATCCACCAGATTGCTTCTTGTGAAGATATTCAAAGCTGAAAAACAAAATGAAATAAAAATAGAGAATAGAGCATTTTTCTCAGTGGGGGAACTTGAGACAAGCCTTGAAATATCTAGATTACTCATAGGTTTGTTTATTAGATTGATTTGTACAATATTTTACAGTTATAATATAAAGTAAAATATGACAAATACAAGATAAGATAAGAAAACAAGCCATATGACTGATAGTCGGAGAAAGAGAAAGGGAGAGAGGGGGAGGTGGGAAAAGGAGAGAGAGAGAGATTTGGGAAGGGGGAAAGAATGAGAAGGAAAGATGAAAAGAAAGAAAGAAGGAAGGGGTTACACAGGATGAGGATAGGGAGCAGAATGACATGGGGACCTGGGTAAAAAGAGATTAAAGGCTTGTTTACAAATGACATGATAAACTGCCAACAACAACAAAAGAATGTCAAAGTAAAATTAATTCTCATTGTATGTGAAAATAAATGCTGAGTGGGGTTTAAAAAAAAAGTAACTGTAGTGATTGCAAAAGGTAATCACTTATCTCTGTGTCATAAAATGCAGAAATGTGAAGTACACAACACTTACAGTATGTCATTTCATTTCGTGGCAACATTTTAAAAAAAAGCAATTTGAGGAGGTTTACTTCATCATGTGTGAACAAAGCTGAAGAGTGAAAGTAAGAGGGGGATATCTTCACTTACTCGACTTCTTCTGTGATGGTTTCTCTAAAGGCGACTTTAGGTTTGCCGGTGATGACTGGACAGTTGTATTCATTCCTCATTCTCTGTGCGTAGATTTCTAAATGAAGCTCACCCATACCAGATACAATGGTCTAGAAAGAAGAAATCAAGAACCTTTAATTAATCTCATCTTTAGAAGCTCTATCAATAAGAGGGTTTAGTTATATGTGTAGTCCAATAAGCGTGAAAAATAATCTGTCATTTTTATTCATTCATTTTACTCCTATGAAAAAAAATAGTATTGTAGCAATGTAACATGAAAATGATGGCTCCTGAAATTACCTATTGTTCTGAATATGACCAGAACTCCTTTAAAACTTTCGAACAAATTTTGATACCTGTATACAGTGCTTTATACTATTCATGATTTCAGCAAGATAATAGTAGGCATTTATCCCTTTATTGATTCCAAAAGCCCACAATACAAAAATGTATCCTTATGTACAATATAAGTTACCTTTCCCCAAAACTTGAAGGCCGTTTCTTTCATGATACAATTACATGACCAATATTAAATTTTTTTATGTTGAACTCACCTCTTTGCTTTCATCATCAAAGTAAACAGTAAATGTTGGGTCTTCCCTTGTAAACCTGTTGATGGCTTTGGAGAAGTTATCTAGATCAGTCTGAGAGAAAGATAGAGAGAAAGATAGAGAGAAAGATAGAGAGAAAGATAGAGAGAAAGATAGAGAGAAGGATGAAATTTGTGAATATCGAGTCATGGTTCAAGAAATTTTAGAACAGTCAAACATATTTTATGGACCATACTTATAGAAAGGCCACTTCTCTTATGATTGAAATGTGTATTTGAGACCTGTATGGAAAGTCCATCTGCCTACCAGTATAAAGAATTTTCTTGTCTCCCTTGAGTGGTCTTTATATACAGGTTACACTGTAACAGCTAATTGCCTTCTTCTCCTCCTTAGAATCCTCTATGTGCACAAGGCCCATGTTTCATAAAGATTCTTATCCGGCAATGACAAACGCTAAAATTCTATGACAAATTTGCTCTTAGCCAATCTATTGCAATGATTTCAGTAGCTTATAACATTTAATATAAATTGTCATTGATAACAAGTTTTATGAAACAGAGCCCAGTGTTAAGTGTTAAGCCCTGAAGAAGGCAATATAAGATATTGCAAATGTAATTAATGCTCAAACTTTTGTTCAAAATTAATGAGAGTTTTACCTTCTTTTCTGGTTTGATGGCAAGAGAGATGACTGGGTCTGGCACATGCATTGGTTCCTGCAAAGAAGATAAACAGATAAACAATAGATTTACTGAGATTTTTTTCACTTTGATTACCCTATGACCTGACCTTTTTAGCCCCAAATCTCATCAGTTCATCTTTCATACTTATGCATACTTGAGCCACATATGATTGCATTGCCTTAATGGTTCTCCAGTTACCATAGTAACAAATACTTTCTGTCATTTTTGCTGGTTTATATTTTCAGGACCCTATAACTCTGACATTTGATCTCTTCAACCCCACGTGTCATTAGTTCATCTTTTTTATATTAATAAATACTTGGGCCAATCTCCATGATTGTTCTCAAATGATTGCAATAAAGTGGGACAGATGGATGGACAACCCAAAAAGATATTGCCTCCAGCACCACCACTCCATATTTTACGTCAACATATAAGTCAACAAAAGGCTACCAGTAGTCGATAATGGCCCTACCAATAGTACTCACCATTGAGATCTGAGTCTTTGGTTCGGTAGTGAATGTGTCTCCGCTGGCACACTCTACCCCAAACAGAGCACAGATGTCTCCTGCATACACCTCGCTCACATCCTACAAGGAAAGGTCAACACAAGGTCAATGCAAGGTTAAAAAATGTCAACAAAGGTCAATACAAGGTCAATGTAAAGTTAACAGAGAAAGACAAATGCCAGGTCAACATTAGATCATGGATGACAGACACATAAAAGTATGGTAAACTGATTTGAAGTATCAATTTGAAGAAACAAGTTCTTGCAGTGAAGTCATCAGTATAATCACTTAAATCTTAAATCACATGTTAGCGTTGACCATTAGCAGTTGACCAAAGACCACTGACACATAAAATCCTGCTGGGAAAATTAAAAGTCTTGCATTTGTTGCCCTAATAGCGATACAAAAATCTCACTGTTGTTTCACTTGTATGTCAGTTTTGTACAGTTCACTGTAAATGACCTCCAAAGATAGAATGTAAGCAATTGTCAAGATTGCCTGGCTGACAACACAAGTCAAAGTCAAAGCCACAGCACTGGTTGTTTTATGTCTTTTCTGTTTTCATTTTTTCTCACATCTCATTAATCTCATGGTCTGAAAATAAACCTGCATACATATGAAAACGTACCACCATTGTATCTGCGTGCATGCGTACGAGCCTGGAGACTTTCACCCTTTTGGTGGTTCTCGTGTTGTAGATGTACTGCCCTTTCTGTAAACAACCTTGGTAGATCCTCATGTAAGTCAATTGGCCAAATCTACCTGCCTAAAAGAACAAGAACAACTTTCTATAATTATCATAATAATAAGAAAAACAACAACACCACCATCATCAACAACAGCAACAACAATAACAACAACAATAAAAAAAGAAAAGCACAAACACCAACAACACAAACACAAAATGTCATTGTATAGCAGCTATCATATTACGATATAACGTCCCTGTGGGCTTCCAAAGGATATTCTAACCCTAACTCAAGCTTTGCCACCTGTTATCAGGTCTAACCCTCAAAAGGCTGAATTCTTTGGTGGTCTCTTAGCTTGAGAGGAGGGAGGGGTTGTCTCCCCCCCCCCTTCCCCCTCCCCTTCCATCCCTAAATCCACTCATTGAATGGTGGGCAGACAAGATAGAGTACATTGTCAGGGGCCCTAATACACTCACCTCTAGTTTGAAGGCCAGGGAGACAAACTTTTCAGAGTTATCTCTGACAGGATTCATCCGAACCTTCTCATCTTTGCTGAGAGTAAAAAGATGATTGAAATAAACAATAAATATTAAAGGAAAAAATTATCATCATATCTGTGTTTAAATTCAACATTTCCTCTAACTGCTGATCAAAGCATTATGCAGTGTATTATTTCTACAGTCTTTCATAAAAGCATATTAACCTTAGTTCAGGTTCAAGCTATCAGATCACCGACTTATAGCATGCCACAAATCGTTCATCCTGTAAACATACCTTTATTCTGTAACTAAATGGAAAAAAACAATTATCAGTCCTCATGGATTCAATTTCTCATTTCGTTTTATGACTGGGTTCTTTATCTTACAGTATTACAGTAATTTGTACAAAGCAAAGAGCTTAAAATACTTTGTGCTCCACAAATCTGTGATCTAAGTCAAAGCAGATGTACTTTTATAAATACAAGTCATTGAATCCCTTCAGAATTCTGCACTTAAATTGAAAGCTGTGTATCTCTTTGGTAACATCCAATGCCAGTTACCACTTCACATGAATACACATGCTAATTCAAGTCATAATGACATTGGCATTCAATTCGGTACCCATTTATACACTTAGGTACAAATTATAAATGTATATAAAATGTTATACCATTTTATACAACACCTAAGTAAATCCTTGTCATTTGATTGGAGGATTGTTGGTCACATGATATTCAATAGATATACTATAGCACGGGCGTGCATTTTTGGTACTATTCGCCGTAGTACTATTCAACAAGCATGCATTTTTGGTTATATGCAGACTGCGTACCTCTCTGCCCTGCGTGTATCCCATTGTTATAATTGCTGCGCGCATCTGACGCGAAGGCAATCTGAATGTAATTGAGAAAGCCTGACTCCAACTTTAATTTATCTTTAATATAAGGAGCAAAGCATGATTTGTTAAAAGATGTTGTATAAAACAAATAACGAGTGTTTTTCATTCGTTCAATAGTGCAAATATGTTCATTCGTTGAAAGATTAACGTTAATTCTATTCAACTCGGCCGACGCCTCGTTGAATAGAACGTTAATCTTTCAACTCATGAACATATTCCCACTATTGGACTCATAAGCATTCATTATTTGTATACTATAACGCCTTAATCTATCTTATTGTGAGGCTAGATACATAGGAGACTTACTCATTGAAAGCGTAGTTGTTCACTTGAGTTGGATTTGGAAGGTAGTCTAAGACGGCATCTAATAGTGGCTGCATATGAAAAACAAATCAACAAATATTATGTTGATATGCTTATATTAGAATTACCAATAAAGTGAGCTGGACCTTCTTGTATAAAATGTTATGCTTTTAACGCAATGCTGTAAATTTAACACAAATCACAAATATGCGATCCTGATTGAAATTAAAGTTGCTATAAATATTTGTTGATTTATGTTTAAATGCAACTTTTTAATTCAAGAGGGACCTGGTTTGATATCGTAGTACTGGAGAAGAACCACGATGAAAGCTATGCAGGGTTATTCTTAAAATATTATTGAACTAAGATGTGGTCTGTTCACATGGCCAGAAGGGCGTTAACTCTGTAATAATGGCTCCACACAGATGATGTGACAGATTTACTGAAATTTGTTTTGAACAGCAATATTCAAACTCAGAATTAACTTATTCCCATCCACTCTGTCATTGTAACTGTCATTGACTTGCCCTTGACCCTGCCCTTGACCCTGCACTCAACCCTGCATTGGCCCTGCCCTTGACCTTGTCCTTGACCCTGCCCTTGTCCTTGACACTGACCTGCATTCCTTTGTTCTTGAGAGCCGTTCCCATCATGACTGGGGTGAAAGTCCTTTTAAGCACGCATCTTCTCACAGCATCCTGAACAAAAAGTCACAAATTTGAATGCAAAAATGTTGGGTTAATGTGCAACATCATTCAAGATTTAATACATGAATGGTAATATTTGAGGAAAAAAGCCATCCTTCTCTCTCTCTCTCTCTCTCCCTCTCTCTATCTGAATCATATTGAACTCTTTCACCACCTCAGCTGGAAAACACATACCAAAGTCAAAGTACTAATATATAATTTCAATGTCCAGCATATGTCCAGCATATAAAGAGTTTAAGTATTTTAATACATCAACATGTCATATCAAATGATAATAATCACATATTAACAAGTCAAACAAAAGAAGGTAAACATCAACATTTCACAGAGATGAAGTCTGATAGAAATACAATACCTTAATCTCTTGTTCATTTGGTTCCTTCTCCTCAAGAAACATCTCTCCAAGCTCATCATCAACATTTGATAGTGACTCTGTAAGAACAATAAAGATGATGCATTCTAGATAATCAATCATTTTCATATCTTAAGATGTTGTTGTGTGTATCTTTCCACTGGAGGAGATGAAGCTGAGATTTTGGGGAAATTTTCATAGAAGCACTTACCGATTAGTTTTTGTCTGTATTTTTCTACCTCTGCCTGCATATCCTCTGGTACTTCTCCTTCTCGTATCACTTCTCTGAAATAAAATCCATTCAATAATAATGCTGTAATACATCTAAACTATCCAATCATAATATCACATATTAGTAGTTATTTTCATCTGCTATAGATTTCAATTTGAACAGGTTTTTTATCTACTTTTTCATATAATAATTTGTGCTGTATTTCAGCCCTGGGTTAAGCAAGTTTTAAGTGAAAAATACATAACTCCAATAAAATTCAGTACCAATCTACAGAAGTCAGTCAACAAACATCATTTCTATTTTCTAATTGATAAAAAAACTTTAATTTACTTTTTGTTTTTGTTGTCCTTACTGAGACAATGAGTAACAGGTATACACCTTCTTTTTCCATTTTCTTTTATATATCTATTTGTTCAATGTGAAGAGATAATACCCTCTGACACAAGCTCCAGTCATTTCAGTCAATTTCCTTCACTAAACAAATTTCAAACGTCAACCCTGGATCAAATACTACATATATATATACCTAACCTTAATCCTAACCTCAAACCCGCTTGCAAACTCTAACACTAAGCCTAAACCTACATTTTTAACATAATAAGGCAAATAAGTGAGCAAATGTTAGATCATCAAGAAATAAGGATGTAGGATCAATTTCTTACCCAGCATTCCCTTCATTGTATAGCGCCCTCCTGTGTATGAGGTCGACCACGCCCTTCGTGTCTGCCTCTAAACCAATAGGAAGCTGGAGGAATGCTGCATTGTGGTTCATCTTGGACTGAAGCTGGCCAAGAACTTTGTGTGGGTTGGCCTTCGTTCTACAGGAAAAAAATTATATAACAATACTAAATCCCGGGTTTATATATACATCTACAATATCTATTCAAAAATTTACAGATATATCATTACCCCGGTCACTAGATTCAGGCTTGCCCACAAATCGTATGAACATTCTTCATTCCTGTTGAAGCAAGATAGTTTAACAATGCTATGTAGGGTACATGATCAATACTACTGATTGACTTTGCACCCCTCCCACACTGCACAGGACCAAAATCAAGCCTAACTCTCTACCCCTGTACTTACACACCCCCCACACACACACACACAAATGGCTGAAGATCTCTTTTACCTGTCTATTTTGTTGATGACAGCTATGGGACTGGATATCTCTATATGAGCCTGTTGATGGTCAGTAGCTGACTCTGCTCCACTTAAAGACCCCCCAGAAAACAGCAGAAACTTTCTAGCACCTGTCCAGTCTGTTGATGAAAGGAATAAAGGACACAGAGTGTCTCATCATTTGCTCATTTGCCTGTTGGCCCACACTGCACTCAACCGAAATCCATCCCATACCCCTACCATAGCCCCTACCCCTCCCCACCCCCTTCTATTCTTTCTATTACCTGTCTAGTTTGTTGATGAATGCTATACATGGTACTGAGTATCTCTTCATTTGCCTGTTGACTGTCAGTGTCTGACTCTGGACCCCACCAACACTGCACAGGACTAACACCGCTCCATCAAGTACCCTCAGAGCTCTCTCAACCTCTACGGTGAAGTCCACATGGCCTTAAAAACAAACAAACAAACAAAAACTAAATGGATGTTTAACAAACAGCAAAAGGCACAGATCACATGTGGCAGCAAACCAATGAATGATATAATCCTTCCTTCACTGTGAAGTCTACATGACAATACAAAAGAACCAAAATAAAGCAAAACAGAAAACAATATTTGATTCAGACTCATTACTGTTTGTGATCCCCAATGGGACAATGGCTGCAAATGATACAATGCATGGGATTTCTTTAAAGGGATCCGGTAACTTTGTCTCAGATTCTGAAACAAAATCCTGGATTTAGCTCATGCTGCAATGATAATAATAAACCTTTAGGTCAGTCAGGAACCCCATGACTTTTACAAGCCGATCGCCTGTCTGATTATCAAGATATTTATAATTGGAAATCGAAACCAAATTTTGCGTTTTCTTAACGGTTTTCATAACACTACAGTCTATTGTGGAAAACGAGTATGGTAAAACCGGTCACTCAAAGATTTTTACTTTTTTGAGGCACTTCTTGATTATTTTGAAGTGCGATTTTTTTTTTTTAGGGCTTCAATATTATACCATATTACAGACACTGATAACACGTAGGGCCGTGTATCTCAGATTTAACATTGTTAAACGATGCCTTTAAAGAGATATTTTGCTGTAACTTATTGGGTTCGGGGTGGGGTGGTGTATTTGTTATATTAGTTCATTCATGATTTCATGTGTAGATTATATAGCTGATCACATTGTCTGGGAGTTACAACAAAAATACTCTCTTCAGAAATCCCTCCCATTAAGATTCCTAATATTCATAAACTCAAATTTGTAGCTATGTACACTCATCCGTAGCTCAGAGTAATATCAAACAAACAAAAAAGGTACAAAAATAGGATTGCTTTTCCTATTTCTAACAGTTCCCCTTTCCTGAGTAACCAACCTGGTGTGTCGATGATATTAATATTGTTGTCCTTCCATGAGATGTAGGTGGCAGCAGACTGGATGGTGATCCCTCTTTGACGCTCCAACTCCATGGAATCCATGGTAGCGCCGACATTGTCCTTGCCTTTTACCTGAGCAGCGAATAAAGAAATACACATTGGCAGTGAGCAATTCAGCTCACATCTAATATAGCTCTAGAAATATAAGAGAGCTCTGGTAAAATAAGCAAATGGGATCTCATTCTATATATTGCAAATTTGCCTATTATTGAGAAAGTTTGTTCTCTTTAAATAATGAATAAATAAATAAAATGTTTAAAGAAAAAATGTCTAGAATGTCTTCTTTACCATTTTGTAATGGTTGTGAAACAGGAATCGATATTTGCTTTTTGCCACTGGTCAGTAATTCATAATGTAAGATTTGTGTATTGCAGAAATTTCCAACATAGCAACCACTGTGAAACTATCAAAGTATTCATAATGCATAGACAAATCTATGAGAAAACAATAATTCAACATTTGACAGTAAATAGATGTTTATTTAAAAGTTTCTGTTCCTTAAAGGTACTATGTCCCATTTGCAGGCCCAAAAAATGAAAAGGTTAAATTCCAACGGCATTTGAAAGACAATACTAATTTAGAATTTCCCTAAAAAAAGGGGGGCTTGAAAATGTCTTTAAGTGGGAAAATAACGACTATTAGTTGTCGAATCGACTTAGGAGCTATAGAGCCAGTAAGTAATAGTCTGATTTTTCAGACCATTGTACCGAATGGTCGTACGTTTTATGCTGCGCAAAGATTCAATCAGTTTAATTTTGGCCATTACAAGAAGTGGGTTATTGATGTAGACAAATGCTCATGTACCCTTTACAGCTCATTTTATGTATGTTATTACCAAAGATGAAAAAGCCAGTCAGTCACTCAATAGTGTCTGACAGTGAAGTCTAGCAAGTAAACGGGTTTCCTTGCATAATTTGAATATTAGGACACTGCTAACGTTTAAATTTCACAGATAGGACATACATGACATATTCATAATTCCTGCAAAGTTCTACAGAATTTGATGTTGGCTGCAAAAGGGACATAGTATCTTTAAATTATGAAAACTGTACATCTTTTACCTCATGCATTTCCTTTATCCGTCCTGTGTAGAAAAGTAATCTTTCTGTAAGAGTTGTTTTGCCGGAGTCAATGTGGGCTGAGATACCAATGTTCCTGATCTTCTGTACATCCTGAAATAAAATAGATACAAGACAGAAACTCTGTTACAACTCTGGTACAAGGTACAGCATATCACATTTATCCTGGACAACCTAGTGGCAAGCAATAAACCGATTAGCTACAAAGCAATTAACTGATTAGCTACAAAGCAATAAACCGATTAGCTACAAAGCAATTAATTGATTAGCTACAAAGCAATTATCCGATTAGCTGCAATGTGACTTATGGTATTAGATTTTCCATAGACCCTAGCAGAGCTTCACACTTAGTTTTTTGCAGAAGTCTGAATCACCAATTTATGATGATTGTGTGCATGAGCCTCTCATTAAGATTTCAATATTTTGGAAAGGTCAGGAGTTAAAAGTTGGGTGCCTATGTTAACCAGGCACCTTTTACTTTTTAGTGTGTATCCCTGCCCCAGCCCAAGTTTTAGACTTGGGTTAGAACTAATTTCTTTTAATATCTAAAAAGTAGAAATAACATACTATTTTTCTAACAAATACAACCATCGCAACATGGTTACCCACTTGCCCATCTTTTCAAGCAAATGTGTAGTACATGACTATTGGAGGAGCGGGCGCCTTTGAATGTTTGAAACAGATAAATAGCGCCATACAAGTGCTGTGGATCATCATCATCATCAAAGCAAGAGTAAAATGATGTAAAAAGCCCCTGCTTTCAATGGGAAGATGATAATCATCTTCTTCTTTAATATGATGTTCAGATGTAAGATGAATGTTGTTCATGATGACCGGGAAATTGATGAATGATGACTGATGATAATGTTAATGGGATCAATGATGATGATGATGATGATGATGATGATGATGATGATGATGATGGTGGTGGTGGTGGTGGTGATGGTGATGGTGATGGTGATGGTGATGGTGATGGTGATGGTGATGGTGATGGTGGTGGTGGTGATGGTGGTGGTGGTGGTGGTGGTGGTGGTGGTGGTGGTGGTGGTGGTGGTGGTGGTGGTGGTGATGGTGGTGGGTGATGGTGATGGTGATTGATGATGATGATGGTGACGGTGATGATGGTGATGGTGATGATGGTGATGGTGTTGGATGATGGATGGATGATGATGATGATGATGATGATGGTGACGGTGATGAATGATGATGATGATGATGATGTTAATGACATCAATGATAAAGAGAATTTTTATATCAATAAAATCAACATGCACTTACATCGTTGGAGACTAGTGTGGCTGTAGAATATCTTGCACTCACTGGAAATGCCTGTAAATTATAAGGAAAAATTATGTATGGTTGAGAAACAGAAAAGAACTTTGAACTGCAGTAAAGTGGGCAACTTGGGTCTTGATGACAAATTACAGTCAGTAACTTAAAGGTAAAGACCAGTTTTGGAAACGCCCCTCTCTCAAAAAAATGAAATGGAAGCTCGCATTACCAATCATGTGAAAGAATATGTTTTGACTAATACATGATGATACAAATTTTGCCCGAAAAGTCAGGAAACCGCCTACTAATTGATATATTTGGTAAATTATTATATCTATTGGGACCAAATAGATATCGCGCACGTGGTCGCGTAGTCCCATATACATCTTTCTGTGTACAGTGCTTGTAACTTTACCAAGACTAGGCCAAATTTCTTATCATTTTGATGATTCCAGAACCTTGCAGTACACACCAATACTTATATGCTAGATGATGAACCTTTTCTGATCAATTCCACAACGTTTCTTTCACAATGCAATCGCATGACCAGAACTGGTCTTTATCTCTAATCATTCAAAAGGGATCTTATGAGTTTCTCATGAAATGCATGTAATAAATGAACATGTTTCAATGAAATATCCACAAACATAGGCTAAAGACAGTCTCATGAAATCTGCCCTGTAACCAATTGTACTTTCATTGTTTATCTCTCACCTTTTTTTAAAAGAGTGGTAGACGTTCATCTGTTCTTTTTTGTCAGTGTTTGTTAAATCATAATTTGATTGTACCAAATTATTCTTTATTTCTTTCATTAGAAAAAACAAACACTTGTCATTCCTGATTTGTATAATTGTAGGTAAACCTACAACACATTATCTTTGAAAAATAATCCATCACAAGCTATCCTATATGAATTACGATGGATGTTGGCATACTCGTGATATAGGCCCCGCAACTGTTGTAATCGATTATAATTTTGTACTAGGCTTGTAACTGCAGCCAACTCACTATATATACTCGTGATACAGGCCCCACGCAACGGCGTTGCATGTTCTACAACACGTACAAGGGGCCTGTATCACGACTATACTAGTATACTCGTTAACGAGGCCCCGCGCTACGGCATCGCGCACAATTCAACACAGCAGCGGGGCCTGTATCACGAGTCTCCTATTCAACTCGCTAATATATACTCGTGATACAGGCCCCGCGCAACACCGTTGCATGTTCTACAACACGTACAAGGGGCCTGTATCACGACTATACTAGTATACTCGTGAACAAGGCCCCATCCTATGCATTTTCATGACGGACAGCACGGTAGTGGGGCTTCTTTCACCGAAGTATTTAGGGGCGTTTCAAGGTTAATTAGAGGGAAAGGATTAAAAAAGGAGTTAAAAGTGAGTTAAAAAGGGGGTTGAAAGAGACCTATAATTTTGTAATTAAAAATTAGAAGGGGGGGGGGTGACTTGAAAAGATATATACTATGGGGGTGGAAATCGGATTTTACTAGAAATTAGAATGTTTATTAAATTTGGCCCCCTCTCTTTAAATTTATTTTTTACTTTAATATTTTTCCTTTTTAAATATCTTTTCAAGTTGCCCCCCCCCTCCTAATTTTTTAATTACAAAAATAGGTCCCTTTTCAACCCCCTTTTAAACTCACTTTTAACTCCCTTGTTATTCCTTTCCCTCTATTAAACCTCGAACTGCCCCTAAATACTTCGGTGAAACTTGAAAGAAGCCCCACTACCGTGCTTTCCATCATGAAAATGCATAGGATGGGGCCTTGTTCACGACTATACAGTATAGTTGTGATACAGGCCCCTTGTCAGTGCTGTAGGACGTGCAATACGCTGCTGGGCCTGTATCACGAGTATATAATAGTGAGTTCGCTGAAGTTAGAAGTCTAAGATGATATGTAATCGATTACAAGACGGGTAAGTTGCGGGGCCTATATCACGATATTGCTGGATGTTAATTGTTACCCTGTAAATCACTAAATGATATGTGCACACATGCTATATAATATTAATTAATAATTACACTAATTTTTTTTCTTTTTTTTTTCTTCATTCAGACGGGTGCCAAGCCCGAACTGGCCAAAGGCAAGGCAATTTGCTTGATCAATGCTTCATGGGTTCATATCACATGTGTTACGTTTTCTGTGTGTTATTGTAGAATCATAAATCAAATAAATTAAATATATCAGAGTAAACATTCCCATTAGGCATTACAAAACAAATCATTTCAATTCAGACTGACACCACATCATTTTCCATGACTGGGACCGAGATCAAATATTGGAATCTTGGATAACTCACTGAACACTGCCACTGGCACTGCCGAAGTTGAGCAACATTTCTCCCCAAGTATGCAAATCTTGGCGATAAGATCCTCATCAAGCCCATTATTCTTGTTTTTTCTCGATTTCCGGAGCTATGCTACTTTTACGCTTATACTTAGTTTGATTCTCGAAGACGACCGGCGTGTAAAGCCGGTTACAGGAACATCAATTACGCAATCGAAATTCTTTTCGTAAGCTGTGTAACCGTACCGCCGGTAGCATGTACTGTGCTACCATTACACTAACTCCGGGAAGCTCCAACACCGGCGCCGCAGGCGTCGGAGCTTCGGTAACACTGTAGTGGGGGCTTCTAAAACAGCCGATGGGGCAACATTACTGTTAAATCTGCAATAGTAGTACTTACAATTTTTACATCATAGGGTGCACGAATCCTCAGGGCATAACAATGATCACTTGAATTCATAATTTGAAGAAATCTTCGATGGGAAAAAAGGGTTATTCAAAGCCCTACACAAACGATTCTTCCATGTCGCAACGTCGATTCAAAATGGCGAAGAGACAGTACGCATGCGCGGCAGAGCCGCAGAAAGTATGAATATTCATGCTATCGAGCGCCGATCGCTCGAAATCGCTGAATATGCACGACTCGAACAAACAGAGCGGTGAATGTAAACCCAGGTCCTCGGCCCTTCTCAACCTCGTGCATATTCAGCGATTTCGAGCGATCGGCGCTCGATAGCATGAATATTCATACTTTCTGCGGCTCTGCCGCGCATGCGTACTGTCTCTTCGCCATTTTGAATCGACGTTGCGACATGGAAGAATCGTTTGTGTAGGGCTTTGAATAACCCTTTTTTCCCATCGAAGATTTCTTCAAATTATGAATTCAAGTGATCATTGTTATGCCCTGAGGATTCGTGCACCCTATGATGTAAAATTGTAAGTACTACTATTGCAGATTTAACAGTAATGTTGCCCCATCGGCTGTTTTAGAAGCCCCCACTACAGTGTTACCGAAGCTCCGACGCCTGCGGCGCCGGTGTTGGAGCTTCCCGGAGTTACCATTACACATGCACGCACGTGAGCGACTGTTCAGGAAGGTTAACTCTGGGGGAGGGGCGCACGGATGGAGGGAGATCTAGGAGCGCACGGGTGGAGGGAGGGGTGGGGGCATGGGGCTTGGAGCAGGCAAAGGGAGCGAGTATAGCCCAGCCCGCCAGCTAGTTTTTTAAAGTTTTGTTTACATTATCCAAAGAATATTCGCTTGACGTACGCTTCAATCTTTACAGACAGTTTAACAAATTTCCAAAAATCAAAAGCATTGAAACTTGCCTAACTTGTCACACCCCGGCTGTGTTACGCGTTTGCGCGCGTCAGGACATAATTATCATGCAGTGCATGCAGTCTTATGAAAAATCCAAGGCCCCAAGTTTTGCACTATAATGTCTGATATATTACCAGAATAAGATTGATGCCTGAACATTAAAAATTTGCGGTAGTCGGGCCGCTTGCAGGGGAAAAGAAAGTGGAGAATTGGGATAATTTCCGATCCCAAATCTCGGTTTCGGAAAGAGAATTGCTCATTATATAGGCTACAATAGAATGAACTATTCACATCTTGGTTGGTTGGCAAAAAATATTGATTGCCCCCTCCCCTACCCCCACCTCCGTATATGAAAGCACCATAGTTACAAGAAAATATTTAGACCATTTAAAAAAATACAGGGTGTCCATGAAAAGGAAACCTATCATGTCTATGGCCTCTTTTGGAAGAAGAGAATAATGAGCTTTTAAGGGATGTGTATTTTCAACAATCAATCGTTCCAAATATGATCTTTTCATAACCATAACCATGATAATAAGCCAATTTGGTATCTGTCTCTCTATTCAGGCTGTAATAAATCAGTCGTGCATGAGATCATGTGTTTGGTGTCATATCATGGAAGGATAGAAAATAAGATTTGTAACGATGTGCACATGTAATTTGGGATTATTGAGTGATTTATCCATAAATATGGGTTTCCTTTTTTGAAGGACGCCCTGTATTATATATATATTCAACCTCAATGCATGTTTACAACAGCGTTTGCTCGACTAGAAACCTTACCATGTTTGGTGCATTCTGACTTTTAAAATATTTTGTTAAACAGGACGGTGATTGTAATGGCTCTTGGGGAAGAAGCGTCACTGAATTACAAATAAGCAATTTTCTTAATTAAATTTAATGCATATGTCTATAGGAAGTGCCTCGTTAATAATTTTTGTATTCATCCGTTGTGATTAATTGTACTAGTATTTCCATAGTCATAGCAAAATGCAAATATCATAGATTACGTGTTGTTGGGTTGGACAAGCCACAGGTCCGAAAGCCTAATCTACTAATTCAGTCAAACATGTTACTCTCTAAATTCGAAAGACTTAGAATTTAAATCTTAATTGAGACTGACAATAATCTAAGTCTTTAAGACTTATTTTCCACGTTCTTTGATTAAATTTTTCTTTCGAGACCGTGAAAAAATCTCCTGTTTAAATCTTTTAAGGAGAATTAAACTTTAAGCCAATCAGATTTACGATGACGCAGCACGTGATCGAACACAAACTACTCGCGCGACGACATCTTTCTTTTTGCGGTTGTGTGGAGTGATGATCGTCTTCGAAGATGGAAGAATTCTTATCGAAAAACATGATTGATCAAGAGGTCATTGTCAACTTGAAAGGTATGTTGTTAGTAAGTGTACATTCAAGCACATTTTGAGTAGCTTTTATTGTAATAATACTTTATATTGTGTTGTAAATTAGTATTAGCGTAGCGTTGGGCTCGTTGGTAGCTGTAGCCTGTGTAGTCACTCGAATGATCTGATTGAGCACTGCAATACATATCCGCCGTACACAGTGCGTGACACCTCAACATTTTGAGTGGAAAGTCATGGACCTACCGTATCATATCATAATAATAACATTACATGTCACTGCTTTCTGATGGTGAACTGTGTGTACAGTATAATTTTGGATGAATTGTTGATATTCTGGACATGATGTTGTAAAAACTGCACATTTGCTTTTGTCCATGGCCATGCATGCACTGACACTGAAGGGTTGACCGAAATATCTGCCGTTATGCCTGGTACTCGTTCGGGCATTTTAAAATAAATTTTGGTTTTCACTTATATTACTAATAAACTTACTCCCTAACGTTAGAGTAGTAGATCTAAGTGAAAAACAAAATTTATTTAAAAATGCCCGAACGACCTATAATTATTTGCAGATATTTCGGTCAACCAAATTCACGAAGGTGGTTACTTCAGATTTAGACCACATAGACTCTAGTCTAGATCTAGATCTAGGTCTATGCAGATTTCATGGCATGAATGGGCTTGATTTAGCGCGTACGCTTAGAAAGGCCCAATAATGAACACGCGTTTTGGCAAAAGGCGCTTAGAGTTAGACTCTAATTTACTCTAGATCTAGTTGCTATGATTTTAGACCACGGCTAATTAGTCTAGACCTAGATCTAGACCTAATTCACTAACAGTTTATTTCAATAAATTTGAATAAATCATGGTCTAAACCATAGCAACTAGCGTGAATTAAGCGCCCTTTGGTAAGCGCGTTCATTATTGGACCTTTCTAAGCATACGCTAAATCAAGCGATTTATACCATGAAATCTGCATAAACCGTGGTCTAAATCTAAACTACCTTCGTGAATTCTGGCCTATATTTTTTTTTTGGGGGGGGGACCAAATTGCTGTACGCAGCGTTGTCAAAAAATGCATAGGTCTAGATCTAGTCGTTTTTATCCACTAGCTGCGAAGGCATTTTACAATATTTTTTGCAAAATTTGGTGTTGCAATATGCAAATGACACGCCTCAACTTCTATGTGATATGATTGCAGCGATGCATATTTTTTATGCGACAGGGTTTCGTAAATCACATAATTAATTTTTTAAAATGAAAATTTGGTGATATATTAAGCAAATTGCTGTACGCAGTGTTGTGAAAAAATGCATAGCCGCTTTTATTCACTGCGAAGATATTTTTCAATTTTGGTGTCCCAATATGCAAATAACACGTTTCAACTTGTACGTGATGTTAAATCGCTGCAATGCATACTTTTTACGTGATTTTTAGGAAATTGCTTTACGCAGCGTTGTGAAAAATGCATAGCTTTTTTATTCACTGGAATTTAAGATAAAATACAACTAAAATGAAATAAAATGAAGTGAAATTAAGAAAGAAAAAAAAGTTAATGCAACAGTGAAATAGAATGAAATAAAATAAAACTTTAAAGTAAAATTTAAATGAAACCAAATAAAAACAATGTAAAAGAAAACAAAAATAAAATAAAGTGTAATAAAAGATAAGAAAAGAATAGAATAAAATAAACAAAGTTACATGAAATTTTATGAAATTATTTTTTTCCATGAGGCTCACAAATCAAATGTAGTCCTAAACTGACACAATAAATGATGAAATATTAAGATTTCTTGGGAAAAACTTGATTTTGGAGTTTGTTTTTCCATGAACCTATCAATGTAAGAGGTAACATAACCCCCTGAATCATATCTGACACTTCATATTGCCATTTTTGTGGAAAAAAATGGGATAATTTGGACCTACTCTCATGAAACATGCCATATATTGTTTGGTGGTTATAGAAATAACTTTGTATGTAATTTGCAGGGTTCCCAGCCACTCTGTAAAACAGGGAAAATAATTTTTTTTTTCCAGACAAGGTAAACGCATGGAATTTTACTCTGTATATTACCCTTTTCCCAGGAACACTTTTATAGTGAAGGTAATGGGTCAAGTTTTATCCAGTCAAGACTGAAAAACATCAGAAGCTCCCAGAAGGTGAGAAAGCGTGGTCATGATGGTAGCAAGAGACCAAGCCTTCCTGATGATCATGAAGAGCATTTGCAAGATGGGGAGGAAGACGAGCCAGAACTAGATGGTGTAGTAAATCAACAAACACTTGAAAAGGTAAACCATTATATCATGTTTGTATGCCTGAGTTCAAAAATTTAAACCGCCAACCCCAGGATGGTTTAAATTGATCTTTAAGTATTTAACATTGCCTATGAGAAAGAACAATTTCCTTTTGCAAACTTGTACTTTTTCAGATACAAAGGTCAGAAGTTGGGCATATTTTCAATTTGTTATGTGTAAGTCTATGGGGCTCCTCCGCCTCCGGCTCCCGACCCTGACGTACTTGGAAATTAAGTCATAACTTTATTATTACTCAAATAATATGGGACTTTTGCATTAGAAAGAGGATGAAATTAAGCTTACAGCAAATGCTAAACTTACACAAAAATGTTTGATTCTTCCTAAAAATATTTTACATGAAACATGAAAAAAAACCTAAAAAGTAACAGCTCCACCATATTTAACAGACCATTATATTAAATGTGACCATTTACAGGTTGAGTGGATGAAGTATACAGCCCCCAGACAGCAAACAAAAGCTCAATTAACAGAAGTCTTTGTGGATACACATAAATACAGACAGGCCCTGATCACTCAACAAGAAATGACCATTACTGATATTGTAAATCAGTTTCCTCGTTATAGAGATATGCCCCAGTTGGTAAGTATTTCTTGTTGTCTTACAATGAGAAAAGTTAAACCATTGTGGCCTTAACATTCTTTTGACAGCATGATTTTTCTTTTTTCTTCTTTCTTTCTTCCTTTTTTCCCCCTCTAGTTTCTTCTGATTTTGCCTCAAAGGCGAAAATATTACAGTGCACTTCATGCAGCACTTAAATTGTTGTACACTGAATTGACATTGACGGGTCTGCTTGTGAGATCAAAATAACACAAGGTTCAGAAGTTCTTGTTTTAAGCATTTTTACTGTCACAGTTTGCTTTTTACTAGACTATCAAGTGCTGATAAAGTTAAGTGAAACTGCTCTTGTTATTCTTACACTTATTCCAAGGGTGGATCAAATTTTTTAAAAGAGGGGGTGCCAAAATTAAGGACTGATAGAGCTGTAGCACTTGTGGGCACAGTGGGTGTCTGAGGGGGATGTGCCCCCTCAGAATCAGATAAAAATTGTAATTGTATCCCGAACAGAGTTGGGAGGATACTATGGATTTGGTCTTGTCCGTCCGCCGCCAGAGAGATTTTCTTGTGAGCGCTCTACCGGCTGCAGTTCTTTTGGATCATTGTAAAATTTGGCATGAAGGTGCGTTATGATAAAGGAAAACGCCTATCATTTTTGGTGTCGGTGGAGTCATCCTTACCATGGTGACAACATTTTTGTGTGGAAATATTCTACAACATGTAACTTCTCCTGTTTTTACCCGATTGTCATGAAATTTGGCAAACAGGACCGATATAACATGGGGTTGTTAAAAATGGAATTTTTGGAACTGCCACGCCAAGCATTGCTATGGCAACCACACATTTTCTTGCGCACTCTACCGGCTGCAGTTCTTCTCGGATCATCTTCAAATTTGGCATGAAGGTGCGTTATGGTAAAGGAAGACACCTATCATTTTTGGTTTGGGTTGTGGGACGGGTTCGGGAGATACATGTGCTCGGACAGGTACCCTGAGTGCTCTAGTTTCCAAAGTCAATTCGCATGATTTGGTGCATTCTTTTGCCTGCCCACGAAGTCAGGTGCCCTATCTCTGCAAAAATAGAGGGTGCGTGCGGGTGCCCCCTAAATCCGTACCTGTATTCTTCTAACACATGTTCTTCAATTGATCGTGCACATTTCTGCATTTTGTGATTTACCTGGCTATTGACCCCTACAGTGTAGGCTCAGAAAAAGAACTTAATACGTGAGAACTTAATACAATTCACTCTTTGTTTTTCCTTCTTCCCCAGATCGGCATCGAGTTTAGTTTGCTTTATGGTGATGTGTGTGACAACTTTGTAAAGAAGTGGGGAACGTTTTATCGTCCTCGCATCATAGCACTGGCTAAACGAGACTTCCCAACAGTTCAGCAGGTTATTGCAGACTTTGAAGAATCCAATGGAGACAGTAAGTCCTTCCCAAGGAAGTTAAAATGGGAAATCTGTTCCTCACGTCATTTTGCCGTCACACATGGAGGAGTTTCTGTACCTCCGCAGTTTTTTGGTTTCTGGGTTCGGCAATTACAATTTTTTTTCTGCGTGTGTTCCTTTCTTCGCGAGAACTTTATCACGCATGCGCAAATTTACATCACGCACACATTTATGTTATCGTGCGGAAAATGCACAGCAATGGAAATTTGCGCCAAAACAATGCGGAGGTACAGAAACTCGCCCTCTATGCGGGACCGTCAAAATGGCGACCGCAGCTATATAGCGTTACACAGTGGTCAAAAAGAGACCAGATTTCCCCTTTAAACTTCCTTGGTCCTTCCTTACTTCAAAATACATGGGGTGCATGGGTTTATGTCAACTCATTTATGTATGAGGCTAGCAAGCAAGCAAGACAGCAGGCTGTATTCCAAAATGATCGTAACCATATCAGACAGAAGTTGATGGAGAAAAAGGCTGGCGTTTTGACCTGAGAGATGCAAGATGCAATCATGTGACATGAATATGGCTAAATTCCTTCTGCAATGTTTGTCCAACAGGTTTTAATTCAAAGGAAGAAATAAAACAAACAAAAAATGAATAAATATAAATTTATCAAATTATCTCCATTTCTTTTAAATTTCTGCAGTGGATGTGTGTGGCCTAACTGCCCTCCTGTTCATGCTTCATCGACCAACGTCTCGAAGGAAGGGTAAAGAGATGGCCTGTTCAAGGCCAGGTGCACTGATGTATCTGATTCAAAATCTGCCGGTAAGTATATTTCACACTGCCTCAAGTTAGCAGTCGGGCCAATAGCTGATTAATGTGCATTGCATTTATCTGCTTATGTTCATGTATAGACAAACCAGAGATTCCAAAACTCATACTGCCCGGTGTTATGGCTGTGTTAGCAATGGAGCTCTAATTGTGGGTTTTAATCCTGGTCCTTGCCAGGAAAATGGCATACGTGCAATACCCTCATGCGAAGCTGATAAATGCATGCAACAATTAATTCATGGTACAAAACCTGAATACCATACTGGTATAAGAAAATGTTGTGGAATCTCTGGTCTATATATTATGCGGCATGAGTCTTAATTTTATTTATATTTATAAACTGGAAGATGTGTGCTGCATTATTGATTTAATTCCTAAAATTGGATGAAATTGCAGCCCCTTCCAGTTGTATTTGCCCCTAGGTAAATTTTGAAGCCTCACATTTACTTTTTAGATGGAAGTTTTGAGGTTTATTCCTCACCATTGCGTGTTAAACACTTTTTCTTTGCAAGGCTGGTTTGATGTGGAGGTATCTTTCGGCATCTACTCAAAGGGACGCATGCATGCATGGGAACAGTCCTATATTTCGAGGTGTTATTTCTCTGAATGGTTTTTATTCCAAATGTTTTTATTCCGAATATACGTGTCATTTCTCCGAACGGTTTTTATCCTGAAAAGTTGTTTCTGGGTTAGGGTTAGGGTTAGAAAACCATTTGAAATAAAAACTGTTTAGAGAAATGACACGTATATTCAGAATAAAAACTGGTCGGAGAAATGACACGTCGGAATATCGACCTGCACACTCCATGCATTTTGTCAAACTTTGTCATCAAAATTATCTATCCAAGGGGGAAGGAGGGGATAGTATAATTTTTTACATTGAACCTTAAAACTCTGTATTTTGAGCCCATTTTAGGGCAATTTATGCTTCATACATAATTAATTAACACAATTCAGAAGAAAATTTGTGCTGAAGGAAGTGGTAATGTATGGCATATCGCCTTTTCAACTTTATTTTGTGTTATCCTTTTTCAGGTTGGAACTGATGTGGAAGCTGCAGTACAGGGCAAAGAGTCCATATATCGGCAGCCGTTTCTGTTAAGCCTGGGGGAAGAGATGAAGCCAAGTCAGTACTTCTTGGTTGTGGACAAAGTTCCAATACCAGCAGCAACAACTACAGTGGAAAGTTTCGATATGGTCTTCAAGTCCCACTTTGCTTTTAAAGTAGAGTATGCTTCCCCATTGATGCCGTTTTACACTTTCATGGCTGCATTTGTCTACGAGGTCTTGCCGCCATCCCAGGTGGCAGCTAGTATTAGATCGTTGGCAGCAAACATAAGAAATATGGGAGAGATCTGAAACTAAGCATTATAGACAAGGGTAAACTTTATCCTTGGAATGTACTTGACATGTTAAAATACATTTCAGTGTAGTTGAACCTTAAGATTTAGGCCATGTACCTTCCCGATAAAATACAATACATTTCATTATAATATACCTGTAGATGTAGATACAAGCAGCTAATATGAAAGTGTACTTTATCAGCTTTGTGTGCCTTTTTTATTTTAAAAAATTTGACTTCTTGGACCCTTAGATACTCACATTTTTCTGAGGATATAGATCATTCTTGGACACCCTGTGGACATACTTGTGATCTAATCATGAATGCAGGGAAAAACATTTTACAAAACCTATGGATCTCTCATTCTCAAAATTCTGTCAGTATAGTAAGCCAAAATAATGCAAAAACTAGAACACAAAATATTTGACCCATTCTGTAATTTAAATTTGACACTCTGGTTGTGTTGGTGTTTTCCCAATTTTGCTGTGTTAATTGTTTCAACAATGTAAAGTTTACATTGTTCTTGGGACACTTTTTACTTGAACTGTAAGCACATTGTTTTGTGATAATAGATATCACTGAAATGTGGCAGTTAATTGCATATTGAATTGAAATGGATGCATTGTAAAGTTATTGTGAATGTAAAATGTCCTGTAAAGTGGTGGTATTAGGCTAAAAAAATAAAAATACTGTCTCAAAGCTTGTGAGAATTTTTAGATCTGATGCAGAATGCGATTTCTTTTTACTCTTCAAATTTCAACTGAGTTCCGCCTCCACACACATCCGTAACCAAAAATGACTGAAAAGCTTCCATGTTCATATTTTTGGAAACCACATAGCATTCCATAGGTTTTTGACCTCCCACTGCTTCAATTCGTTCAAAACAGCAAACTTTCTTTTAAAAATGAAAATGAAAAAAATAAACAACTGGAAAAAATGAAAGTCTGACTTTTACAGAATCAAATGTGCACGGTAAAACAAATGCGTGCGGCAGCTTTGAGACATATACATTTTTTTTTAAAGCCTTATAGCATGTATTTTGATATTCAAAGATCCATAATTTTTGGTATCCCTCACAAAACATGTTGTGGATGCTTATGTTATGGTGCAGTTGACCAACCGACTATATCTGCCGGGAACACGAGTAATCCACTCTGCAGGCGAAACACAAATTGCATTCACTTCAAACTTATTGGTATAGTTTGGGAGTACCTAGCTCCCTAGATGACCTCATTATAAATTGGTCAATTTTAGTAAATTGCAAAATGGCAATGAATAAATGGTGTGTAATGTGTTGCAATACATGTGCCACCCGCATTTAGGGAAAAATATTGTAGAATGTTTGTAACTAATAGATTACTAACACTGTATCGATGTTGATTCCAGCGAAGTGATTTTTTTAAGGTGAAAAATGCCTGATTTTTTTTTCCTTTACCCATTGAATGTATAGACAGCTACACCACTGCTTTCAAGAAATAAGGGTTTTTTCCCTGAAATAGATAAAAAGTTTCATGTTCTCTACATCATGATTTCACAGGGTGGCGTCTATATGGTGTGAAGCGTCTATCACGACATATAACTGCATCGAGCCAGATGATTACTGTTTTCACATAAGCTGGGACATTGCCGTGTATACACTATTCGTTGGAATCAACCATGTATACACCTTAATAAGGTTTCTATTTCTGCATTCGACACTTGCAATTATTATGATATTATTGTTGAATGTCATTTAATGTGTTTGTTATGGAGCTGCAATCAAATAGATTAATGTTTGCCTGAATAAATTGTACATTTTGAGTTGGAATCAACCATACACCTTAATAAGGTTTCTATTTCTGCATTTGACACTTGCAATTATTATGATATTATGTTTGAATGTCATTTAATGTGATTGTTATGGAGCTGCAATCAAATAAATTAATGTTTGCCTGAATAAATTGCACATTTTGAGTTGGAATCAACCATACACCTTAATAAGGTTTCTATTTCTGCATTTGACACTTGCAATTATTATGATATTATGTTTGAATGTCATTTAATGTGATTGTTATGGAGCTGCAATCAAATAAATTAATGTTTGCCTGAATAAATTGCACATTTTGAGTTGGAATCAACCATACACCTTAATAAGGTTTCTATTTCTGCATTTGACACTTGCAATTATTATGATATTATGTTTGAATGTCATTTAATGTGATTGTTATGGAGCTGCAATCAAATAAATTAATGTTTGCCTGAATAAATTGCACATTTTGAGTTGGAATCAACCATACACCTTAATAAGGTTTCTATTTCTGCATTTGACACTTGCAATTATTATGATATTATGTTTAAATGTCATTTAATGTGATTGTTATGGAGCTGCAATCAAATAAATTAATGTTTGCCTGAATAAATTGCACATTTTGAGTTGGAATCAACCATACACCTTAATAAGGTTTCTATTTCTGCATTTGACACTTGCAATTATTATATTATGTTTAAATGTCATTTAATGTGATTTTTATGGAGCTGCAATCAAATAAATTAATGTTTGCCTGAATAAATTGCACATTTTGAGTTGGAATCAACCATACACCTTAATAAGGTTTCTATTTCTGCATTTGACACTTGCAATTATTATGATATTATGTTTGAATGTCATTTAATGTGATTGTTATGGAGCTGCAATCAAATAAATTAATGTTTGCCTGAATAAATTGCACATTTTGAGTCTATGTTATTGTTTTCTCCAGTCCCACTTCCTCTGAAAATTTTAAATCTCCAAAAGATTTATGTTTAAATAAACCTTGAAAAGATTTAAAGGTAAAACTGAAAAGATTTAAATTTTAAATCTAAGAGACTTATATTCTAAGTCTTTTGTGGTTTTAAAATTTTAAGTCTTAATAAAGACTTATTTTAAATCCCAAAGGGTTCGTCACTAATATCAGTCTCTGTTAGATTTAAAAGTAAGACTTTAAGATTTAAAAATAAGACTTTCAAATTTAGAGAGTAATAAAATAATTCGTAACGAGTCGTTTCGTATATAAAGAGGGTCGTATTAGGCATTAAATTTGATTACATTACGAAAATATCTCAATGCCCTGTTTTGAACAACAAAAAAAAAAAACATTCAACTGAACCGAATTCTGACGTTTGAAATAGCTCCTATACAGGTGAGAGCAATACATGGCTCAACAAGTAAACATGTCCCTTTTTGTAATAATTGTCATCAGATTTCATGCACTATATAGATTAATGCGAATAGACCGGTTTACGTATTCAAATGTTATGCTTGCTTTTTAAACAAAGGTTGTTCTTGACACCCTGAAAGCTTGCCCGAGGCTTCCCAGACATATCAAAAATTAATATATGCAGTATGCATCAATGTAGCTACGGGGGAGGGGGCAGTCGAATGGCAAAGAAAGAAAAGAAAGAAAAGAAATAAATAAGACCGATGGGGGAGATGAAGGAAAAGGAAATTAAAGAATCTGGGATATTATAGTGAGATATAGATTGCTCGAAAACGCTCTTCAAAGATAATAATATGTGAATCAGAAACGTCCCTCACTAGGGACAATACGATAAGTCTTAAATGTGTTGTACAAGGTGCATTAATCGATTATCGAAAATTGTTTTGGGTGATCCGACCTGCGTCATTGATGAGGGGAATAGCAGAAAAGAAAATGATATCGAGAAAGGAGTGCAATGAAAGATAGAAGACATTCATGGAAAAGAGAGTATGTATGTGTGTCCGTTTCAACATGCAATCATGTTGATGATGTATAAGTATACGGTTATGGGGGCGGGGGGGGGGCGAGGGCACGGGCTATAGGCCCGCTGGTGCTTTAGCCGGGGTCTATAGGCCTATTCATGTACCTGCATGCGCGGGGCCGAGGCGGCACCTTCCTTCTTTCTTTCTTTTCTATTTTATATATATTTTTGTGCTTGTCAGAGTATTTTGGAATTTGGAGTAAAGAGAGACGAACAAATGATCCAGCTCCCCCACCCCCTGATATATGGTTTGGTTTATGTAAAAAACACATCACAATTTAGCAGCTCGCAGGCTGAAAATGTTCAATTTACAAACAAATTTAGAATACAGAGAAATATAAACATATACAAAACTAAAATACATATCGTAAGTCAACTTTTGCAGAACTTATAGCATATTGGTAAGATGAAATCGAAATTGCAAAACAAGGTTATTTGTTTTATGTAGTAATTCGGAGATTTTTAAAGGATTTGTGCCCCCAGAGCGAATAATTACCCAGCCTATAAGGCCTATAAACAAAAGATGTTGTATTTTTGTAAAATACAATTTTTTTAAAAGGCCAAATATATGATTATGAGACACGGTACCCATCGCATCTGACCCCCCTCCCCCTCCCCTTCCCCCACCCACTTTCGCCAAATACAAGAGCGCGTACGATTCTGTTCTTATACTGTCCATAGACGTACATGTATAAATCATGCCTTTGCGCTACTATATCCCTCAAGTCGGGTAATATGTACGTATTCGCATGCCAATGTGTACGACGTGCACGTGCTCGCACGCCTGCATGTACTACTGCGCTGCACTGTACTATACTACTACTGTCAAAGGTCAATTGTATCATCATGGCGGGGCTCGCTCCTGGGACGGCGAAGGTTAAACGAGCTTATTTATTTTATTTATCATTTATTTATCATTATGATTATGTTGTGATAATGTAGATATATTTGTGAATGCTTCATGTGAGTGCTGAATTAATATAATATTTGTAAACATGTTAACGAAAGCAAATTGTTCCTAACAAGCAGAGCTGTCGTGGAGTGTATGCAATGAATGTAGTTTGTAAACGTAAGCGCGCGCGCCAGGCCAGGTACTAGGTGTGTAGATCGATTTGGCATTTGCAGAGCAGAGTGCGTGTAGACGGAATTCGTGTAGACTACTGCTGCTTGTTTTTTGTTGTAATGTTGGATCTATTTTGAGATTGTTTGAGGCTGAAAACTAGACTTAGAATTTCATTTATGTTATATATACATATATATATATATATATATACATATATATATATATATATATATATATATATATATATATATATAGGGTAGCGCGCCCGGTATTCGGTCACTTAAGGGGAAATCGCTCATAATTTGAATTCGTACCTCCTTTATTTGGCAATCTAACCATCAAAAGAAAAGAAAATTAGTCCTCTAACAGGATTTTAAAGTCACTTAAAATATAGAATAATGCTAAGGAAAATATTTCCGAGAGAAGAAGGAGCAATTTTCTGCCCAGTATTGGTCGCGCCGCCCAGAATTCGGTCACGCGATTTTAGCATGGTATCTCCGTTGACAAGGAGCGAAGCGTATTTGCGCACTATTTTCACACAATTGCGCCACAAAGCACTGAATGTCAGTGCGTTGACCGAATACTGGACGAGCGCTACGGCATGGCAAGGGTAATGTATAAAAACCTCTTGCAAGGCGAAAAGTGCGTCATTTGCAAATTCGCTGCGATGGAGCGAACACGGAAGAGCTCCTCTTCACATACATACTAAATTCATTGCACCAGCACACGTAGTTGTTTCACAATAGGCTTCTACATATGGCTATGCATGTTAACGTATGTGCTAACAAAACCCGGAAGTGCATAAAGTTATGCGACACTGACCAATTCCGAGTTAATTTTGAGATCTTTCCGGGCCCTATACCTGATTTAATTTTGAGAGTTAGGATAAGTTGTTCAACTGCCTGATTTGTGCAAGTTTCATGGCTCATAAATTATTTTTGAGTTTGTTACAGCTGTTGAAACGGCTGTCTGACCGAATACTGGATATTGACCGAATACCGGGCGCGTTACCCTATAGATTTAATTAGTCTAGGCATGTTTCTTTTTTTTAAAGGGTGACAATATATCATTATCAACACTCGTACTCGACAGTTGACGGTGTTGAGTTTTTCAGTTTGTGCTGGCAAGTCAGTGACACTGACACTAGAAAACTAGTGTCTGTCTTGTAATGACAGTGACACTTGACTCGAGTCACTCGACATTGCAGTTTTTGAATGAGCAATAAAGGCATCAAGCCTGAATTTCCTGAAGACGAGTCATGTCTAGCTAGTTCAATTAGATTTTATCAACCTTTTGACTGTCTATGATGAGAAATATGTTTAAAAATCAAAATTTCAAAGAAGAATCTGACTTAAATTAGACGATTAGCTAAATATATTTCAACCAGGTAATGCAGTAAAGTAAAACTAACAGTGCTACAAAAATTGCGCTCCGAAATTCTTCAAGACGGCACTAAGAATTTACGATATTAGTTAGATAAGGGAGGCTTTAAATAATCATGAAACTCGACTCATCTCTGATTAATCTGTGTTTCAAAATTCTACAAGACAGAAGGAAGTTCTGAGGTTCGCTAGATAGTAGATAAGGAAGGTTTAATCATGAAACTCAACTCACTTTTGGTAGGTTGTGTGAACGATTTTTCAATTTTCCCTTTTGGATTGTTTTTCACCATTATGGTTGGATAATTGAAAAAATCATTCACCCAGAATAATACATTTCAAATTTCAAGACTCATCGATGTTTCTATCAAAAGATACAGCCCCTTCAAATCAAAGAAATATTCATGGTATTTTTCTCAGAATCGATGAAAAAGACGTACACGCAGTCACGCAGAGTTATGTTGTTTTGTTAAATTTAGCAAAACAGCTGAATTGCGCAATATGCAAGCGTACACGTGTTGCTTTACTGCATGCGCATCTCAAAGCGATCGGCAATCCATTGTCTTCAATGGGCATCCACTTCCGGGTATGTACACGCGGTCTGATGCATATTCATGTGCAGATTTTACGCGCTATCACCATTGGTTCGGCCGGCGCGGAGCTCACGCCTCCCTACTTAGCTGATCCGAAAAATGTGGGAAGGGTATTTTCAAACTGTAATTGTTTGTGATCCCTGGGGCTAGCAAAAAAATAAGCGCATAGATATATTCCTTAGGACTGGGACTACTTATCGATCGGGGCGTCATATCTCAAAAGTGGCAAACCTCAGAGTTAGCCAGGGCACAATGTTTAAATCGCTGTTTTGACCAAGATATTTTTAGAATTCCGAGATGACGCCCTTTGGAAATATGGGGATTCACCTGCTCTTTCATATGACACCTCATTTATTGAGTATCACCTTCAGGATCACAAAGAATAAAGGTTTGAATTTCAATTAAAAAAAAAAAACTTTGACCAATTTTGCATGATCGAGCAATGCACGTAGAATTTTAGCACACAACATCGGGTGCGCGATCAGACACCCTACTTTCGGTTCATTTGAACTTCAAAATTCTTCAAGATGGAAGGAAGTTCTGAGGTTCGCTAGATAAGGAAGGGTTTAATCATGAAACTCGACTCACCTCTGATTAATCTGTGTTTCAAAATTCTACAAGAGAGAAGGAAGTTCTGAATTCTGAGGTTCACTAGATAGTAGGTAAGGAAGGTTTAATCATGAAACTCGACTCGCTTTCGGTTCATTTGAACTTCAAAATTCTTCAAGATGGAAGGAAGTTCTGAGGTTCGCTAGATAAGGAATGGTTTAATCATGGAACTTGACTCTCCTCTGATTCATTGCGTTCCCTTCCGCATTGGAGAATTTTGAAACGCTAAACAGAAGAAAAGTAACTGGGAACTGTTCAAAGAAGAATTGAGAGTGTATTCAAGTATGAAATGATGATCATGATGCAACAGAAAACTTAGATAATGATAAGACAAGTGTTAAGCCTCATAACTACCTTGATTAAGCAGGCAAGTTTTCATTTACTCCTCACAGCTGCCAACTATTCCTATTTTCTTGCTATCAAGTTATTGTTTTGAACTCTAGATTCCTCTCTTTTTTCTTAAATAATCTGTGGGGAAAGTATACAAAATAGACTGTATTCCTAAGTTTGCCTTGCGAGATTCCTAATTTTTGTTGTGAAAGGTTGGCAGTTATGCCTCCTGTGGACTTATCAACTTTAAGCTTATATCAGGGTCCACAGGAGTAGACACTAACTTGCCTACTTCATTTAAGGCAAGTTTAAACTTGAACTACATGACATGTGCTTGTGATGTTCATGAGTTATTTCTTATCGACTTTACAACTTGCTTGGCATTGATTTAACACACCCTCTAATTTATCCTAAGGTTGGTGGAAACCAATGACTTCTTGTAACTACTTGTAGTGTTCATGATGTTCTTATTTCTATAAATTGTATGGCACTGTTTGAGCAGACCCACTACCTGATTGACACCATAGGTAGGGGGCTTGTATGATGTGCTAGAGTAAAGGGTACTTTTCATTACGCTCAAACCTCACACTGCCCTCTATGGTGGAGTGATGGCTATGAGACATGCCCACATTTCATTTAAAATATATCTCTGCCTATGTGCTATAATGACAGGTACATGTACACACACAGAATTGTACACAGAGCAACAGCTGAATTTGTGCGCTACTTTCTCTTGCTTTGAAATGCTCTGGTTACAAAAATACACATGGCGCAATTTTTCTAGAAATTAAGAAGCCGTGGCGCTAAACGTTTATAATGAATGACCCATGGCACTATGTCGGGCAAAATCAAGCATGCATGGCGCTAGCGCCATGCTTCCTCGACAGCGCCAAGAGGTATGGCGTGTACAGCAACAGGGAAAAAAAATATTTTGAAAAATTTTGGGGGCTACTTTTCAAGCTTGCTTGCATGAAAATAACACTCTTTAATTTGTTTTGCATTGAACTCTATGCAAATTTTTGGGGGCTCTTTTTGGCATTTTGGGGGCTAATTCGCCCTGAGCCCTGTGTATTTTTTTCCCTGTACAGCAAAGTGCATATCCATACTACAAAAAGCTGCATTGGGGTCTGACGGGCCAAACTAGCCCTAAGGTTAACTCTGCATAACTCAAAGTTGCACAAGTTGAATTTTTCCCCAAGTCAAATCATTAAAAAAAAAAACTATGCAAGACATGTTTTATTTACACTTCCCAAGTCAAATTTTGCATGATTAAAACTATTTGTTAAGGTCCCAAAAGATTTGACTTGTGCAAAGTTACAAATTTGAACCCTATGATAATGGATAGGGTTTCTTTTTGTAATGATTATGAAACTGGTATCAAATACTTTTTACTGAAATTAGGTTGAAACAGATACGGATAATGCACTGATTTCTACTTGAACAAGAATTTCTCCTTTTTTATAACGAAATTACCTTATTTGTTTTCTTTTATTTCCTTCCCTCAAATCTAGAATATTTCCAAGACCAAGCTTCAGGCCTTCAGCATTGGTCAGATGAACCTGACCAAAAAGAAGTCCAAAAGAATCGAAGATGAACTCAAGAAAAGGTCAGTACATGTACTTAAAAATTACATTTGAGATCCATCCTGACATTAAGTTGGTTTGAGTAAAAGCAGACAAATAAGAGAAACAGATTGCAACCATTTTATGAAAACCCATTAAAGAATAACAGAGTTATAAATTGTTTAAGTTATGATTAATCAAACACCAATTGGCAAGCCAATGATTTACCTCTCCCATCTGCTTCTCTCATTATTGTTTTTTTTGTGGGGGGTGTTTTATTTGTTCCTTCTGTATTGCATGTCAAAGACCTAGTTATTTTGATAGGTTTTTAAATAAATCACATAATTCAAATGAATCTCAGTACCAGAAAGCATTTATTAAACACCTGTTCTAAATATATATAGGACAAACATTGGCAGGGTGTGGTGTAGGGATAGCTTCTGCTTTTGTAGGTTTCCAAATCAGGTTTTTTTTTTTTACTTGACCAATAACAGTACACTTTTATTTTTTTCTGTATTTTTTCCTTTTCATCTTTCTATTGCCTAGGAACAAGAGAAAGAAACTGCCAAAATCTTTGAGGAGTTTGTTGCTTCTTTCGAAGGAACGCCATCAACATCAAAGGCTTTTGTCAGAGGAAATACAATTGACCCAGAAACAAGAGGTAAGTATTCATTCATTCTGAAATATTCTGTGTGAAAAGTATACAAAATGGACTGTATTCCTAATTTTTCCTTGAGAGATTCCTAACTTTTGCTGCGAAAGGTTGGCAGTTATGCCTCCTGTGGACTTGTCAACTTTAAGCTTATATCAGGGTCCACAGGAGTAGACACTAACTTGCCTACTTCATTTAAGGCAAGTTTAAACTTGAACTACATGTGCTTGTGATGTTCATGAGTTATTTCTTATCGACTTTTACAACTTGCTTGGCATTGTTTTAACACACCCTCTAATTTATCCTAAGGTTGGTAGAAACTTATGACTACTTGTAGTGTTCATGATGTTATTATTTCTATCAATTGTATTGCACTGTTAGAGCAGACCCACTACCTGATTGACACCATAGGTAGGGGGCTTGTATGATGTGCTAGAGTAAAGGGTATGTATCATTACGCTCAAACCTCACACTGCCCTCTGTGGTGGAGCGATGGCTATGAGATATGCCCACATTTAATTTGAAGTATATTCCAAATTAGATTACTTCATATTGAATATGGCTTGATTTTGTATATTTAAAAAAAACAAAGAATAGGATCTTTGTATGCCTAATACCCATAATAATTTTGGTTGTTTTACATGTAGTTATTATTGATATTGTTAATAGTATTAATTATAATTATCATTATCTTATACATCTACAGTTGAAAGGTCAGATGGTAAGACTGGTAAGCTCTACAAACCCACTTCAAAGATTGCTGAAAATGTGTACGCTAAACAGCAGAGGGCGATAGAGGAAGCACAGAGAGCGAGAGCAGAAAGCCATGCAATATCCCAGGTAAGATAGAATTAAACTGCAGTGGGATATTGGGCAGGGGATGGCTGCTGCCAAAAGAGTCGTGAACTTGTAACATATTACTGTAAGAACTAAACCATGTATTCCATACATGTGCTTAAAATAGAGGGAATATGATTACCACCAATCTATTACATCAGTACTATGTTATGCACTTTTCTCTGTGTTTTGCAATGCAATTGATGTCACACATCTCATGTTAAAAATGTTAAATACATAGATGGAGTAAAGATCAAATCATATCACTTCATTCAAAATATTTTATATTTTTCAATCTTAATTCCTCTTCTCTTACAGAAAGCCAAGTTGAAGAAAGAAAAGGAAAGAGAAAAACAGAAGAAGAGTAACTTGGAGCTGTTCAAAGAAGAATTGAGAGTGTAAGTATGAAATGATGTAGATGATGAAAGCAGAAAACTGAGATAATGATAAGATGAGTTTTAAGCCTCGTACCAACCTTAAGATTAAGGCTTTCCTTAACTCCTGTATACTTTGAGCTTCTATCAGACTCCACAGGATTAGACAAAAACTTGCCTACTTCATTAAAGTTTAGTAGAAACTTGAAACTACCTGTACTTGTGATGTTCATGATTTGTTTCTTATCTTCACAACTTGTTTGGCATTGTTTTAACAGACCCTTAATTAATCCTAAGGTTAGTAGAAACTTAAAACTACTCATGGTGTTCATGATATTATTTCTATAAATTGTATGGCACTGTTTGAGCAGACCCACTACCTGATTGACACGATAGGTAGGGGGCTTGTATGATGTGCTATAGTAAATGGTATGTTTCATTACGCTCAAACCTCACACTGCCCTCTGTGGTGGAGTGGTGGCTATGAGACATGCCTACATTTCATTTTAAGTATATCCCAAATTACATTACTTCATATTGGATATGTTTTGATATTGATATTTTGTATTTTCATTTGACAATACTAAGCTTATCATCCTATACTTCCTTCATAGTTTTTTTAATATTTTTTATTTTGGTGCTCTCACTACCAAGGATCTCAGCCATGGAGTGACAAAAATTCTGAAACTTTGCATACAGATAGAGTACCTCATAAAGAATAAACCCATGAAGATTCAGATTTATATCTCAAGTGATTTTTGAGTTATTGCTAATTGACTGATAGTAGCTATTTACATATCCGCGAGTTGACAATTGTTCATTGTGATACAAAAGGTGAAATGTTCATCTGGGCTGCGCGCATCAGCAATTTTTGTACGCTGCGTGGTACCTGTTGGTCAAAATGTTATAAACTATGTTTCAAATGATGCAGAAAACTCTAGGTTATAAAGTAGCGAATGCTCATGGCGCCCAAAAATTTATCCTCAGCAGTGTCAATGCGCGTTGAGGGGGCTTGGATTCTGCCCCTGGTCCTTTTAGGGTTATGTAATTGGTCTCTTTGAAGGTACTGTATATATTCTGTTGACCTTTTATATTTCAGGCTTCAGCTAGAGAGAGAGGAGCGGCATAAACAGAGAAAAGCAAGAGGAAGTGACGTTGATTATGATGAACCTATTCTGCCTACGCCTCCAACCACCTCCGTCGGCTCAGCATCTGATATCAGATTACCAGGTTAGCAATATTACCACAAGACCACAAGTGCTTTCATTTTAATATGTATGCATTTACCTGTTTCTTGTTTTTTCACTCACAAGGCCAGGGAGTTTAAGCAGACAAGCTTCCATTAACCCATTAGCAACTGGAGATTTTGTAAAAATGGCATATTGCTCACTGGAAGATGTTGCAATATTGCTCTCATTTTGACATTGTTCTGAACAATATGAAACATGCGCTATTTTTCTATGCAGAATCCTACTGTAGACATCGTAAGGATTACGTACGTATAACATTATTGCGGTAGAGTTAACGGATAGAACGGATACTATAGCGCGTCGAAAACGGACGGGCGATTTCGGGCGGTTTCGGGCGGTTTAGTTGCTGAAGGGTTAACTCCTGTGGACTTTGTCAACTTTGAGCTTCTACCAGGGTCCACAGGAGTAGACAAACACTTGCCTACTTCATTTAAGTTGAGTTGAAATTTCAACATGATTTTCATGATTTATTTCTTTACTTCACAACTTGTTTGGCGTTGTTTTAACAGATCCTCTTATTTATCCTAAGGTTGGTGGAAACCAGTGACTTCTTGTAACTACTTGTAGTGTTCATGATGTTCTTATTTCTACAAATTGTATTGCACTGTTAGAGCAGACCCTCTACCTGATTGTTATCATAGGTAGGGGGCTTGTATGATGTGCTAGAGTAAATGGTACTTTCATTACGCTCAAACCTCACACTGCCCTCTGTGGTAGAGTGAAGGCTATGAGACATGCCCACATTTCATAAAGTATATCCAAAATTAAATTACTTCATATTGAATATGGCTTGATTTTTTGTATTTTCATTTGACAAAATTAAGCTTGCAGAGTTCTAGACCTAGACACACAGAAATGATAATACTCTGTAAGTGTACATTCAGCTTGAGGAGGTCCAACAATTTATTTTTAACAACAATCCGCGTCTTTTGAATTTGTTTTAATATCACAGCAGGAATTGAGGAGTACAGTTATGGGTCACATGACTATGGGGATCCAAACACAACCAATATCTTCCTGGGAAGCATTAACCCAAAGGCAAGTATGATTTGATATTCTCAAGTAGGATAACTTGCTTCCTTCATAAGCTAATGCTCTTTTTCAGCAGGAGATCTCAGAGTAAAACATGCTTTGCAACCACCTGGTGTATAAAGATCACATTTGGTTTCCTTTCAAAAGTGTTTCTCATTGCAACCTGAACAAAAGTAACCTGTTTATAAAGACGACATTTCTTGTCTGCATTGAGCAGTCTTACTATACAGGTTTCACAGTAAAAAGAGATTCATCTAGTTAATATATTATGGACATAATGGTACCTTTCAGCTAGGAAAGTGTGTGCGCCCCTGGATGGCAACCCAATTTCGGCTCCTCCAGTTATTACTTTTCTGCATTTTTTGCTATTTCTATCAATTGTATTGCACTGTTTGAGCAGACTCACTACCTGATTGACACCATAGGTAGGGGGCTTGTATGATGTGCTATAGTAAAAGGTATGTTTTATTACGCTCAAACCTCACGCTGCCCTCTCTGGTGGAGTGAAGGCTATGAGACATGCCTACATTTCATTTTAAGTATATCCCAAACTAAATTACTTTTTGCTCCATGCAGCGGGGTGATTTTTGGATGCTAAGCAGTACCTGATAGTTGGAATCTGATAACTTTGGTATCAAAAGATGCGGAAGACTCTAGGCAATATAGTCATGTAGGCTTGTGATGCAACAAATTTATCCTCGAACGTGTCATGGTGCGTTCAGGGGGATTGGATTTTGCCCGTGGCCCTTTTATCTCTCCCCCTTCCCCCGCCCACTCTTTCTAACTCCTTTCAATCTCCCCTCTAATCTGCCCATAGATGAATGAGGAGATGCTGTGTAAGGAGTTTGTTCAGTACGGTCCTCTGGCCAGCGTCAAGATCATGTGGCCGAGGACGGACGCAGAGAGGCAAAGGAATAGGAACTGCGGCTTTGTGGCCTTCATGAACCGCCGGGATGCTGAGCGGGCTATGAGAGCCTTGAATGGTAAGAAAAAGACACTTATAGCTGACAATTCATCAGCTAGGTTATTACCCTATGCACTGTCAAATTAGCACAGTGCGACAAGTACAATATGCCTAAAATTTTAGAAGATTAAGCAATGATAATTTCACAGAATGTAGTAATTATATTCATTTCTTGACATATTATCATTAGTTAGGAATCAGATTGAAATTAATATCAGTTGGACCCAAAAGGAAAATTTTTATTCATTTACTACATATGCATAGCTCAAGGATGTTTTAATTTGATGGAACAAAGTTTGTACAAAAGCACCGGTATTAACTTCAAGTATGCATTATTTACATTTGCTCCTTGTCCTCCTACTTCCCTCTCTCTTTCTCTTATTTTACTTTTCATCCCCCTCCTCCTTCTCATCCTCTTCCTTCTCCTTCATGATGATGATGATGATCTTCATCATCATCGTCGTCGTCATTATTAGTACTATTATTAAATATCTCTTATTTACCCTGCAGGCAAAGAAATCATGAACTACGAGATGAAGCTAGGCTGGGGCAAGGCGGTGGTCCTCCCACCACACCCAGTCTACATCCCGGAGGCCATGATAGAGCTGACCATGCCCCCTCCCCCGTCCGGCCTACCCTTCAACTCGCAGCTGAAGAAGAGCTCCAAGAGAGATGTTCCCAAGCTGCCTCCCCCGGGAATCCAACTCACCATGGAGGAGGAGGGGGAACTAGAAGAGGTGATACTTAGCTTTGAATATCTCTCTCCTTATCTCCTGCCCCACCCACTTTTTCTCTAAGATCCATATCAGTAGCAATTCAGCTTGCCCTTGTCTGATGTGTACACAAGCAATGCTTGTCAGATAGCAAGAAAGAGAGAGAGAGCGAGCGAGAGAGCATCGTACAAGAGTTGAACAAGTAGTATTTAGTACATAGTCGATAGGTGCTATATTATCACATTTTTTCTCGGCTCTTTCCCATGAGCTGTTATCATTTGTATTCATGCAACTGCAATTCTATATTTGATCGGCTTGTAGAGGTTGAGAGGTGTGTGGAAGTAGTATCATGATTTATTACATCGTTTCGCACAGTTACATTAGATTCATTTTATTTTCTAGTAACTTATTTTCATGCTTATTGTGTGTGACTTAATTTGGAAAGGAATTTTACATTTGATATCAAATTTGTACAATTTTACACGACATGTATTTTCGCACGGTACACATTTGCCCACCACCTCCATGTGGTTTTCTTACATTCTTGTTTTTATGAAGGCATCTAATAGATTGAAAGTATTCAACTGAACTAGAAATTTTGCTAATTTCAGGGATACAGTGTTTTTTTAGTAATTTACTACAGTGTATTGTTATTACAGTATGTTTAGAAATTGAGAACCAGAGATATAGCAACATAAATCTACATATTTTGTCTTGATTTTTTCGCTCCATCAATACAAAATTTTCCAAACATTTTTGGAAGTATTTTCATGGCACACCAAAAGTAATAAGACAGTAATTCTTGTTCATTATTGCGTGAGATAGAAACACAGTTAGACCACAAATATCATTCATTGTGTTGGTCAAAAATGAAGAAAAGAAGATAATTGCAATTTTTTTGTTGGTGCATTTTACTGACGCTTTTCCTGTTCTTGTTTCGACTCTCGGTTCGTTTCCTTCCTTTCTCGATCGTCTCTCCATCCTACCAGACCTTAAAAGAAGCAGTTGTTAAAGTGGTTATCCCGACCGAAAGGTACTGCAATCAACCAGAGCGTCAACGGCCTGGATTATTTTGTGGGCAGATTTTTTTATCTCTCTGCCATGTTATATTGTCTTTCAGCTTAATTCTCTTTATTTCGTCACACTGAGCAAATACATTTTTTTTCTTAATCAGGGTTAAAGCAAATTTAGATAGGGAGTTGTAAGGTAGACCACAACCAACTTAAGGTAAAAAAAAAAAAAAAAAACCTCAAAATAGAGAAACAGCCATGGTATAACAACATTTGAGCAAATTTCACTTTAAAGATCATCTTTTTAGTAAAAAAAATTTTAAAGAACAATTTTGTCTTGAGCTTCAGAAATTCACAATGAGCACAATATATTTGCCACTGTTACTGTTTGAGCAGACTTTATCAGTGATTGAAGAGTGCTTTAATTAAGAAATACATCTTACATTTTGAACCTGTCAAAAAATGTAAATGCTAAGAATGTAACCTTTATAATCTTTAACATGAATTAAAAAGTACTGGTAAGACAATTTGATTGCATGAAATGAGTACCCGTGATTAAGTTGGTTGTGGTCTTGGGACTAAGTAGGGAATTTGATATGAACGTCAGACTAGGATAGGCACTTTCTTCAAAAGGTATGTATGCGTAATACCCATTTTTATTTGTTTTGATCTATTATTTTTAAATCAACTTTGGAGTTTCTTGTTGAATTAAATATCCAATTGTAAGTCATTTTTAAGGGTGTAACATTTTCAGTAAATATGTGTATAGGGGAAAGTGTTTTAAAATAGAAGTATGAAGTATGATTTTTACAGAGTACTTAAGTATATTTATCAACAGATAGATTCAGACGTCACCGGGCAGTCTTTTTAATGAATCAATTAAATATTGGCCACACACACAAAGAATATTATTTTGAAGTAAACAGTATTATCCTTTGATGTTTTCTGAAACTGAATGAACTAACTTTACTAGCTGTCATGTGAGCCACAAACTAAACATCATTTGGCAATGCTCATGTTTGCCCTGAAAGTACTCTCTCGTTTGACAAATCGATTGTGAAATAACCTAGTAGTTTGATAATAAGGGAATGAAGCACCATTCGTTTAATGTAATCATTAGATAAGAAGGATTACCATAGGCATAAAATTACAAATTGTTTAAGTCAGTGCACTTTGGCCTTAAATTTAATAAGAGTCTTAGTAGACAAAGAACCCAATAGGAAAACCATAGATATATAGGTCTTAGTATGGCATACATATTCTGCCAAATGTAGTGTTACAATTTGAGTATCAGATTATGGTAGTTATGATGGTGTGACCATTTGAAAGCTAGGGTTTTAACAATTTACCCGTAGAAAATAAAGAAATGTTGAATCTGTGTGGGACATTCATTCAGTGATGAATGTTAGGCGGTCTAATTGTAATTTACAAAAACTGATTTATTTTAAAAGTATCTTTAAAAATCTATGGGATTTTGTATATATTATCCTTGTCAGTACTTAGAATCTTAGAATAATTAAAATCTAACATCTGTTTAGTTCATATAATTTCCTTCATTTTTTGTAAAAGAAACAACTTAAAAAAAAAAATTTAATGAAAATTTTCTCTTTGAATGTATAGGGTATATTTCATTATTATGCACTTGAATATCGAAATAGCTATGTGTTAGACATTGGTACAACATCCTACTATTGTAATTTGATATCAGAATAATGATGATTGATAATTTTTGTTCTTCATACTTTTTAAAATGCCACTTGTATTTTATGTTTGTGAAGAGACTGACTTGTTTTTGTTTTTAAAAATTCTGTGAGAGCCACCCCATTTCTTCATGTTTAAGCCAAGCAATGTAAAAAAACAAGAATGAGAGTGATTCATTGAAACGGTGTGAAAAAGAATATTTCTTCTTGTGGCACATGAAGAATTGAGAATAGTTAGCTTAGGGGGTGCGTGCCAAACAAGCAAGGGGTGTATTTCTTTTTATCCTGTTCCCCCTGCAGACCCCTACTTCAAGTCATCCATCGCATGATCGAGTTTGTCGTCAACGAGGGTCCCATGTTTGAGGCCATGATCATGAACAGAGAGATCAACAATCCCATGTTCAGGTAGAGAGAGAGGAGTGGAAAATTCAAATTCAATTTCAAATGTAGAAATCATTTTCAAGTTTTGACATTTCAATTTATTTATAAACTTCAGTATTCTAATTGAATGTCAAATCTGAAGATTCAAATGACAAATTTCAAATATGTAAAATTTCACTTTTAAAATTCACTTTCAAATATAAAGTCTGTTCGGTCATACGTATTGAAAAGATAGCTTTGACATAACTTCATATACCTCAGAATTTAAAAACATCTCTGATTTTAATTCTATTTGTTGTATCTATATTTTTCAAATACAGTCATGTAAGATTTTGATGTTTAAGCAAGTGTAGTAACATTTTAATGAGTTTGAATGTAAATTTTATGACACTCTGTTAGTTTATGTAGTCCTCTTGTATATCATGAATTATGTCTGTTCTGTTGCAGATTTCTGTTTGACAACCAGACACCAGCTCATGTTTACTACAGGTGGAAACTCTTCTCTATACTTCAGGTAAAGAACATTGTTAACATGAAAGAAAAACACAATATTAACTGGTTTTCCTGTGTCTATCTGCATTTCAGTAGATGATTCATGGGGAGGGATTCTCCTGCCAGAAAGGCATTGCATAACATTTGTTGAGCTATTACATTATGTGCAAGTGTTATTGGCTGAGGAGAGGTGTCGTGGTCGAGTGGGTACGTCAACGGACTGTCGATCACAAGGTCCGCGGTTCGAGTCCTGCCGCGGCACTAATGTCCTTTGGCAAGACATTGATCTACATTGCCACTCTCTACCCAGGTGTTAAATGGGTACCCGGTAGGATGCGAAAGCCAATGTGGTATGCTTAGCAATTTGAGCTTAGAAGCTCTTGATGGAATGCTCCCCAGGGAGTGGATAAAGTGCATACATTGTATGCGGGCAAGCCAGAATCCTATGACCGGGGGTAATAACTGTAAAGCGCTTAGAAACTCGGACTTGCCGATGTATTAAGCGCTATATAAGCAGAAATATTATTATTATTGTCAAAAGCATTAACTTTATTGTTTCACTTGTGCCAATTAATGCATATATTGTGCATACACTGTATTTTAAAACCATGTCACTAGACAGCTCTAATGCACATGCTCTATATTTTTGACAGGTTGAGGGAGATGTACATGTACATGAAATTTGGGGGAAAAGGGGATTACTGAAAAAAAGCAAAATGTTGTTACCCTTTCAATATTTTGTATCTGTCTGTCCACCAGGGCGATTCCATAACCAAGTGGTCAACTGACGAGTTCAGCATGTTCAAGGACGGCTCAGTGTGGAGACCGCCCCCTATCAATCCATACCAGCAAGGTATGCCGGATGCATTGGCTCCAAAACACGCCATCACCAAAGCTCCTCAGCCAGAACCAGAACCAATAAAGAAGAAGATTCTCACAAATCAGTAAGTTCATTGTCCCATATTCTGTTATAATAGAACTTGGTCAACTTTATCATCTCACATTTGGATCTCAGCAAGGTAAAAAGCAATATAAATTGTTTGTGCGATCACTCTCAAGATTTTCTGTAATTTCTCTGCTGCCGAATTTAAAAAATCTTTATTCCTCAAACTGTCCAGGGCTCACCAACTCTTTGCTTCTCTGTATTCCAAATACAAATCAGTAAGTCAAGTATCCACTGTAAAGGTCTTGTTCAGTCAAGAGCAGGGTTAATTTGACCACCTCACATAAGAAAAAAGGAAAGTTTATGAGACCACTTTGGGGATTTTCTAGAGGAAAGGAAAGAAACGTTAGGAACTGACTTTCTTTAAATTCTTATTTCCTCGAGATGTCATCTCTATATAGTTATAATCATATCTCTATGGTTATTTGTTTCAGTCAAAGAGACAAACTGGAGGACAAGTTAAGAGCTATCACCATAGGTACAAGATTCTAGAGACCATGACGTACTTCTAAAAATAAAAGGAAGAAATTTGGCACACAAATGGAGCAACTGAGTATGAATGTACTCCAAAGGGGTTAGAATCTATATGCCACATATATTTGTCTAGTTCTAATCATCTCTCTATGGTTTGACTCTGAATTTATTTCAGTCAAAAGATAAGCTGGGGGTACATGTTTCAAGCAAATACCATGGATAGATCTAGGATAGGAGAGACCACCGTGTACTTTTGAAAATTTGAAATACTATGAAAGTGCTTTTAAGGGTGTGGAGCCTCATTCCTAATCCATTTCTGTCAAGTTGTGATCATATCTCTGTGTTTTTACTCTTTCTTTCTGTTTCAGTCAAAGAGATAAGCTTGAGGACATGTTAAGAGGAATAACCATGGATAGATATAAGATTGGAGAATCTATGATGTACTGCCTTGACCATGCTGACTCGGCAGAGGAGATAGTAGAATGCATCGCGGAATCCTTGGCCCTCCCTGAAACACCACTCCCGAAAAAGGTAATGCCTTCAAACCTTCCTTGAAGCCCTATTATATCAGTTTTTTTGGCCCCGAAACTTTGGACGGTCATACCATGAAAGTACCCGATTTACAGTTTGTGACGAAGGCATTTGCTGCACACACACCTACACACAACAAGAAACTTTCATAACATGAAATTTTCGTGAATTGTTAAGAACCGCTGTATTCCAGGCAAGATTCATGAATATCATAAATTTAGTGATGTATTTATTGTGATTCAAGTATTTCGCTGCATGAAACTGAATCTGCACCACTTGCGAAATTCGTGAACATTTCCTGCATGCAAAGTTTTTTGTTTTTTGGTAGGTCAGGTCAACTTCTGAAAATTATTGCTGGCTAGAATTGCATTTCAGCTGCTAACAGTCGTTCTCTCTATCTTCAGATTGGCCGACTATTCCTCGTCTCAGACATCCTCTTCAACTCCAGCTCTAAGGTATCCAACGCCTCCTTCTTCCGCAAGTTCTTTGAGAATCACTTACCCGTCATCATGCAAGATGTCAGAGAGACATACGGAGGTATTCAACAAAGACTCAAGGCTGAGCAGTTCAAGGTAAGATCTCTATGCAAAATCTAATGATACAAAGACCCTCGCCCAGCACTGATTGTGATCTAATGTTGTAGTCATACTTATGTAAATGCGATGTTAGAAAATGAGACAACAAAAAGGCTAGGCACAAGTGATATTACATCAAAGGGATTGACTTCAGTGCAAGAATTTGTTGCTTCAAATCAATATATTATCATATTCAGATTGTACAATTTGACTCATTTGAATATGTGTGCGATGTTGCCGTAAATACCTATTATTACCTGTGACCCACCTTTTGACCTTTGTAATCTGCAGCAAAGGGTGATGGCTTGCTTCAGGAGTTGGGAAGACTGGGCAGTGTATCCCAACGAGTTCCTGGTCCGTCTTCAGAACATCTTTCTTGGGTTCCTAGATCATGACACTGCTAAAGAAGAATTCCAAATAAAAGACCCAGAGGTTAGTACAAACCACACACACTTTTCAGGTTTTTAAAACAGAAATATCTGATCGTCTGTTTGGCACATGGTTATAAACCAGATTCGATCATGACAATTTTTTGGCATCTTGCTTTAACTTTGGTGCAGTTATAACAAGATATGAGAATAACAATAATCAGATGTGATTATTACATTTTGTGGCACATTGTACCCGATGTGAAAATGACATGCGCAACAGCATTTTCAATAGTGTCATTTTATGTGCACACCCAGTCCGACTCATTTTACTCCACCAGGAGTGTTGAGCCATATTATTTTCAGATTCAGGGATTTATAACAACTATTCTTCCTCCCCTTCCCGCCAGGCCCTTGCCCAACCTGAGGTTGATCTGGATGGTGTTCCTGTTGATGAAGCTAAGAAGGAGAAGGTTGATGTTGTCGACTTTGATGGTGTCCCAATGGAGGATGAACTGGACCTTGATGGTGCCCCATGTAAGTTGTTTAAAAACGACCTAGTTGAAATATAGTTATGACCTGGATTTATATAGTGATTAATGCATCAACAAAGTCCTAATTGCTTTAGAGATATACTATTACCCTGGATTTAGGCTTGCACGCACACATTTTCCCCTCCCTGGGTAGTATTTCAGCCATGGTTATAGTGAAGTACAGGAACCTCTTGCATAAAAGTTGTGATGAAACTCTTTGCTTCCTTTCCCGAAAGAGACCCCATATCATTTTCACTGTGTGTAGATTACATTCCCCTAAATTTACAAATATCCATTTTGGAAGAGTTCTGCTGCTGCTGCTGCTGCTGCTGCTGATTGTTTTTGATCATGTTCTTGTTATTATCATTCTTTCTTTATTAAATATCAATATAATTATTGAAATTATTTGAACAGTACTTACAGAGGCTGCTGAAGAACTTGATGGTGACCCTATCGATGGAGACCCCATTGACGGGGCTCCCATGCAGGAGGACGATGATGACCAGAAGTCGTTCACAAGCAGCGGTGGACTGAAATTAGATGAGGGCAAAGCATTTAAGGTTAGAAAACTTGATTTGATTTGATTTGATTTGATTTATTTATTCACCAACAATAACATTTCATTACAAACATAAAACATATCATACATTATACATATGACATAGAAATAAAACATTAAAAATGGTAAATGGGACCAGAAAATAGCACATGTGCTAGTCGAGCCTGGCCCCTCTTCATCATTAACAAAGTATAATATTTCGAATATAAAACTATACTAATACTAACTATTGATATGAAGCTATGGTAAACAAACATATAAATTACATGCATGTAAACAATGTAAACTATACATGAACTTCAAAGGACATAGAGTTATACATAGAGCAACAAATTATTATTGATTTAGTATATGCATTTTTAAAGAATTCCTGAAGGTGAATTAACTGTACTGTATTCTGTATGCTCTGACTGCCAACCAGTTTTGGAATAAAAATCACAGTATTATTAGAACTTGACATCTGAAAGTGGAAAATATTTCTGATTCAGAGGCATCTTGGCTAAAGCCAGGGTATTAGCAAACTTTATGACTCTTAAAAGGCACTTTGAGCACCCCTGGGATAAATAAATGTTTGATTTGAATTAAGCTGTTGTTGGTGGTGGTAATGGTGTTGTTCTTGTCATCATCATTATCATTATCATCATCTTGTTTAACCAAGGTGTCTGTTTCATTGTTTTCTACAGGTTGCACCTTCCAAATGGGAATCGGTCGATTCATCCCTGCTGGAAGCTCAAGCCATGACGACATCAAAATGGGAAACACTGGCAGAAGATGAAGAAGAAGAAGAAGAGCAGGAAGAACAGAATGAAGAGTGAGTAAAGACAAATCAGGATAAACGGATAATGGTCAGAGGGAAAGATAAAACAGGATTGACCGCATAGATATAGACAGATGAGTTTAGATAGATAGATAAATAGATAAAAAGATAGATAGGGAAACGGATGAATTAATAAATACATACATACATATAAAATGGATTAAGAAAATGAAAATTCATTTTTTAAAGACTGTCAATCATGCAAACAATTGATGAATTCAGATTCCTCAAAGATATTGTTTGATGATCGCTGTATGCTATACTCAAGCAGATTGGTTATAATCGTGGATCACTTCCCACTCATGTCTTTTGGTAAGGCATTAATCTACATTTGCCACTCCATACCCAGGAGAGAAATGTGGACCTGGTAGGATGACGAAAGCCTTTGTGTTAGTAATTGACATATGCCCTCACAGTGACCATATGGTAGGAATTAATCTCCAGGAAGTGGAGATGATGCACATTGTGTGTGAATGAATCCGATGACCGGGGTAGTAATATCTGTAAAGCGCTTAGAGACGGTATTTAGTATTAAGCGCTATGTAAATCCAGATTATTATTATTGATGTATGCTATACAAAATGATGCATTCTCTACAGATTATTATGACGTTTCACTTTCTCCTTTATCTTGAATTGCCAGAGATGAGATGGAAGAAAGAGAGGAGAATGATGAAGATGGAGAGGACAATGTACAATCTTTGGCCACAAACTTCTACAAGTCATCTGAAATGGTCAAAATGAAGAGAGCAAAACTCAGGGAAATTGAGGTAATTTTGTCTCCGAGTTCTCATATCTGGTTGCCTGTTATCAAGTCTGTACAAGATATTGGATAAATTTTACTGCAAATATCATATGAAATTGAGGCCACAAGCAATCTGCTGTCTGCCTGGACTACACTGCCAGCTCCCACACAGGGCTTCATAGACTCCCTGCTCTCTAGCTATGTCACTTTTCACAGGGCAATCACAAGGGAAAGTATACCTGGGGGGTGTTTCACAAAGACTAAGATCGACTTTAAGTTGGACTTGACTATGACAGGCCATTCATGCCACTGGTTGCTCTCACTATTGGTCTCTCAATTATGATCTTTAGATAATATTTTTTCCTTCAATAATGAACTATCAAAAATGGTAAATTCTGTAGATTTGTGACCACGATTTATACGTCCCTTCAGAGACCAATGCCAGTAAATGGTAAGAGCAAACAGTGGCATGAATTGCCTGCCATAGTTAAGTCCAACTTAAAGTCTATCTTAGTATTTGTGAAACACCCCCCAGGTCATACATGTCAATTATTTGTCACCTCTCATTAGTTTAATGTGCTTGATGAAAATAACAGACTTCACAGCAGCTCTAGTGTCCTGTTATATATTAACCAAAATAAGAAAAAAAGTCTTACAAATTTATTGGGTGGCATTACTAAACTGTACATGGGCTTTAATGTTTCGTGACTGCCAGTTTCCAGGCTAATTGAGTAGAACGTTTTCAATTCAATTCAATTCAGTTCATATTTTTTTCTTCAAATTTCCATTAAAAAAAATATATGAATATATATATATATATATACATAACATGAATACAAACAGTTCAATATATATACTTTAAACCAACACAGGCATGAGGTAAAATATGTTAAAGTAAACTGGTAACAAAAAATGAAAAAAAAATTAGAAAAAGCACCACCTGTCAAAAGCTTGTTTTAGCTTGTAAGCACCAGTTGTCAACACAAAATGAAAAGATGTTCCTGATGGTGTTTTCTTGTTTTCGTCTGTTGCCTAGCTGAAAGTGATGAAGTTCCAAGATGATGTTGAGTCGGGTAGGAGGAGCAGGAAAAAGGACATGACCCTGGAGGAGCAGGTGGAAAGATACAGACAGAAACTTATGCAAAAGGTAAGAAGAATCTCTGTTCTATTGTGTTGATCTGACATTTGCTATAGAGACATGTGCTCCGGGTGTTAATATGTTTAGGGTAAGGATTAGGGTAATGTGTAGGGTTTGAAGTTAGGATTTAGGTTTGTGTAGGAAATTTACCATGGAGCAACCCTAACCCTAAACCTAATCCTAACATAAAGGCTTACCTATCCTAAAACCCAGTTGCAACCCAAGCCGTAAGTCTCATTCTGTATCTTTATCGAAATGAAGCTAGGAGCAAATGTCACGTCACTTTTCTTTTCTTAGTACTGTTAACAGCCCAAGTCCACTCCAAAAATAACTTACATTTAATAAAAGCAGAAAAATCAAACAAACCAATCAAAAAAAAGTTTGAGCAAAATCGGATTACTAAGAAGAAAGTTATGAATTTTTGAAAAAGTATGTAAAACTATGGAACAATGAGAATCACAACACAAATTGCCAAGATGATTATCAGTTTGTGACGTCATGTCCTCACAACTTATCAATTGCTTTATATACAGTCAAACCTGCTTTAGTGACCACCTGTCTACAAAGACCACCTGCCTACAAAGACCACATTTTGTGTTTCCCTTGAAAATGGTTTCTCATTGAAACATGTACTAAAGGAACCTGTCTACAAAGACCACCTGTCTACAAAGACCACTTTTTGTGTTTCAGTTGGTGGTCGCTATAGACAGGTTTGACAATTGCTTTAATATAGTTTAATCCCATTAATTTCCCTTTTATCCCCAAAACTTGATTTCCCCATGCCTTTGCCCAGGTTATATGATTTGTATCATATTGCGTGCATGACATTTCCCAAAACTTTTATGAATTTTGAAGAATTGATACTATTTTCTGAATATTGTATTTCATAATTATTGATTTTTATATAAATAGTTTATCAAAATTCAATTTTTCATGATTTAACTGGACAAAAATTACTCTATATTTGTGCATCCACACAAAAACATATTACTAACAATCTAACTTGGATGCTGGTGTGAAGAAATAAGATTCTTAGGGGAAAATAGGAAATTTATATTATCAATATAAAGAAAATAATTAGTGGATAGTGAGGACCATACGTCACAGACTCATGAGTGAGTTGCCAATTTGTGTAGTGATTTTCAAAGTTTTCATGTCATTAAAAACTCATAACTTTCTTATTAGTTATCCGATTTTGCTCAAACTTTTTTTGATTGGTTTGTCTGATTTTTCTAGTTCTATTGAAAGTAAGTTATTTTTGGAGTGGACTTGGCCTTTAACCTGTGTGGACATTACATCGTAGCATATTACTAAAGACCTTCAAAATCACTGTATCCTAATGGATACTAAACAACCTCTTCTTTATCCTTTTATTTTGTCTTTCCCACAGGAGAAAGACAAGGAAGCTGAGAGGCAGAGATCAAAGAACAAGGACAGGGAAAGAGATCGACTCAAGGAGTTTGAAAGAGCCCGGGAAAAGGAGCGCGAGAGATTCTCCAAGGAGATTGAGGGAAGCTCCGGAGAGGAAGAAGTGGTGCCTGTCTCATCCTCCAGACGTGACCGAAAACGGCGCAGGTCACGAAGCAGGTCGAGTAGTCCAGGGAAACAAAACCGCTCGCGGTCTCCATCGATCAGGCGTAGCAACAGCCGTAAAGTTTCACCAGATTCCCTCTCGGTTCTCCGAGAATACTCGGACTCTCCATCAAGTCGTTCACATCGTTCAGGATCACGCTCTCCCATAAGATTGACGCCTAGCCACAGAACAAGATCACCTAAGAAATCCCGCAGGTCCAGGTCGCGATCAAGGTCACCAAGGAGGAGAAGGTCACCTTCACCCAGTAGAAGGTCACAGAGGTCAAGGTCAAGGTCACCGCATAGGAGGTCAAGTTCTCACAAGAAGAAGAGCAAGCACTGACACTAAGAGCAAGAAAAAGACTCTTTAGGCTTTCCTTTGTCTAATTATGTTGGGCAGGAATTCTCTAGTGAATGTTGAGACTTCTTGCATTAGGAACATTATATACCGGTATGTAAAGTGATCAAACAAGACTCGTGATTCTGCCTTTTCTATTTCATCATACTGTGAATCATCACTCAGAATGTGTATCGATCCTGCCTTGAGTGACAACTCTTCTTACAGAACTCTGGTCATAATTGATTAGTCACAGGGTAAAGGAGTTTACATTTTTCTACAATCTACCCTCGTATCTATTGTAGGTGATCTATTGGAATTACACCATTGATTTTGAACATGAAGTACCCAGAGTTTTCGAACAGGCAGCTTCTGTGTATCAAAGTATGCAATTGCAAGTGCTTACAACACATGTCAAGGAAGTCTGTTGTTGACATAAAATTACAAATTAGTGTTCGCTACTGGATCGTTGGTCTACTGTATAAACCAATATTTTAGTGAGCTTAGATTTTCTCAAATAATAGGGATAGAAACATGATCATCAACACAGGCTACTTTAAATGCAGTTTTGACCCTGATCTACATGTACTCTTAAAGCTCCTAACCCTGGATTACGGGGGGTGGGGGGATATCAGAAATTAAATGTACGCATATGTAAGTCAGTGAAACCTGTATATATATATATATATATATATATAAAGACCACTCAAGGGAGACCTCCAAAATGGTTTCTTTAGTTTCTTTATAGGCAGGTGGTCTTTATATACAGGTTCCTCTAGTACATGGTTCAGTGTAAATCAGTATCAAAGTAAGATGAAAAATGTTGTCTTAATAGGCAAGTGGTCTTTCTGTACAGGTGGTCGCTAAAGCAGGTTTGACTGTGTATATGACGAACCTTGCAGTAGTCAGAAAGCTTCAGTCTCTTTTATTGACATTTGTAGTATTGAGTCTACGTTTGCCTCTACTAACTGCCTTTACATATGTATGGGGAAGGTTTACATATCATTTTCATTAAAGAGTGCCCCGTGTGAGACAGTTATATCTAAACTTGCAGCTGCTATAATTGTGAATTTCTCTGTCGATGTCTTTTTGTTTTGTTATGCCTGATGAATTTCAGCTAAATTTGTCTGCAAGTCATAATATATGTAAGGTCAGTGATTTTGATACGCATGGTCATTCTTTATCCTTCCCACCCCCTCTCTCTTTCTTTCTTTTTCTCTCTCTTTCTCTCTCTCTCTCTCTCTCTCTCTCTCTCTCTCTCTCTCTCTCTCTCTCTCTTTATTTTACTACTCTATTTTTCTTTCATATTCTATGTCTTATTTATTTTTCCTCTGGGCTTCACCTATTTCTCTATTTCTATCTCTTTATATTTTGATTTATTTCTATCTATCATCCATTTCAATATCTCAAATAAAAGAAGTTCTTCTGCCTTGCTGAATTATTGGTCCATTGACCTAACTAATGTGTACTCCTTGTTTCATGAGAATTTGTTGATGAATCCCCATAGTATGTCATACGTTTCTGATGACTTCTGTTGATACCATATGAAGAGTGTCTTTTCATGTGCAAGAAGAATTACTTAAATGCTATATATCCTATGTGAAAAACTTGTTAGAGATGTATTCTTGAAATTCATCTTGAATTATGATTCTTCATGTAAATTGTATTGGTGAAAATACACTTGTGAATATTTTTCAAAATACGATAGTTTGTGTATATTTGAATGTATGCAGTATATGTTTTTTGTCACAGCGATTGAATGCATTTGTGTGAAAGCCGATGTGGGTCAGTGAAAAAAAACAAGTGCAATAATTTTTGTCAAACTTTAAACTCCAAAATAATTCAGTTACAAACATATGAAATTGTGATGATCATGAGGAGGAAGAGGAGGATTAAGATGATGATGAAGAAGTGATGATGATGATTAGAAAGATAATGAGATTTTTATGATGATGAGTAGGGTGATGATGATGGTGAAGATGATGATGGTGGTGGTGGTGATGGTGGAGGAGGTGATGATTAAGATGATGTAAGAAGTGATGACAATGATGAGGAAGAAGATGAACGGGAATTTTGGTGGAGCAGGTGAAGATGATGGGAATGGTGGTGGTGGTGGTGGAGGAGGAGGTGATGATAAAGATTATGTAAGAAGTGATGACAATGATGAGGAAGAAGATGATGGGGGTTGTGGTGGAGCAGGTGAAGATGATGGGAATGGTGGCGGTGGTGGAGGAGGAGGAGGTGATGATGGGGATAGTGGTGGTGGTGGAGGAGGTGATGGTGGAAGTGGTGATGATAGTGATGGTGGTGATGATGGTGTTGATGGTGGTGGTGGTGGTGGTGGTGGTGGTGACGGAGGAGGTGACGATGATGACGGTGATGATGATAGTGGTGGTAATGGTGGAGGAGGTGATGATGATGGTGATGATGATGAGTATGATAAGATATCTTAACAAAAGCTAACAACAACTTTGGTTACATCGAATTGACTTGACTTAAATATTGTGAGCAATCATTTTTGGAGTAATTTTGTATGGCAGAGGTGAGGGGAGATGAATTGAGAGGATACGAGGAAGAGAGAGAGGAAAACTTATTTTCATTTCATTTTATTTCATTTCCAGGAACATAAAGGAGTATAACAATAACAAAGAATACAAGAAAACGAATTACAATAATACAATAACAGAAAAACCATCAACTAATCTGTGGGATGCTCTCCCCATTAGTTGATGGTATAATTCATAAATATACACAAAAATACGTAAATATACATAATTCCATAAAATATGTATAATTCAATACCAAAAAGATGCAAAAGACAAATCATGAGATCATAAATATAAAACAATCATATGTTGTTCACGTCGTAAGAGTGAGCCGATTATAAAGCTGAAAGAAGAAACATTTGGCATAGAAAATCCTGAAAAACCCCATGCTAAACTAAATTTGATTTTCATTGTAATTGTTTTTGTTTACACCATTCAAATAAATTTAAAATTCAAACCATTACATCATTAGTAGAATTAAATATAAAGGCGAAAGGCGCAATTGTATTTCCCGAAAGGAAGAAAAACGAAAAGCACATAAACAAATTGATATATTAAATCACAGTAAAATATTACATTGCATAAGGTTATTGGCATAATTAAGTCCCCGAGGTGTTCACTCTGTACAATTAGGTGCAACACAGAAGAAGAAAAGAGAATGAGAAAAGGAAAAGGAAAGGATGACCCTACAAATGGAACATTGGACAGTCGCAAAGTCGCAATGCGCGCAAAGTTGGTGCTATACTCCGAGGAATGTCTCAATTCTACATCTGGACATAATAAGAGAATAATAGCTAGTTCATTTTGATGAATCAACGGTAAGAGGGTTTATTATATAGCCTATCCAGTTTGTATAGCAAAGTGTGAGAGGAAATTAATATTTACAGAGAAAGAACTAATGAAGGATTGATTTTAAAAAAAGTCTGAAAGGAGGGAGAGAGAGAGAGAGAGAGAGAGAGAGATATATAAAGGGGAGATAGTGAGTGAGGGAGAGAGAGATAATAATTTAATAAAATATCAAAGCTTTGGCGCTTCGCGCAGGAGGGGGGGGGTGGCTGAATTCAGACAAGGATTAAGAGTCGAGAACGGTACAACGAATCGTCTTCTTTCTCTAATAATTGAATGAAACAGTGGAAACGTCAAAGCTTCCGCGCTTCGCGAAAACTCCTCCCTCCTAGCTGCACCCACCCCCTAGGGAGCGCGCTCTGTAAGTGATTCGCACGCTTCGCGTGCTCATTACCGCCCCCCTAAAATAAAATCCTAGCTACGGCAACCATTCCAGGGGGCTAACCTTTCAGGGGGCAGTGGCAGGGGCGTCGCTAGACCTTTTTCAGTGGGGGGGTAGAGGCCACCGATCACCGACAAAACTAGCCACCAATTACCGACAATTATATTAATGCTAATGTCCCAATATCAAAGCGCTCCCTATAGGGGTTGGGTGCAGGAGGGGCTGTTTCCTCCAGCGGGAGGTGCGGAAGCTTTGTCGTTTCATTAATTTATTAGGAAAGAAGACGATTCGTTGTATCGTTCTCGACTCTCAGTATTCCTTGTCTAAATTCAGTTCCCCCCCCCATCCCCATCCCGCGCGAAGCGCGGAAGCTTTGACATTTCATTAAATTGTTAAAGGATATCGTTCTTGACTGTAAATCCTTGTCTGAATTCAGTTTCACCCCTTCCGCGCGAAGCGCGGAAGCTTTGACGTTTCATTAAATTATTAAAGAAAGAAGACGATTCGTTGTACCGTTCTCGACTCTTAATCCTTGTATAAACTCAGTTCCCCCTCTCCGCGCGAAGCGCGGAAGCTTTGAAGTTTCATTAAATTATCAGAGAAAGAAGACGATTCGTTGTACTCGTTCTCGACTCTAAATCCTTGTCTGAATTCAGTTCTCCGCGCGAAGCGCGGAAGCTTTGACGTTTCATTAAATTATTAGAGAAAGAAGACGATTCGTTGTACCGTTCCTGACTCTTAATTCTTGTTTCGCCCCTTCCGCGCGAAGCGCGGAAGCTATGACGTTTCATTAAATTATTAGAGAAAGGATACCGTTCTCGACTCTAAATCCTTGTCTGAATTCATTTTTGACCCCTCCGCGCGAAGCGCGGAAGCTTTGAAGTTTCATTAAATTATCAGAGAAAGGATACCGTTCTTGACTCTAAATCCTTGTCTGAATTCAGTTAAACCCATTCCGCGCGAAGCGCGGAAGCTTTGACGTTTCATTACATTATTAAAGAAAGAAGACGATTCGTTGTACCGTTCTCGACTCTTAATCCTTGTATAAACTCAGTTCCCCTTCCCGCGCGAAGCGCAGAAGCTATGACGTTTTTTTATAAGAGAAAGAAGACGATTCGTTGTACCGTTCTCGACTCTTAATCCTGTCTGAATTCAGTTTCCCCCCTCCCGCGCAAAGCGCGGAAGCTTTGACGTTTCATTAAATTATTAGAGAAAGAAGACGATTCGTTGTACCGTTCCTGACTCTGAATTCAGTTCCCCCCTCACGCGCGAAGCGCGGAAGCTTTGACGTTTCGTTGAATTATTAAAGAAGAAGACGATTCGTTGTACCGTTCTCGACTCTAAATCCTTGTCTGAATTCAGTTCCCCTCCGCGCGAAGCGCGGAAGCTTTGACGTTTCATTAAATTATTAAAGAAAGAAGACGATTCGTTGTACCGTTCTCGACTCTTAATCCTTGTATAAACTCAGTTCCCCCCTTCCCGCGCGAAGCGCGGAAGCTTTGACGTTTCATTAAATTATTAGAGAAAGAAGACGATTCGTTGTACCGTTCTCGACTCTAAATCCTTGTCTGAATTCAGTTCCCCCTCCCGCGCGAAGCGCGGAAGCTTTGACGTTTCATTAAATTATTAGAGAAAGAAGACGATTCGTTGTACCGTTCCTGACTCTTAATTCTTGTTTCGCCCCTTCCGCGCGAAGCGCGGAAGCTATGACGTTTCATTAAATTATTAGAGAAAGGATACCGTTCTCGACTCTAAATCCTTGTCTGAATTCAGTTTAACCCCTCCGCGCGAAGCGCGGAAGCTTTGAAGTAACATTAAATTATCAGAGAAAGGATACCGTTCTTGACTCTAAATACTTGTCGGAATTCAGTTAAACCCCTTCCGCGCGAAGCGCGGAAGCTTTGACGTTTCATTACATTATTAAAGAAAGAAGACGATTCGTTGTACCGTTCTCGACTCTTAATCCTTGTATAAACTCAGTTCCCCCCTTCCCGCGCGAAGCGCAGAAGCTATGACGTTTTTTTATAAGAGAAAGAAGACGATTCGTTGTACCGTTCTCGACTCTTAATCCTGTCTGAATTCAGTTTCCCTCCGCGCAAAGCGCGGAAGCTTTGACGTTTCATTAAATTATTAGAGAAAGAAGACGATTCGTTGTACCGTTCCTGACTCTGAATTCAGTTCCCTCTCGCGCGAAGCGCGGAAGCTTTGACGTTTCATTAAATTATTAAAAAGAAGACGATTCGTTGTACCGTTCTCGACTCTAAATCCTTGTCTGAATTCAGTTCCCTCACGCGCGAAGCGCGGAAGCTTTGACGTTTCATTAAATTATTAGAGAAAGAAGACGATTCGTTGTACCGTTCTCGACTCTTAATCCTTGTATAAACTCAGTTCCCCTTCCCGCGCGAAGCGCAGAAGCTATGACGTTTTTTTTATAAGAGAAAGAAGACGATTCGTTGTACCGTTCTCGACTCTTAATCCTTGTCTGAATTCAGTTTCCCCGCGCAAAGCGCGGAAGCTTTGACGTTTCATTAAATTATTAGAGAAAGAAGACGATTCGTTGTACCGTTCCTGACTCTGAATTCAGTTCCCCCCTCACGCGCGAAGCGCGGAAGCTTTGACGTTTCGTTGAATTATTAAAGAAAGAAGACGATTCGTTGTACCGTTCTCGACTCTTAATCCTTGTCTGAATTCAGTTTCCCTCCGCGCGAAGCGCGGAAGCTTTGACGTTTCATTAAATTATTAGAGAAAGAAGACGATTCGTTGTACCGTTCCTGACTCTGAATTCAGTTCCCCTCTCACGCGCGAAGCGCGGAAGCTTTGACGTTTCATTGAATTATTAAAGAAAGAAGACGATTCGTTGTACCGTTCTCGACTCTAAATCCTTGTCTGAATTCAGTTCCTCTCCGCGCGAAGCGCGGAAGCTTTGACGTTTCATTAAATTATTAGAGAAATAAGACGATTCGTTGTACCGTTCTCGACTCTAAATCCTTGTCTGAATTCTGTTTCACCCCTCCGCGCGAAGCGCGGAAGCTTTGAAGTTTCATTAAATTATCAGGGAAAGGATACCGTTCTTGACTCTAAATCCTTGTCTGAATTCAGTTTAACCCCTTCCGCGCGAAGCGCGGAAGCTTTGACGTTTCATTAATTATTAAAGAAAGAAGACGATTCGTTGTACCGTTCTCGACTCTTAATCCTTGTCTAAATTCAGTCCCCCTTTCCGCGCGAAGCGCAGAAGCTATGACGTTTTTTTTTTATAAGAGAAAGAAGATGATTCGTTGTACCGTTCTCGACTCTTAATTCTTGTTTCCCCCCATCCCGCGCGAAGCGCGGAAGCTTTGACGTTTCATTAAATTATTAGAGAAAGGATACCGTTCTCGACTCTAAATCCTTGTCTGAATTCAGTTTCCCCCTCCGCGCGAAGCGCGGAAGCTTTGACGTTTCATTAAATTATTAAAGAAAGAAGACGATTCGTTGTACCGTTCTCGACTCTTAATCCTTGTATAAACTCAGTTCCCCTTCCCGCGCGAAGCGCAGAAGCTATGACGTTTTTTTTATTAAGAGAAAGAAGACGATTCGTTGTTACCGTTCTCGACTCTTAATCCTTGTCTGAATTCAGTTTTCTCCGCGCGAAGCGCGGAAGCTTTGACGTTTCATAAAATTTAAAGAAAGAAGACGATTCGTTGTACCGTTCTTGACTCTTAATCCTTGTCTAAATTCAGCCTCCGCGCGAAGCGCGGAAGCTTTGACGTTTCATTAAATTATTAGAGAAAGAAGACGATTCGTTGTACCGTTCTCGACTCTAAATCCTTGTCTGAATTCAGTTCCCCTCCCGCGCGAAGCGCGGAAGCTTTGACGTTTCATTAAATTATTAGAGAAAGAAGACGATTCGTTGTACCGTTCTGACTCTTAATTTGTTTTTCATCTCTTCGCGCGAAGCGCGGAAGCTTTGACGTTTCATTAAATTATCAGAGAAAGAAGACGATTCGTTGTACTCGTTTTCGACTCTAAATCCTTGTCTGAATTCGGTTTCCCCCCTCCCGCGCAAAGCGCGGAAGCTTTGACGTTTCATTAAATTATCAGAGAAAAAAGACGATTCGTTGTACCGTTCTCGACTCTTAATCCTTGTCTGAATTCAGTTTTTCCCCCTCCCGCGCGAAGCGCCGAAAATTTGACGTTGCATTAAATTATTAGAGAAAGAAGACGATTCATTGTACCGTTCTCGGCTCTTAATCATTGTCTGAATTTTCAATAATGTTTCTTTGTCCAATAAATAGTCACAGTTCATATGGAAAAAAAATTGCTGGCCGGCCGACATATTAATACATCTCACCGACTTCTGCATTGATATAGTACACGAGGATAGAGCAAGAATACCGACACATCCGACCCGACACAGCAACATATCTATGCGTATCTTTCTTGCTCCCTCGACGAGGCGACTCCACCCAACAACCCCCTCTCTCTTACTCCCACCCCTCCTCTCTCAGGCTCTCCCCTTCTCCTTCTCCTCTCTTTCATCCCAGTTTCTTTTGTTTCCCTTTTCTCTTTTTTTTTCCTTATCTCCTTTTCTTTCTTTTCCTTTCTTTCCTCTCCTTCCTCTTTTCTTTTCTCTTTTTTCTTCTCTTCTCTTTCCTCTCTTTTTTTCTTTTCTTTCCCTTTCCCTTTCCTTTTTCCCCTCCCCCTTTTTCTCATTTTTCCGACGGCAGCGCAATTTTACCGACAATATCCTGACAGGTGTCGCACCCCCACCCCCCCTCTAGCGACGCCCCTGGGCAGTGGCGTAATGAGCAAAAACGTTTTGGGGGCAGAAGAAAAATCTGCATCACCACCACTCTTACACGTTACATGCAGGCCCCGCTGAACGTTTTTCAGAGTGGAGTATTAACGATCAGGTAGAGCGTGGCGAGCGTGGCGAGCGTAGCGAGTGGAGCGTAATTTGGCGTGGGGTCCAGGGGTTTTGACACTGGCAGGTCACTAATTGGTGGGGGATCCAGGGGGCTGAGCCCCATGAAGCTCAGGGGTTTTAGGCATTTATTTACGGTCAGATGAGTACCAGGGGCTCACCTTAGGGCCCTTGGTGGGGTCCGGGGGGCAGAGCCCCCGGAAGCTCAAGGGTTTGAGGGATTTAATTACGGTCAGATGAGCATCCAGGGGCCTGCCTTAGGGCCCTTGATGGGGTCTAGGGGCAGAGCTCAGGGGTTTTAGGCATTTTATTACGGTCAGATGAGTATCCAGGGGCCTGCCTTATAGGGCTCTTGATGGGGTCCAGGGGGCGGAGCCCCCCGCTAGCTCTGGGGTTTTAGGCATTTAATTACGGTCAGATGAGCAAATTTTGATACATCATTTGTGACACTGGCAGATAGTATGTCAGTTTGGAAAAATATCATAGTATAAATGAAACGGACTGCTCTTCAAATGTCACTCATTCTCTCTCTCTCTCTCTCTCTCTCTCTCTCTCTCTCTATCTATCTCTCTCTCTTTCTTTCTTTTTCTCTTTAACATACTTTTTCAAAAGATCTTAGGGGTGCTCGAGCTCCGCCGTTCTGCAGGCCCTGACATGAAGGCTTCTAAATAAGCATATTTTTTGCCTGACTGTAAATTTGGGAATTTGTAATTTTCCAACAAACGCATAAAAAAGTATAATTTACAAAAATAATTAAGAAAAAATCCCGGAAAATCATGTCATTTCAGCAACATTTGTAAATCACTGGTATCGAAGTAGAAATAAACCACGTTTGAATTTTATTTGGGGGCAACTGCCCCCAAGCCTCCCCTCCCCCCTCCATCAGTACGCCAGTGTTCAAGGGCTCATGTCTTCTCACCCCTATAATAAAAAACACGCACGCTTTCCCATCCTCTCGCTTTTATAAAATCCTCCATTGATAAATATACGGGCATGCGGAATGTTTAGAAATTTAATTCCTGTTTACTTTCCTTCTCTTTGTATGGAATATAATTTTTATGTGATTAAATTAAGCTTTTATTATTTTTCATTTTCTTTTTGGTTCAAAAATACAAACCATTTTTACTCCATAACTGCTGATTTTTTTCGGGGCTTTTGTTTGGGGGTGGCGAAAATGCGTTTTGCGTTCATCGGGGCATGCAGTTACATGGGCCCACTGCTCTAGATAAGAGTGAATTCAATTTGAACAGCAACTTCATATACCTAAGTCATGTTATTGATAGCAAATTAGTGCATTATTTTGTCTTTCAACTTTGAAATATCAAGCCTTAATTGATTTTTTTAAGAGTTAAATTGTAAAATGATGGAATATGAACAAAAGCACGTGGTTTACGTCACAGTCTTCACCAAAATTAAGCAGATCCCAAATCGGCCCGACTTGGGATCCCCGGGGGAAATTGATAAACTCGACAGCTACGGTTAGGGTGACTATACTTAATGACTTAGATGGTCTAACTAACATTTAAGAAAAAAAAGATAATTGAGGGGTCAAATTATAGGGCAATCTTGGATGACTTCTTCTTCTTCTTCTGAGATATAGTCCTCAACGTCCCGTTAGGAACCAAACGAGGAGGCAGGCGCGGATCCAGGATTTCTTGGGGGCCAAATTTGAAATTATGCGAGCCAAATATTGGTACGTAGTGGCGTAATGAGCAAAAACGTTTGGGGGACTAAAAATCCGCATCACCCCACTCTTACATGCAGAACGTTTTTCAAAGTGGGTGGGGGAGACTAAAGTATATACGATCAGGTAGAGCGTAGCGTAAATTGGCGTGGGGTCTAGGGGCGGAGTCCCCGGAAGCTCAGGGGGTATGGGCATTTAATTACGGTCAGATGAGCATATTTTGATACCTTATTCATGACACTGGCAGGTCACTACTTGGCGTGGGGTCCAGGGGGCTGAGCCTCCTGAAACTTAGGGATTTGAGGCATTTTATAACGGTCATTGAGCATTCAGGGGCCCGCCTAAGGCCCCCTAGTAGGGTAAAGGGGGTGTAGCCCCTGGACGCAGGGGTTTTAGGCATTTAATTACGGTCAGATAAGCATACATTGATACCTTATTTGTGCCACTGGCAGGACACTAATTGGCGTGGGGTCCAGGGGGCGGGAACCCCGTACGCTCAGGTGTTTTAGGCATTAAATTATCGTCAGATGAGCATCCAGGGGCTCGCCTTAGGGCCCTAGGTGGAATATAGGGGGCAGTGCCCCGGAAGCTCAGGGGTTTAGGCATTTAATCACGGTCAGATGAGCATATTGTGATACTTCATTATTTTGTGACACTTGCATGCAGGTCAATATTCTTTCTTTCTTTCTCTCTTTCTTTCTATTTCTCTTTAATATGCCATTTCAATAAAAGTTTTTTTTTTGGGGGCTCGAGGCCCCAAGCCCCGCCGTTCCGGGGGTTCTGACATGTAGGCCTCTAAATAAGCATATTTCTTGCCTGACTGTAAATTTAAGAATATGTCATATTCCAACGAACGCATAAAAAAGTATAATTTACTAAAAAGTGAGGACAAATCTTGAAAAATTATGTCATTTCAGCAACATTTGTAAATCATCGGTATCGAATTAGAAGGGGGAGGCAAGGGCATTTAGGCCCCCCGATCCACACGTTGTTGGCGGGATTAATCGCAACTGATCTCCCTTCTTTTCTTTTCTTCTTCCTCTTTTTTCCTTCCCTTTATCTCCTCTTTTCCTTTTTCTTTCCCTTTCCTTCCTTCTCTCTTATTTTATTGATGGGGAGGGAATAGCATGGGAGGCAAGGCCCTTTCAGCCACCCCCGATATCCTTCTTTTTCCCCTTTTTCTTTTCTTCTTCCTCTTCTTTCTTTCCCTTTCTCTCCTCTTCCCCTTTCCCTTCTTTTCCTTCCTTCTCTCTCTCTCTCTTTCTCTCTTGCTTATTTAGTTCTTATTGCTTGAGTCTTGATGGCGGAAAAGGTCGGTTGCTTGTAGCTAGTTTGAAGGTTTTCCCCAAGGCCTTGTGCAATATAAAGACCCTCGAAATTTTCCTTCGAGTAGTAAGAAGGTAGGCCTACGTCCCAGCCTAACCCCCATAAGTTTTGTAGCGCGCTAGTTTGCCTGTAGACAACTAGACATTGCATATCATTCTGGCTGCCCTTCTTTGTACCTTGCCAATTTCCTGGGTATTTTCTTTTGTATATGGGTCCCAGACACTAGAACTATATTCTACAATTGGACGGACTAGTGTTGTGTAACCTATAGATTTAGTTTGTTTAGTACATGATATGAGGTTTCTACGAATGAATCCATTTACCTTATCTGCAGATGACGTTATGTTAGAATATATGTGTATCCCACTTCAAATCATGGGAGATCTCAGTACACCAAGGTATGAGTGAGACAGGCTCCCCGGAGACTAATTATAATTCATTGTACTACTAGTATCCGTTTTAAAATATCTAATTTATATTCGTATTATATATAAAAATTATGATCCAATACTCTCATAAAGTAAATTAGCGTATCATGTTTCTTCAATATCATGAAAGGCCTAGTTTTCTATTGAGAGACAAAATTAAACCGATCATATTACCTTTTGATACTCTCCTCTATTAGTCAAGTAGAAATCTCGTATTCATTTGAAGAAAAGGCAATACGTCCATATCAAGTTTAATATATTTCTTTTCCAATCTTTAAACTTTTTCAACCTTCATTGTACCCGGATCGGATATGATCGTCATCGGATTTGAGGAAAGGCGGCGAAAAGGTTTCACTCTAGCGCCCTCACCCGAACTCCGCGAAACAAAACTATGACGTCATATAGATAATTTCGCTCGCAGGTCCCCGAAAGGAGCCCCGACGAAACCTCTGACAGCCGATGTTTATCAATATCTAGCACTCAGTTCAGGGCATTCGAAGGTAAATTATGAAATTGGAAATATTTCAGAGAGATGTTTAAAATATTTACCGTGAATGAGAGGTATCAAGATTGTCTGTGTTCTTCATCGTTCATGATTTAAAATGGTTTATATTAAGCATATGATGTGTAGTGAAAGTCGCCATTTTGATGTTGTGTGTATTTTCAATAGGGATTTTGATGAGTTGGTTGGGTGACATTTTCTTTGTATCAAGTTTTAATTGAGAAATTCTGAGAGCTGTAATACAGTTGTAATGAAAAAAAACTCTGCATAGGTATTGATAGTATGTGCATAAGCTGAAGTAGCTAAGATTTGTGTCATTCAAGTTGATAAACAGTTATTTTTCTGAGAGAGAGGTGGCTGAGTTCTGATTGTTCAAACTTCAATCAATATCAATTGACATGACATTGTCTTTGAATTTTCAGTACAGTAGACTGCTACAGACAGTGTTTAGGCCTAGATCTAGTGCTAATTTGAAAGGAATATCATTTGTACTGGATTGTGCAGCTATTTGTTGCTGTCTTTCCTACATTCTGGCCTAGCTAAGCTTGGCTTTGATTGAATGAATGTGATATTGGAAATGATTAATCCCCCAATAATAATATATCCACACATGTCAGTGCTTCATCCTTCTTCTTCAGTAGCATTACTACAGGCCACCGTCAGGTGTATCCTGTCAGTGTTGTCGTGTTGAATGCTTTGAATGAGTATTTTGCCTATTTCATGATATTTATTTTTGTTGTAAATATAAAATGACAGACGGTCCGCTAGAAATGTAGACTGTTGATCAACAGTGGAGATAAATGGCTGAATTTAGAGACTCTCCCGCTTGAAAGACAGTCTCCCATAATGGTGATGAAAATGTATCTTACAAGAGAGCAAAATAAAAAACACCAACGACAAGGCAATGTGCTCATCCAACATTATGCCACTTCAGGACAGAAGCCCATTTGTTTTGTATGTGGATGATCACAAAAGATGTTGTAAATACTAAAGTGAACAGTGAATTTTTATAGTAGATGGACATAAGACTGATAAGAGGCAATTTTTCATAAGGAATCTCCTTATTTCAAGTTGAGCCGAGGTAATTCCATTGCAGCAACTGAAACAAAGAAAATCGTTAGATGGGAGAGTCTCCCGTATTGGCTGTGTGCCTCTACTGGATCAAGTCCCAAGAAAATCTCAATATCTCCTGAATCAGATACAATGTAGTAGGCCTATTATTAGTTTGATCTCTGGCTTCCGCAAAATGTTGGACATTCATAAGAGAAAAATTATTTGTGTTAGTATCGCTTGAGGTTATTACTGTGATAATATATGGAAATATTATCAGACGTACCAGACAATTGATTCTTCCTTATTGACAGAAAAAATTGGATCCTAATTGCCACTCTGAAATTCCTGGAAAATTGGCTCAAACCAGGGCTCATGATAAGAAGGGGGGTGTTGGGTAGGGAACAGGGTAATAGTGTGCGGACATTAATCAGCTTCATTCTTTTTTGAGGCGAGGGGGGGGGCATGTCCATACTACAGAGCTCAACACTAACAGGTGCCTGAAACACATGTGCACCCAAACTAGTGTGCAGACATTCATGAGCATCAATCTTTGTTTCTTTGCTTGCTTGTTTGTTTGTTGTTGTTGTTGTTGTTTTTTTTTGGGGGCTGTCATACAGGGCTCAACAAAAACAGGGGACACATGGCCTCCCAAATTGAAGTCCAGACCCCTAAAATGTCAATATATTAACATAGAGCTCATGCATACAGACTCTAAAAAAGTTGATTCTGGAGCCCCTTACAAAAAATTGCAAATAGCAGTAAAATACAATCTTTTTAACTCGCGTAAAAAGCCGTAAATTTTGGCGGGCACGAAACAGAGCTTAGGGAACAAGTTTTTCGCGGTCGATTTTGTTTTGATTGATCTTTAGCTGAAACTAGATGATTCGCTAAAAGATAGCAAAACAAGACACGACAGGAGAATCAGCTGCTGTTTCTTCAGTTTTTCTTCATGATTTTGATCCGTGAATCATCTGGAAATTACAAAACATGAGTTATTACGGTCATTTACGGTACCAGTATGATTTTGGAGCATCGTATTCAAAAGTAAGTATTTCAACAATAATTTTGTTCTTCTCCCATTTGTTTTGTACATTTGTGTTAAAACTCCTTACTTCTCAGCACGAATGCAGGTATGAGGTCCATACCGTTTTGGTTAGACTTCATGCATTGTAGGAGTGCCCTTTTCCACCTTCATAGCACAAGTTAATCTTCTTGTTCCCATCAATTTGCTATGATTAGTTAATAGTTGCTAATTGTTAGTTGTAAAAATGGTAGTGAACTCAATAGAAAAAAAAAACAAACAAAAAAAACTTAGAGAAAATGAAGAGGAGACCAACTCCTGGGGATTCCTTGCCATTGTCCTCCTTTAAAATGCTTCTGCAATTTTGGCATGGTTCTTGCTCTAGGACATGCCAATATTAGGGTGTCTGATCGCGCACCCGATGTTGTGTGCTAAAATCCTTCCCATAGAGATTGCACGCAGCCCTATGCAGTCTACGTACATCGCGCGATCATGCAAAATTGGTCAATGTTTTTATCACCAAATCGAAATTCAAACCTAAATCGCTCGTGATCCTGAAGGTGAAACTCAATAAATGAGGTGTCATATGAAAGAGCAGGTTTTTCTCCATATTCCCCAAAGGGGCTCACTTCGGAGTTCTAAAAATATCTTGATCAAAACAGCGATTCAAACATCATTTCCATCATAGCTCCGATCTTTGCCACTTTCCTGAACCGAGCCCCCCAGGCTTATGTAGGGCTAGACGTAAGGAAAATATCCCAGCACTTATTTTTTCGCTAGCCCCAAGGGATCACAAGCGATTACAGTTTGAAAATACCCTTCCCCACATTTTTCGGATCAGCTAAGTAGGGAGGCGTGAGCTCCGCGCCGGCCGAAGCCATGGTGATAGCGCGTAAAATCTGCACATGAATATGCATCGGACCGCGTGTGTACAGACCCGGAAGTGGGTGCCCATTGAAGACAATGGATTGCCGATCGCCTTGAAGTGCGCATCCAGTTTACAACACGTGCGCTTGCACGCGTATGTGTGCGCTTGCATATTGCGCAATTCAGTTGTTTTGCTATATTTAGCAAAACAACATAACTCTGCGTGTACGTCTTTTTTGTCGATTCTGACAAAAAAGAGGATGAATATTGTAGGGAATTGAAGGGGCTGTAACTTTTGATAGAAACATCGTTGAGTCTTGAAATTTGAAATGTATTATTCTGAGTGAATAATTATTTCAATTATCCAACCATAATGGTGAAAAACAATCCAATAGGGAAAATTGAAAAATCGTCCAGACACCCTACCAATATACTGTCGCTATAAAGGATAGATCTGGTTTTCCACCTCAATATGTCATATGGGTAATGGCTTAGTTAAAATTGGTGCCGATCTTCATGTGAAAAAGATTATTTTTTGTTCAAAATGGGTAGTGCCCTAGCCCCTAGATGATAACCTAGACCTTTGATTCGTAGAGTTCGGAAAATTAGATGACACTTTTCTTACTAATTTTATGTGCAGCAACATACAAGTATACATGTATGTTGTAAAATAGCAAAATATTAAAAAATATTAATTTTTCACTATTTCCTCCTCAAACAGAGCCTTCAAAGTCACCATAGTACGAAAACTCAATTGATTAAGTTGGTTTATTGATTAAACTAAAATACTATTACATGTACATTGGTTGCGAACTAAAAGCAAATTTGAATTTGTAGAATTTTTCAGGCTCTAACACAAAATCACCCAGAATATACATCTTCTTGGTTGTTACCGGTATAAACTTTGGAAAAGGACGCATGCATGCTCTGTCCAGGAATATGCATTCATTATTGCATTGTATCTGTGGGACACCTACTGTATGAGACAATTTCTTTTAAGAAATTGAAGAAAACGAAACAAAACTGACTTACAATCAGTTGTAAAATGTTGTGTTTCTCTATCTTGTTCAAGTCAATCGTACATGTATTTACTTGTACGTGTAACATAAGATTAATTGTAAGTTATTATTTATCGTAGAGTCACGATTGAGATACAAGAGGAGATACAGTTAGATTGGGGGAAATACAAAAATACGATTGATCATAACTTCTTCTCTTAAAGGTCTGTGTTACAAAAGATATGGAACTGCGTTGAAGGAAAATCATACTGTTGCCAATTTGTATAGTATTGATTAATACTTGTAAACTTTATAACTCGCTTATAAATCCTAGATGTATTTGAATTGTTCTCAAATGCATTACTGATCTGTTTCTCTTAACTCCTCTTGAGGTTGAAATAAGATTTTTTAATTATTGTAATTTTTTTCTTTCTTTTCTTGTTTTTCTTTGTTGTTTGTTTTGAATGCAAATTAGCTTCCGTCATTAAAATTAAACAAAAACAATATTCATATTTTCATCTTGAATTGCTTCCATGGCCCTTCTTACAGAAATTCAAGTGTCGAAAATTGTGTTTTCTAGGTTGGCCAACATAGGGAAATTATTTTCTGATAATCATATATGAAAATCGCTATTTTCATTTTAGCTTTGCATTTTGATACCTTGAAGTGAAAGTTATTTGCATATTATGCAGAATTCATTCTTTGTAACAATCTTAAAATATATCATTGAAATTGCCAACATCAATTACATCACTTGAATTGATTCAAATGGGAAATTGTAATAAATCCATGAATCTTAATATCTTGTTGATGGAAGCTTGTTTGTATATTACGCAAACTTTTACCATAATAGTGATTCCAAAATGCAGGGCTTAAATTAATCCAAGGCCACCAAGGCCATGGCCGTGGATGCCCTTTTGATTGGCCTCAATGCCCCTCTCATTGGCCTTGGAGATTAGCCCCTTGTTCACACACAACATTTTCCGTGATTAGGCGTGATTAGTTATACCGTTTCGCGATAGTTATACCGTTTCGCGCTAGTTATATGATGAAATTGTGTGTGTGGACACTTACTAACGATACGTCGTATAACGAAACGCAGGTTTGGGCATCGTTTCGAACTAGAACTCAATAACTAATCACGCCTAATCACGCTTAATCACGAAAATTGTGTGTGTGGACGGAACTAGTTTAACGTCGGATCGCGTGCGAAAGGAGACCTGACCTCTCATTTCCGCTTCCATTTCATGACCGCAGTAGCAAACTGCGCACCTATACAACATTTCGCTGTAGAGTTTTGGGATTACTTTCTTGTGTGTGTGGACACCCTGGAATTTATACGATGATTCTTTATACGACGTTTCTTGTGTGTGAACACCCTGGAATTTATACGATGATTCTTTATACGACGTATCGTTATAGAGTTTCGGGATAAATTGTTTTGTGTGTGGACACGCTGTTTGTGTGCCCTTTCCAATTCTTCGTATTTGTGCTGTAATATAGGAATGTGCCCTACAGAAAAGTGGCCTTGCCCTAAAAATATTGAAATTTAAGGCCTGAAAATGTGTCTATCTTGATTGAACTCTTGATTTGTTCAAAATAGTTATGTACATGTACATCCATATATGAATTTGAATGTCTTCATTATTGACTATCCATAACATTAATTTGAAGATGTGTCCATCTCTTTCACTGTGCTTAAAAACTTTCATACTGAACATTTTAATTTCATTTTGATGATGCTAATTGGCATATTATGCAAATTGACATCAAATGGTGCCCACCATGTTTATTAACATTAAGAACATAATGTGGGGATTTGCATTTTTTAAATTGGATATATCCATAGTACTTACAAGTAGATTCAAAATTATGAAAAAGTGAATGTCCTTTCATGGCTGAAGTTCACGTGCATATTGAGTTTCCAATTTAGATATCAAAATGTGTCTACCATGTTTATTGACATTTGAGAACATAATGTTGGCCATTCAAATTTTTTTTCTTCAATCAAGTACGTAGATGTAAAATTAAATGACAAAAGAAAAAAATAATGAATTTCCTTTCCGTGATGAGGTTCATTTGCATATTTAATTATGCAAAATTGTATCATTATATTCATCTAAAAATGATATCATTATATTCACTGACATTTAAAAAATCAGTGTAAGCAATAAAACCCTTAAAAAATAGAATATGAATTTTCTAAAATGACAAAAAATTGTGCATGTAATATGCAAATTTGACTACTTTCCACAACTTTTAGTATGTTGATGAGAGAATTATGCCACTCTGATACTGGCACGAATTTTGTCCCGCAATGCCAGGCAATGCGTCGTGCCAATGATTAAAGTCTTCGTGAACGAGCGTGAGGAGTGTGTGAAGGGTGCAGGGGTGCGTGCTACGTCGTAGAGAAAATTTTGAAATTTTCACAAATTTGGCACGCATCATTTTTCCTACCATGTGCGTGCCACTTGCGTGAACCATGCATGAATTTCACCACTGCGCAAACTCGGCGCGAACACTGCCGAGGATGCATGTCAATGCGGGCCATGGGAATCCACTACACTCCAATGCACAAACAATACTTATCCTATACGTAATCAAGTAGTGCCATTGCGTGTCAATGTGTGCCAATGCGGCCTATTTTTGGCCCCGCATTGCGTAGACAGTGCGTAACTTATGCGTGTGCAGTGCGCGAACAGGCCGCAAACACGGCTTCAAAATTCGTGCCAGTGTCAGGATGGCTTTATTCTTAAGTGCACCGCAATGGAATGAATTCTCTTGCAACTAGATTTGGATAAATTGCTAGTTTGACTGGACTATGATGCAATAAAATACCAGGAGTGAAATTTGTGTGTACCGGTACATGTACATGCACATGTATGGTTTCCTGGAGTATGACCAATGGGGTTATTGCTCAATACATCATGGGAAATTCCCAGAAGCAAAGGTCAGTGTTCTTAAAACAAAATGTATTTCTTTGCCCAAGAACAAGATCTCTTCAGGAAATACCTGTATATATACATGTACATGTATGTAACATACGGTATGTATTACTGCTGCTTCCACTCCATATTCATGTGTTCACTATAATTGAATGTGTGTACTTTGTTGGGTTTAACATACATGTACATGTAATTGTGATCTCATGATGAATGACATTTATCACTTTTGTTATAGTCGTAAATGCACAATAAAATTCTTTTGCTCTGAATTATTTACCAAATATCTACATACATGTACAGGGGTGTACAGTATGTATAAAATAGATTTATAATACAACTTAGTGCATAGCACGATATGTATTATTAGTATGGAGACAAGGCTTGATAAGAATGTAATCAATTTAACATAATGATAATATGCTTGTATAGCCCATATCACATTATGATATAATGTCGTTATGTGCTTCCAAAGGACGTAAGATATTATTACCCCAGCTTAGCTTCGGCAACCTTTGTGCTCAGTGCATTCTCAGAGAGATGCCAACCAGTACGATATTAAAACGAGTGAAATAGGATAATACGATATTGCCTCTTGAAAATACGATTATTCATCTTTCCACCCCAAAAAAATATATCTATATAAACCGCGGAATGGCATAGAAACATGTTCAAGTAAACCCCCCAAACCCCGACACAACGTTGAACAACGAGCCTACATGGGCGGGAAATACGCAGAATTGGCAGCTTTACAATTTTCTTATTAAATGTTAATGAAAGAGCAAACATTTTACTTGCCCGTTCTTACCAGTAAAACATTTTTCTGACATTTTACTAGCCCGGGGCCAATAGTGGTAGTGACAAGTTTTCGTGAAATGCTTCAAGCTAAGGCCAAAAAAAAAAAGTTGTTTGGTTGTCCTCGATTGCATTTCTGGAGTAGGGGCGGGCGGGCGGCTTTTTTTTTTTTTTTTTTTTTTTTCTCCATTTGTTTTCTTCTTCATATATGGACTTATTACTTCCTATTTATTTACATTTTTTGTTCAAATCATGAAGCCAATATTATTATTATTTAAACACAAAAAAAATCCTGGCCAAAAATCATGAATTTCCATGTCAATATTCATTTTCATTTTCGCTGTTTCGGAGGTAGTTTTCGGCTATAGCGAGGCAGTTTTCGTCTGCATGTAAACGTACGTACGTCTATAGGAGCGCGCCGCGCGTCGTTCGTTCGCCCGCGTCGTTTGTTCGGCGGCCGGAGCAGGTATCCCACGCCAGAGCTCGGGCGCCAAAAACTATCCATGTGGTGATCAGACTGCAATGATTTAATACGTGCGGGGAGACACTATTGATCTTGCGATACACGAAATATAGTGATCTAAATCTGAAAAATACTTGAAATACAGCTCAGGTTTTGGTACCCATCTTCCTTACAGACACGCGTAAGATATTCGATTTTTCAGATTCAGGTAGCGGGACTGCCGATTACATCGCTAAAATGTGATATTTAAGGATACATTTTCTATTGCAAATGTGGTTCTCCTGTGACTCTGATATGTTTTGTATGTGTGTGATATGTGTATTATGCTATGTATTCTAAACTGATTTTCCCACGCATACAACGGACCCACCGAAAACTCGATCCCTGCTCTTCTCTATTAAAGACATAATTGCGTACTAAAAGGACCAAATTGGCGACGGGACACATTTTGATCCTTGCAACATGCATAAAAGGGAATGTTTGGCGTTTAAAATTGCTCCAAAATGAATGTTTATTCTTTAAAAAAAAAAAAAATCTAAAAAAAATAAATACGAGCGGGCCGAAAATGAGGAGCGGGCGGTCGAGGACAACCAAATGATTTTTTTTTTTTGGCCTAATCTTGAGCTCTGGTATGGGAATCGTATTTTGAGAGAAAATTGCTATGATTTATTCTGGATTGTTTATCCTGCGGTAGATTGGTTGTTTGAACCAGCGAAATAAAAACAACCGCACAAAAACCTTCCTGGGCATCATCTTCAATAAAAACCACAACTCCCATTTGCACATACATGTATATGTAGTGACCTGTGTTAAGCACATAGTGTCGGGCCTACTTACCCGGATTTCCTTATCTTTCTATGCTCATTACTCAGTCACTACTATAAACGCTATTATTTTCGCGCTGAGCGACCCCAAAACATATTCGCGTTGCACGCAATTCAGCCCCTTCGAAACACGCATGAGAGGTCATGCTTATATTATATATATTATATATCATGCTTTTATTCTAAAATTTGCACTTGCCGATCTTTGCGCGAAATTCGTGAAAATTAATGTAACGCAAATATTTCCGCGTTTACAGTATACATTTTCTACCAAAATTGTTTGGCACATGTTAGTTATTTGTAATCTTGAACATTCAGTGTGAGTTTCGTTGGATCATGTGAGAATTTATTTTCTATATTTACCAGAACTCAAGTTTATCTTTCTATGCTCATTGCTCATTACTCAGCCACTATACATTTTCTACCAAAATTGTTTGGCACATGTTAGTTATCTGTAATCTTGAACATTCAGTGTGAGTTTCGTTGGATTCTGTGAGAACTTGTTTTCTATATTTACCAGAACTCAAGTTTATCTTTAAGTACACCCACCCCCTTGTTTTATTGGTAATAGATATATATGTCGTAGGATGAGTGCAGTGTAGCATTGTATTGATGCAGGGATGCTGAGAGGATCAGACAGTCTGATTTTCAAGTGCCCATTCCTGCATAACACTTCCTGCCTGCATGTAGGAGTTGTGACAGCAAAGTCTTTCATAATAAGATTGATCTTTTATGTTGTACTATGATCAATTGATCATATGTGTATGTGTTGGTGTAGGGGTGTAGATCTGCCAACAATACCCTCCTTCCCCTGGGCAAAGGGAGTGAGGAGGGCATTGAGGAACATGTACATCCATCCCACCTCCTTGTGGCTTTGGCAATGTGTTTAAAGCCTGTCGGCACTAGTTTGGCCAGGAGGGATTAGACCTCCCAGCGTGGTCACTGACATGGGGTTATCTCATCAAATCAGCTCTCAATTAACATAAGAAAATGGGGATCATGGGGAACCAACGGCTACCACTTAGGCATTGTTTGCTATATAGAGGGTGCAAGTAGCCACAAGTTGTGCAGTGGGGCTTTAATGTCATAGAAAGAGTCATGTATGTCCCTGTCCCTCCTTGCTTCTCAGTCTCAAGTTCATGGAGTGGTCTGACCCATGAATCATCGTTATTATCATCACACATCGTCTACGTTGACGACTGCTTCCATGTGTATCGTCTGCAGGTTACATGGAGGACATTAAGTGAGCAACATTGAGGCACACGTTTTATTTTACACTGTGTCATACACATGTACATGTACATGTAATTGTATTCAACACTATTCAGTGTATTGGGAATATCATCTTTTGCTCTGTTGCCTATATGCTTATGGGTATAAAGCGCAGTTCAAAAATGTAAACTGTTTTACAGTTTTATGTGATTCAGGAAGCAAATATTTCATATAAATTTGAGCAAGCGGTAAATTTCCTGTAAGGCACACAAGAACAATTCAATGTCATTTTTTTGTATTCCGTTTTGCCTCTTTATTATTGTGTGTGTGTGTGTGTGTAGGCCTCTTGTACTTGATTTAAATAAATAAACAAAGGAAGAAGGGCTTTTGAGAGATGAAATTGAAACTAACAGTGGATAAAGTGGAGGGCATTAATCTACTCTCAACTCATGACAGCCCTGTATATGATATTTATATATATTTTATGAGATGTTGCATTTCAGTTGCAAGAATGCAAGTTAAATGCACACCATTATTTGCTATGTCAGTCAGGTCTCTGACAAACTGTAGGGTAATCACATTCAGTAGTAACCCTTGAGGTAGAGTCATGCATAAACCTTGAATATATATACAGTATACATATGTTTAGTGAAACATTGCTCTGTGCTCAGTTTCTAACAGTAGTCAAATTCCTAACTACAACACTCCTAATTAGTACATGCACAATGTACCTAACACTGACCTTAAACTTGCATGTAATCCAAACCCCCCATCTCCTCCAAACCCTATGTTACACCATATCTTTGGCAAAAGAAAGCCTGTAGCAAATGTTGCCAGAGCATGCGTGGGATCACTGTTCACTCATCTCTATGCACATGGAAATGAGTGAACATGGATGTACATCTCCATGCACGCATACACATCCACATTAAAATGGATCTGTACTTGAATACAGCTAGCACATTAGTGTGTCAGTTGATAACACAGAAAGAGCTTCAGTACGTACAGTATGTATTGCATGTCAATCAATTTCAGCATCCATCTAAAAAGCTCTTACATTGTGCACTCTATCAATTTCTTTGCCCTTCACTCTAATTTAGGATATACATGTATATCTAAAAGCAGTATCAACTGGAAAGCATTTTGCAATAACCTTGATGTCAGAAGTGGGTCAGTTGCATGTTGTTTGCATATTATTATTATAGTGTACACTGTACATTGGCCTTCATTTTCATGCTGGTGGTAAAATTTGTAGAACTGAAAACCAAAAAGATTTTTTTGTGGTCCATGTACATGTACATGGACACGTAGGATTAAATCGTCGCCTGGCTGGCAGAAGGGCGTTAGCTCGAATTTCAGGTAAAAAATGAAGCGCTAAGCAGAAGGGCGTTAGCACTAAATCGCCTCAAACTTTTATAAAACTGACTTATTTTCAAAGAAAATTTGTGGCCGTGTTCTACTATAACTTTTCTATTAGTCTTTTAAGTTTTAAACCAATTTTCGGAACGGAAAGCAGTTTAAATTTAAAACAAATCCTTAAATGCGAATAATTCGAAAAGTAGTTTTCGGGTCGCTCGCGCGCTAACGCCCTTCTGCCAGCCGGGTGACGAAATGTTGGTTTATTAAAGTGGTTTTGGAATTGACTGTGTTTAAAGGTAAAGACCAGTTTTGGAAACGCCCCTCTCTCAATAAATGAAATGGAAGCTCTCATTACCAATCATGTGAAAGAATATGTTTTGACTAATACGTGATGATACAAATTTTGCCGGGAAACCGCCTACTAATTGATATATTTGGTAAATTATTATATCTATTGGGACCAAATAGATATCGCGCACGTGGTCGCGTAGTCCCATATACATCTTTCTGTGTACAGTGCTTGTAACTTTACCAAGACTGGGTCAAATTTCTTATAATTTTGATGATTCCAGAACCTTGCAGTACACACCAATAGTTATGCTAGATGATCAACCTTTTCTGATCGATTCCACAACGTTTCTTTCACAATGCAATCGCATGACCAGAACTGCTCTTTATCTTTAATTCAATAATCAATTAATTATAAGTAGAAGCCAGGTAGTCATACAGTTTTATACAGTATATTATATATCATACAGTTTCACATGTGTGTGTTCAGATGGACTGAAATTCAATAAATGTATCTTGTCTATTGCATCATAGATTGAGATGTTATGAGACGACATGTACCTTTGGAAGAAAGCTCTTTAGCTCGTTCAGGACAACTGACCATATTTTGTGGTTTAGCATGCTAATCTTTGATTCAGAGAGCATTTGGGATAATGCCTGTAGAAGATAACCATGGAGAGCAAAAATTGCAACACAATTAAACTCTGTGATCTCTGTCCATCTCTGTACATGTACATATAGAAGAGATAAAGTGCCAAGTATTTGTTAATTTGAAATCAACATCTGTGATTTGAAGTTTTCAACATGTTGCCGAATTGAGGAGTTACAGATTTCCCATTTAAAAATTCCTTGCATTGAGCAGAGCACATATATGGATTTCACAGATTTTCATTACAAATTTGCAAATGGTTTTAATACATTGTATCTCTTTTCTATATTTTCTGCCATGTATATTATTATGTCAATTGTCAGACACATGAATTTTCATCAGAACATTTTTTTTAAACCAGCAGAAAATAGAAGAAAGAGTGTTGCCAATTTGAAGAAGAAAAGCTGAAAACTAAACCTATCAAACATATACATTCTGAAAGAGTTAGTTCAGAGAATGAGTGAAAATGCAAAAAAAGGCCTTTTTTTGGGAAAATTAGATATGACCTTTATTTGGCCGCAGTGTCTGTCTGTCTGTCTCTAGTGCCTTGCCTAGACTGCTCGGTCTGGATTGGGTAAGTGGCAAGGAAATTGGCAAGCTATGGCTCTGCAAGGAGATGTGTATTGCATGGGAAATTAGCATTTTCCTTTTGATGGAGAATTGTTTAGGTATAGAAGGATGGAATAGGCGTTAGATTTAGGAGCCTTATATTTTGTTGTTGACAACATTGGACTGCAGAGTACATTCTGTTGCATTTGGAAGTACATTGATCACTGTATTCATTATGTGTTTGGTCTCAAGTTGGAGATGAAAACGAACCAAAATTACAATTGCAGATTTTTTCTCTTTCTTTTAAAAAACAAAATGGACTCTGGACCCTGAACATTTTTGATGACTGGCAAGAACACAGTTTTGTCATGTTCATGTATAAGTTTGTTAGTCGTTTTGCTCGGTTTTGTTTTGTTTTGTTTTGTTGTTTGTTTGTTTTTGTTCTTTTCCTCCTTGCTCTTCTCTTCCCTATTCATTGAGTGACAGATCAATTGTATGGAAGTAAATTTGATCACTGCTTTTGCATAATATTATTGGACTCAAAATGTAGATAAAGATGAAGCAAATTACATGTGCATTTTTTTTGGGGGAGGATTTTTTAAAATACAAAATGTGCCAACTCCCTTACCCACTAAATTATTTTTTAACGGTGGCAGGAACAATTTCTTGTTATGTATTATTTGGTTGTTTTTTTGTTTGATTTTGCTCCTATTCAAGAGAGCAAGGAAGGTCTAATACCAACTTTTATGTTACTTGCCCCCAAGTAAAATGACACATTTTTCCATGTTCTGGGTGAAGAATAACAAATTTCTTCTCTCTTGTTGATATGTAAAACTTGCCTGTTGTTAATAACAGTGATACAATTTTATAATAAATTTTCTCTTTGAAGTGCATTTGTGATGTATAGGCAGAACTGCACTTCATGATTGATATAATCAGTAAGGAGGAAATTGCACAATACACAGCTAAAGGAAATACGTACATGTATGATGCTGTAAGCACACACCGTTTAAGAGAACATTGTGTGGATGTAATTGCAATATCATTTAATATGTACTCCGTGCCTGTACATGTACATGTGATAATGTTGAATTCCTGGAGAAGCACTATTGACATTTACAATATACTATTTGCTAGGCAATGAAAGAACATGTCCATGTAGGCCTAATGCATCATGTATACTTACTTGCTCTCTGCATTTATTTGTGAAGTGAAGTTGCATTATCGTGCTGGGGAACTAAATTACATGTAGTGCTACACTTTACATGTATATTGGGATGGGCATAAGCCTGCAGATTGTTGCATCTTTTATATATGCTCTTGTCATGTGTATCTACATTGCACATATAGATGTATTTGATAAAAAGAAACTTGGTTCATGCACATTGCCCACCAATATAAATGTACTTTAATGTATTATATCATCATTATTACAACTACTTCTGCTATTGCTGTTATTTTTTGATTACTGTTAATATTTCATTATTATTATTGTTATCATTATTATTATTATTTGTATCATTATATTATTTTTATTTTTATTATTATTATTATTATTATTATTTTGATATTGTTATTATTATTATTATTGTTATCATTATTATTATTATTTGTATCATTATATTATTTGTATTTTTATTATTATTATTATTATTATTTTGATATTGTTATTATTATTATTATTGTTATCAGTATTATCATTGGTATTCCTCTCATCCTACCTCATTCAGAGCTCACTACTGAGATGGTGACACCGGGTGCAGTCTTTCCTATTGGCACCACTCCAGGCATCATATCTCATTGGACATAAGCACAGAACACAGCCAGAAAATTTTGCCAAGACAATCCCCTGAGAACGCCGCAGAGCATCATGACTCTGGGAATGAAAGGCACGCCCACTGGGTCAGGGGACACCGCGCCCGAGACCACGCCCGTTGTTCCGCCACAGCCATCACCACCACAGCAAGCAGGCAGCCAGGTAAGTCAGAATGAGAATATTGCTCTTTTTTCTCTCTCTCTCTCTCTCTCTCTCTCTCTAGGGTTATAGGGCGTCTTCCACAACGAATGGATGCCTCATGAGCACCCAGATGCCCTCCTGGCTGTAAGCCTGCTTCCATTTATATACTTGCTTTCCTAAACTTGGGTAAATCAAATCATCATCATGCTAAAGTTGAACTATGATATTGGTCCTTAAGGGATAGTATAAAGCATTGGTACTAATATATTCTCTTTACACATTTTTCACCCCAAGCCACCCGAGCCAACAGAAGGAGGTAGCGATGGCGGTGACGAGAACGCAGATATGGAGGAGCCTCCATTCCCTGCTGAGTCGTTGAATCGGCTGGATGAGATGATCAACAAACCAAGATGGGTAATCCCTGTCCTACCTAAAGGGGAGCTGGAAGTTCTCCTAGAGGCTGCCATCGAGCTCAGCAAGAAAAGTGAGTATTCTGTCCTGACCCTTAACCCCAGAAGGCCAGGTTATTTTGGTGCTCTCTCAACCGAATGGGAGGGGGCTGATCTTGGCTTTGAATGGCGAAATATTCTGAAACTTGGCTTACCCAATGCATCTTATAATTTGGAAGCCTGTGAAGTTTCATAATTGTAATTGTATCTTAAACGGTTTGGAAATTATTGCTGACTACGTTCTGTTAGTGATCAAAAGTGCATTCTGACAGACTCCAACAAAATTTGCACTACATAATTCATATTTATTATACAGATATTGCCTGCCTAGAGGTTTGATATAACGTTTCACTTCCCCGACAGAGTTATATATTTCCCAAGGGAAAGTATTGTCCCGAGGAAAAATATAACTTCGGAGGGGAAATGAAATGTTATTTATTAAAGCGATACAACAGGCAATATCTGTTATATTATATAGTCTGTATAGATACAACATGTGTGTCCTGTAGATCTAGATCTAGGCCTACACTAATTCAAAATACTGAAATCAATTTGACTTACCTCTGTGACTTTGAGGAGGAATTCCTATGGTTGCCAATCCTTTCACACACTTGAAATTTCAACTCGGTAAATGTTCAAAATTCCAATTCAAAACTTGAAAATGTTAAAACGAATGCTACAGTGTAACACAGGAACAGGACGCCTACGCGTACTGCCGTGACTGCTAGTGCTAGCTGCATTGTTATTGGTACCATCCGTTGCAAATTTATCTGACAGGCACAGACTCATTTTTCGTTTTTTGGACTCTTCTACATGGGCGTAGTGCTTGATACTGGTCTCTGATTTATGCCCTGAAGCAGTCATGATGTGTCTTGCTGCAAACCATCATAGTAGCCCGAAGGCAATGATTGGTGTAGATTCTGGATGTTTTTGCCTCTCTAGAAATTGGGTGAATTTTTCCCTACAGGTACATTACTGTACCACACCTGCTCAACAGATTGAACAACTGTGTTCGGACGCTGCCAAAATGCATCATTAGGAGGATTGTGATGAAAAATGTACTTACAGAATGATGCTACGCAAATTTTCCCCGCCTCTATTGCATAGATGAAGCATCATATTAACAAATACTTTGTTTTGAAATCCTTTAGCTGTGTTCACATCTAACGCTGAGGATTTTATTTTCACAAAGTCTTCCTTAGAAATTGGATCTTTGTGGGTGAGAGATCCCTTGCCAGCTATTTTGACTTGAACTAACATGGCACGAAACATTTCACTGGATTGTTTAAATTGTGCATCATTCACAATGTCAAATTCCCTCACTCTATTAAAATGTCTTTGTAGTCCGTAACGTAGAGTTATCATAGATCTTTTAGCGTACAGCTCACCAGACGTTCTTCTACCTCAGCATAGAAGTTTGAAAAAAGCCGTCTAGTTCATGTGCTGAGAAGTCCTCAATATCTTTAATTGATGTGCCTTTTGCCATACAGTAGTGACTAAGAATGTTCACCGATGAATTGATCACTGCTTTTGTACAATGAGAATCCTTTGTGTCAACGATTCTGTCTAATTCCTCCTTGTCGAGGGACTGAAATCGACTTGCAGTCGCCATGTTTGGTCAGACAAAATTTAAGATTTGCGGGCATGGCGCGGAGCTGTAGTATGTTGTCTGCATGCAGCGCATTGCGGCAGCTATGCAGTATGACGTAGGTGATGACGCTCCTCGGTCCAATATAATGGACCGAGGTGACGTCAATCGGGCAATATAATGTCGGAGATCCTTGCAGCCCTAGTCACGTGATGGTGCTTTGACCAATCACTAATCAGTATCTATATAGGCTATATAATATAATTGAATAGCGCCTGCCAAATAACTCTCAAAAGAAAATCTGTAATTGCTCAGTAATAACCAAAATAAACAATGTATTCCATGTAGTGTTTGGACTATATCCAGGCCTCATACGTTGTCTATCTAATGCTGTCCCATGTACAGGGTTTGCACATTTTTATGTTTTTGATGTTTTGTTAGCAGTTAGCTGGCCTAAATTTTACTGCAGTGTTTTATGAATCATATAACAATAAGATGACAAACTTCTTTAATGCAGCAGGCAGTATATTTTGCAAAAGTGATTTGGAAAGGTTCCTTTAATTTTCCCATTGAATCCTTACATGCACAATAAATCATTGGAATGTCACCACTTCTCTCTTTTATTTCTAGACCTAGATATACGCAGTGAATCATGCCAAAGGTTCTTCAGAGATGGGCTAACAATCTCCTTCACCAAAATCCTCACAGACGAAGCCGTCAGTGGATGGAAGTTTGAGATCCACGTAAGTATTCCTTCTTTGAACTGAAAAACCAGAAATTTCATGTGCATGGAACATTCACAAATTTTGCAAGTTGTTCAGATTCGTGGAAGTTTCATGTTCTAAAATAATTTAATCACAACTGACACAACACTCAAGTTGCTCACTGGCTGTGAAAATCGCAGTTTCTAAAATCCTTGAAAGTTGATATGACAAAATGATTCTAAACTATTTGTTGTTGAAATGTGACACTGTTGTTTCATGAACGAACACAGAAATGAATAGATATACATGTTTATGAACACAAATTATTCAATAGAAGTTACAAATATGTCTTTAGTTACATATATCTTCCTGTTTTTTGAAAGTATTGAAATATTCATCCTTGCAGCGCTGTATCATGAAAAAACCCAGAAATTGATATTCGTCTCCAGTTCTTAATATTTTGTTTTTGGTTATAGTGAAATTGCACATGTGTTTCTTCCCTTACAGCGCTGTATCATGAAGAACACAGAGAAACTGATAGAGCTGTGTGTGAGTAAGCTATCTCAGGACTGGTTTCCCCTTCTAGAACTTCTAGCCATGGCACTTAATCCTCTCTGCAAGTAAGTCAAATACCTCATTCATAAATCATTCCCATGTACCCTGGGGGTGTTTCATAAAGCTGCTTGTAAAGTTACGCATGACTTTACGAACGACTTGAATATGAAGTGCCAGATATGATGCCTAAAGTTTTTCCTGATGTTTTAACAAAGTGTGACTATATTTCCAATAACCTCAATTAAATTATGGCAAAAAATATACTTTGCATTAAAAATGTTTGTTATAATAAGAATGTTAATCTACATCTGCACAGTTCAACTTTAGTTGATGCAGTTAAAAATGATTGAGCATCCCATTTGGCTTTTCATATTTAAGTCATTCGTAATGTCATGCGTAACTTTATGAACAGCTTTATGAAGCGCCCCCCTGGAGAGATTCGGATTTGGGTTCGAAGGGTACTTGTTTGAGGGGCAAATATGAGGGTAATAATGACATTGTCATCATATTTATCATGCTTTAGGATGTACATAATTGTGTATTTTCATGTGATGATGAAACATTTTAATCACTATTTATTATTATATTTTTGATCAATGAAATCCTGTTCAGTGATTGGTCAACATAGCTATGCCCCTCAGAAAAAAGTGCTATTCTTGCCACCTCGATCCATAATTTCAACTAGAGCCTCTCAGTGCATGGTATATTTGTTTACTATTACTATTATTATCACTATAATTACTATCAGTATCACTTCCAGTATTTCTATTTCTATTGCTTGTTTGTTTTTAGAAAAAGTCTTTTTTGATTTGTTTATGTGACATTTTACCTTCTGAGCCGGATGAACTAATTGTCATGCCATTTCCTCCCTTTCATTAGGTTTCATGTATTTAATGGTTCGAGGCAGTCGGAAACAGTTCCAATGGGTTCCCAGGTATGTTGTATGGTGTTATTTTTTTGGATGGACGAGAGAGGGAGATAGTGAGTGAACGATGTAGAGTGAGTGAGAGTGAATTAGAGAGTTACAAGAGAGACAGAGAGAGAGAGAGAGTGGGGGGGGGAGGGGGAGTGAGTAAGAAAGTGAGTGAAAGTAGAGAAAGCAAGAGAGAGAGAGAGAGAGAGAGAGAAAGCAGTGATATGAAAATTATTTTAGTACTCGTGATTCACTTTAAAGAAAGGTAATGGACTGCTTTGTTTTCTTTCTCTAAACAGCTGAACAACAATGACATCTTTGCTAGACCTCCAGACATCAGAAACCCAAAGGTGAGTTCATGTTGTTGAGATTAATGTTGTTTTCTTGCCTTTTTTTGATCTATAGGCAAATCTCACATTTTTAGTAGCAAAGAACTTTCTCGAACAAAAGAGTATTTCTTGCACTGCCATCTTGACCTACAAAAGTTGCCAGGCTATTGATGTTATGCTATGATAGTTGTCAGTATCATTACTTTTGAAATAATTAATCAGTTTTCTTTACAATTTTTGTCTCGCCTGCGTAGCAAAAAGCGAGACATAGGCGCCGCTTTTCCGGTGGCAGCGGTGGCGGGGCGGCGACGGCGGCGGCGGCGGCGTCAACATCAAAAACTTAACCAAGGTTAAGTTTTTGAATTTTTAATATAATTTTGAAAGTATAAGTTCTTATTCAATGAAACTTGGACTAAAGGGTTATCAAGTATCCCCAATCATGTGAGGAGAATTTCAGGTCACAAAGTCAAGGTCAAAGGTCATTTAAGGTCAACAAACTTAGACCATGTTGTGGCATCATCATCAAAAACTTAACCTGAGGTTAAGTTTTTGAATTTTTAATATAATTTTGAAAGTATAAGTTATTATTCAATGAAACTTAGACTAAAGGCATATCAAGTATCCCCAATCATGTGAGTTGAATTTCAGGTCACTAAGTCAAGGTCAAAGGTCATCTCCGGTCATCAAACTTAGACTATGTTGTGGCATCACGTTAAGATCTTGAATTTTTTATCATAATTTTGAAAGTATACATTCCTATTCCATGAAACTTGAACATAAGGGTTATCAAGTATCACCAATCATGTGATTAGTCTTTTAGGTGACAAAGTCAAGGTCAAATGTCATTTTGGGGGGCCTGCTAATGGGCAAACCTGCCTATCAATAATGTCCCTACCTCAAATTTTCATCATATCGAATTGCGTAATGCAGGCGAGACCGCCGAGAGCGTTTCACTTGTTGATGAGTATATATTTAGATCGAAGTAGAGTTGCATGTAATCTGAAATCAATGACTACACATATTTTTCTGTTACCACAAAACTTTTATCATTCTTGATTGTTTTTCTTTCTTTTTTTCCACTAGGGTTGGTTAGTAGACCTGTTGAATCGATTTGGAGCCCTTGGTGGATTTGATATCCTACAGGAGAGATTCTTGGATGAGAGTCAGTCTCTCAATGTCCCTATCATTCATGCTTTACTCAGGTAAGATTTTGTATTTATTTATTTATTTATTTATTCATTTATTCCCTTATTCATTTCTGCATGGTTCATCACATTACACGTATGATCAACGTGAGATTAAATAAAGAGTAGCAGTAGACTCTAAAAAGGCAGTTACAATCATTTACATTTGCAGTATTACTACATGGAGAAACACGCAGAGGTTTGGCATTATAAGGCTAAGGCTTGAATAAATGAGGCTTTTTTTGATTCCCTTACTGTTATTCTGTCTCGATTTGATTTAGGTTCTTTCCAAATATAGTCAGTGTGTAAAATTCTATGTGAAATATGGGTTATTACAATGAAACCTCTAAACAAATTACAATTTTCTGAAAGCCCTTCTTAATTTTTTATAGAATAATCATACATTGAACTTTTTATGCCTCCGCTACAAAGTAGCCGGAGGCATTATGTTTTCTGGTTGTCCGTCCGTCCGTCCGCACGTACGTCCCGCTCGTGATTGCGTTATCTCAAGAACCGATGAATGGATTACCGCCAAACTTGGGTCATGTATGTATCTTGCAGAGCTAATGAACTGATTAGATTTTGGGGTCACGAGGTCAAAGGTCACAAGGCTCATTTGTATGCAAAAATAGCTCGTGATCGCGTTATCTCAAGAACCGATTGATGGATTACCGCCAAACTTAGGTCATATATGTATCTTGCAGAGCTAATGAACTGATTAGATTTTGGGGTCACGAGGTCAAAGGTCACAGGGCTCATTATGTATGCAAAAATAGCTCGTGATCGCGTTATCTCAAGAACCGATTGATGGATTACCGCCAAACTTGGGTCATGTATGTATCTTGCAGAGCTAATGAACTGATTAGATTTTGGGGTCACGAGGTCAAAGGTCACAGGGCTCATTATGTATGCAAAAATAGCTCGTGATCGTGTTATCTCAAGAACCGATTGATGGATTACCGCCAAACTTGGGTCATGTATGTATCTTGCAGAGCTAATGAACTGTTAGATTTTGGGGTCACGAGGTCAAAGGTCACAGGGCTCGTTATGTATGCAAAATAGCTTGTGATCACGTTATCTCAAGAACCGATTGATGGATTACCGCCAAACTTGGGTCATGTATGTATCTTGCAGAGCCAATGAACTGATTAGATTTGGGTGTCACGAGGTCAAAGGTCACAGGGCTCATTATGTATCCTAAAATAGCTCGTGATCGTGTTATCATTAGAACCAACAGATGGATTACAATCAAACTTGAATTTTAAAAATTGCTTCCATTTTGGTTTGTAAAATTGCTCTATGGCGGAGGCATCTTTTTCGACTGCGCGCAGTTGAAGTTCCATCTAGTTTTATGGAACAATGATCTGTTGGCTGATAGATTTAAGGAATCAATTGGATGTTTATGATATTCTGTTTTCTTCATTGTTTTTTCAGGCCTTGGGGTCAGTGCTATGAACTCATCACCCAGCATACTGTACAGACACACTTCATGCCTATTGTGGTAAGTTGTTCATACAATAATTCAAGATAGCCAGATTTCAATTAATTTGTGTTTATTTATCATCCGACAATGTAAAAACACATGATAGATAGATAGAAATGGTTTTTATTAAAAAGATCATCGCGGCCAACGGCCGAATTGCGATCCATTTCACAAAGATACAAATACAATTGCAATTCAAATTCAAATAACACAAAATATGACATAAATCAAGAATCAAACATATAGACATTTCATAAAAATTCATTGACCAAATTCAATTTTTTTTTAAAAGAAAGAGAAAGTGAGAGGTGAAGGAGAGGGAGAGTTAGAATGATGAGAAATAGAGAGAAAGAGAGAAAGAGAAAGGAAGAAAAAGAAAGAGAGAGAGAGAGAAGGGGATGAAAGGGAGAGAGAAGGGGACGAAAGAGAGAGAGAGAAAGAGACAGAGAGAGAGAGAGAGGATGGGGAAAAGAGACAGACAAAGGGGGTCCCTATATCACAGATGAGGGGAGATGGCAAGAAACATTCAGAAATGCGACACGTATAACATTCATTAATACAAAATAATAGATGAAAGGATACCTTCACAAAAAGCACAAAGCTTATGCAACAGAAGGCACCTGAACATATCATGTGAAATGTTAACAAATCAAATATATACAATAAGACCCTATACAGACAAGGTCCTCCTCTCCCCCACCCTCTCCAGCAACACTAACACAATCTTAGGATGTAGCAGGGATTACATCGTTATATATTTCAGAAAAATATTTTTGATTGCCCAATCTTGAGAACTAGAAGAAAATGTTGCTGTACCAATGAAATGTCCATATAATATGTAAGTGAATATTTCTAAGATCATATACAAAAAGTATATAGAAATACTACATTACGGACATTTTAGCATCTATTTGCTTTAAATAAATTGCTGTAAGTTAGTCATGAAAGCCACTAGGCTCATAGCAAGTACATTTAATCATAGAGCTCAAACACATGATTTTCAGTTTTAATGTCTTTGTTACTGCTCCACCTGCAGTTGTGCATGTGCACCATACAATAAGGTAGCAATATTGTTTTTTGTGTAAGTATAGTGATGGTGATCTTCACAAACAAGCTTGGGTCTAGTGGCCACCTCTCTATAAAGGTCATCTGTTTATAGTGGCCATGTATTTGTCTCCCTTGAGAGATAAATGTGTGTTGTAGAACCTGTTCAGAAAGGCCACCTGTCTACAGTGGCCACTCTATAAGTTTCCCTTGAGTGGCCTTAATAGACAGGTTTGACTCTATACGCTTGATGTAAATTACCATAGTCTGCTATGTTGGGAGAAGTGACTAAAAAACCATATAATTTTTTCTTGACCAGGATAGTGTAGATTATGCAACATGCCATTTTTGCCTTGCTGAGTAGCATGTGCATCATATTTGGATGTCCCCACGATAACAACCTTCAAAAACTCAGATGTGTGATTACCCAATACGAATGAATGCTCACCAGAATAAGACGTGTATGCAAACGTAATCCAACTGTAATCATGCAATCCTTTGTTGTGTCAATTTTTGTTCCTAGGATCGGGTGGTGGCCTACCTGGATGGTCTTTCAGATGATGAACTAAAGAAAGAATCTAAGAATGAAGCAAGGAACGATGCACTTTCATCCATCATCAAGGTAATGGGGATTTATCTGTTTATTTGTTTAGAAATCCTTAATGACCCCAAGTTAAACACCACATGACTGCTCAGAGAATATATTAAGGCATTATTACTTGTTATATACCTCACTTTAGAAATCTACCCATCTGATTGGTTGAAATTGGAGTCGTGATTTTAAGCCTCGCCCCACTCACAGAGAATATCAATTAATTTGTGCACTCATACCAGCCCACAGGGAATATCCCATAGTATTCACAGATTCAGAGAAGTGTAACATTTTGCAAAACAGGCAGAGGCTAATTTCATTTAATTAAATGCTTCACGCTTGCATATTTCTATGTATCATTTATTTATCATATGTATATGATTTCTGTTTATCTTCTTCAGGCACTACGAAATCTTGTATCCAAGGTTCCCAATCAGGAGGAAAAAATCAAGAACTTAGAGATGTTCAGACTCAAGATGATCTTGAGGTTACTACAAATCTCGTCTTTCAATGGAAAGATGAACGCACTGAACGAAGTCAACAAGGTAATAGCTAACGTGACATACTACACACACAAACAGACGGGTGTGGATGAAGAGGAGTACCTCACAGCAGAGAGAATGGCTGTAAGTCTACCGTTTTTATTTTTTTATTTTTTTTCTCACTTGAAGCAGTAAAAAATTTTGGGGGAGGGTTGGGCCTCGAGCCAACTTTGATAATCTCAAACACATAATACAAGTGGTCACAACATTTTTTACGTTGAGCTTAGCATGACCTAAGTATTTTATTGAAGGAGATTATTCAAGTGTTTCATATTTTGATAATAGAATACTGTGATTCATAGTGCATTTACAGTACTCCATCTCCTCTCATATTAGTTGACAAGTTGATAAAGTCATTTGTTATGTCCTTCTGATTGGTCTTTTTTTGTAGGAATGGATCCAGGAGAATAAAGTGCTGAGTATTGTTCTCAGAGACAGTCTTCATCAACCTCAGGTAAATATACATCTTGAGATTGAAAGAAAAAAAAAACTAACATTTACTTCTGGCATCAATTATACATAATAATAATAATAATATTCAGTTCTGGTATAGCGCATATCACATTTAAACCTCTCTATGCGCTTCCAAATTTGGAAATTATTACCCTGGCTTTAGATGTGCTGCCATTACGGCACTCTAGCATTTCAAGGAATTAATTCCTGCCAGGTACCCATCCACCTCACCTGGTTCAAGTGTGGCAAATGTAGATCAATGTCTTGCCACAGGACATGAGTGCCGCGCCGGGACTATACAAATACAATTTAACTTGAGTAAGAAATACATAGAAGGCATGGGGTAGTATTCTGAGAATTAGTTTAACTTGGTTTTAGTGAAAACATTCCAGCTGTCACAACAAAATTTATTTGTTAACTTTTAGTATTTTGTTTTATGAAGTCATTTGCATTGGTTTTCATTGTTTATGGTTATTTCCTTATAGTTTGGAGAAACTTTTAGAAGATTCTAAGATTTGTGATCAAAGAGAAAAAGTGTTGAATAGTAGCTGTAAGACTTCTAGAAGTTTGTTTATGTAATCATATTCATTGGCTTTCATTGCTTCTTTTTGTCTTACTATGTGGAGGAGCTAGAGAAATCTTAAGAGATGTAGGCCCGTTTCGAGTAATCGTTTAATCGACTTCCCGCCCGATAAAGCCAGTAGTCGAATAATGAACTTGATAACCGAATACTCTGACTCATTGGGAACCCAAGAACATCGCCTAAAAAGAGTCTAAATGGATGTGAAATAGAAATCTGTCACCATAATTCTACTTTCTAAGACATTGTCAAGGAAGTTTAAATAAATCGAATTCCTACCTAACCTTAACTTAGAAGCAAACAACTAGCGGGCTGGCTCAAACCAAATTGTTGACGTACGTGCAGTGAATACAAATGTGCATTGCCCCATGTGTGATAATTCATGTAGTGAGGCCGTAGTGAGATGAAGAAATTCTAGCGATAATTTGTATGTAAATACCTGTCACGAACCTACAAATATGCAATATTTTTATTGTTGAACTATTATTATTGTAATATTTCTGGTTGATTGATGATTTTGACTATCGTGAAGATGGGTGTTTGTCGATTCTAAATACGTGTCTGGTGGTTGGCTTTGGGAATTTGAGTGTATTTCGTATTTTGAGTGTGTGTACGTATGTGTGTTGGCTACATGATACATAAGTGTAACAATTTCGGACAAATTTTACAATGTAAATGATGAAATAAATATATATTATAGCATTTTAATTAATTTTTTTTCTGGAAAATTACGATCTTTTTTATTTACCATATTAAAAATAAATATTTATAAGAACAGTAATCGAAAGGAGGCTGGGCGGCCATATTGAATTTACCCATATATACGTATGATACGTACCGTTATCACTGACCGTTATACATACATCGGTACTGTAGATACGGTAAATTCATTTTGGCAGTTTTCGTGAATCGTAACGTATTTTGACAAACAACACTCGACAAATCTTTAAAAATAATCATTTATTGTCGAATTGAAAACAGGAATCTTGTACAATTGCATATAAAACACGGAAATATGAATGTAAGTACTTCTTTTCTTCACAAATAGTTACATTAAAAGCAGGTTTTATGTGAAATTAGTGCTGGGCGGAAGCAGTGTTTTTCATCAGGAGTGGTGGGCGGAAATCCCCCGTGCTGGGCGGGCTCGCCCGGCGCCGCCCACTGTAGCTATAATGCTGATAATAGTCTATATCAGCTTACACCTATATTACCGACTAGTAGATTAATCGTCCAAAAAATCACTGTAGTCGACTACCAAAAAGGGGGTTTCAAAACAGGCCTAGTTTAAAGACTTTTCGAGGTGTAATCATATCCATTGCTTTTTATTATTTACTTCCATTTACTTCCATTTTCTTGTAGTATGTGGAGAAGGTTTTGAAATTTCTGATCAAGGAGGAAATTGTTTTATATTGAAGACTTTTAGAATTGAGTACCAATAATCATATGCTTTCATTGTTTTATTTCTGTTACTTCATAGTATGTTGAGAAGCTAGAGAAGATCCTACGATTTGTGATCAAAGAAAAAGCCCTCACCATGGAAGACTTGGACAACATTTGGGCTGCTCAGGTAACCAGTCAACTTAAGTTGTTATATAAGCTGTTATATTCATGAGGGTTTCATTTTTGCAATTTTCATGAATTTTGGCTGGTTGAGAATTCAACAACGCACAAAAAAAGAAGAAGAAAGAAAGAGCAGGCAATGCACATGCAAACATGTATTATAACTAAGCAGCTGTACTTTCTTCGCTTAATTCTAAATTTAAATGTGTTACTTGTTCAAAGGATCTAATTTAGATCATTAATGATAGACTAAATTCAATTAATTTGAATTCAGTTGAATTTGGTTAAACTCGATTCACTTCAGTTCAATTCATTTCAAATCAAATTTGATGTATTACCTTAAAAGAAACCATGATAATGCAGAACCTAAATGTCAGTTATTGGTGCTAAATATGGCTATTGACATATACATAATTATACTTGTGTACTTACCTAGGTTGGAAAGCATGAAGCCATTGTGAAGAACGTCCATGATCTACTAGCCAAGCTTGCCTGGGACTTCTCCCCTGAACAGCTCGATCATCTCTTTGATTGCTTCCAGGTAAATTTTCTACACTTATGTAATTCCACAGATTGAATCTTCATAGTTTCACAATCAACATTTTTTTTTACTGTGGGACTTTCGCCTACTTGTTACTGCAGGCATCATCAGACTGACGTTTTATCGCCGCTAGATGGGGTAGTACAACAGTAATTGATGGATTATGCAGGAACATGTCATTGTTGTTGTTGTTGATGTTATGGTCGTCATAATTATCATCAACAAATAAATTGTCTTCCTTGGCTTGTAGGAGAGTTGGGCCACTGCCAGCACAAAGCAGCGAGAGAAGCTCCTAGAACTGATCCGTAGGCTAGCCGAGGACGACAAGGATGGTCTCATGGCTCACAAGGTCCTGTCCCTACTCTGGACCCTGGCCCACCAGCAGGATGTACCAACAGACATCATGGACCAGGCCCTGCATGCCCATACCAAGATCCTGGACTATAGTTGCTCACAGGTAAGCTCAAAGTAGGCTCAAAGCTAGTTGTTCATCAAAGAAATCTTGAAAGTCCTCTAAATTTTATAAATGTCTGTTTGAGTGTATCTAACTAAGGGACTTAAGGAAGGTAAAACGACTTTAGGCTTGTTCAGATATGCCCTGTTAAACTTCAACAAAAATGTAAACATGTAAATGAATGGCAACTGCGTGCAACAAAGATGCTGTGTGTCTTCACTTAGCTCTGTGTAATAAGATACAAAATTGTGAAGCATATTGCATTTACATTAAATATAAAATATGTTGCAGTTTCTTCTTCTTCTTCTTCTTCAAGATAATCTGCCTCCTTCAATACTGAAGATTCTTGCAGATGCCGTATATACTCGGCCTGATTGGGAGTGTGCAGGTTTACCACCTCTTCTCTAAATGTGGCTTTATGATCCAGCAGCAGATGCTCCACAGTTAATCATATTTCTAACCTAACCCTGGAGCCATCACTTCAACTACTCCAACCCTGAACCTTGTTTAAAACCCAATCGCAACCCTAACTTTTATCGTTGAGAGAAAGACTAGAGCGATTATCGCATGAGCAAAAGTCTGATTGTCACATAAGAGATGCGTAAAGGTAAAAATGGTTCTCTTTGTTTCCTCTTTGAAGCATATCAAGCGACTACCATTAATGAAATAAATCCTATATATGTTTACAGGATCGAGACTCTCAGAAGCTGCACTGGATAGACAAGTTTGTGGAGGAGCTGAGGAAAGACAACTGGGTCATTCCAGCTCTCAAGCAGATCAAAGAAATATGCAGTCTGTTTGCTGAGGTGAGTGTACCACTAAACTTTGCATCCTTTAAACTTAATAAATATTTGTTAGCAAATTGGATAAATTCAAATTTCTGCATATCAGGGTGTTGACATTGTGTATACCTTGCTATTTATCTACTTCAATTGGAGATTTCTAACAAGTTTTTTGTTATACTTGCAAACAGTGTACATTGGCTGTGATGCATTTGTCTTCTTTCTTTCTCTCAAAATTAGATTTACCATCTCTTCTAATTAAATTATACTCCCTCCCTCTTTCCCTCCCACTCTCTCTCTGTCTCTCTGTCTCTATCTCTCTCATATTTAAATTGTAAAAATTTCTCCCTTAAATTTGTAAATTGTTGAATGTACATTTGAATACTGCTATATTTATCTTGAATAGTTAAATTGTCTCTCTCTCTTGAATGTTTAAATGATATTCTTTTCTTTTGAATATCTCCAGGCACCCCAAAACTACCCTACTGCCCAGCGTAGCTCCCATGTGCAATATCGACATGATGTCATCAACTCGCTGCAAACCAAACATTCTCTGGTGACCTTGGTGGCCGAGAATCTCTCCAGTTACATGAACCATGCAAGGCAGTCTGCCAAGGGTAGGACTAGATTTTATAGTATCTTCTTCCCTATAATCTGATGATTATGTAGGTTCATTCGATGGAGTGATGGTCTTGGATTAGGATTACAGATAAGTTGAATTCTGGCCATGCAATCACATTGTGAAAGAAATGGTCTGGAAGTATTGTGAAAGGTTGGTTATATGGTACAGTCAAACCTGCTTTTACTAGCGACCACCTGCCTATAAAGACCACTTATCATGTTTCCCTTGAGCAGTCTTTATATACAGGTTTCACTGTACATACAAATGGATTTGTACTGTGAAGATTGGGAATGACTAAGAAAAATAGTGAAATTGAATCAGACATGCTGAAAGTCACATGCACTACACTCAAAAGTGGGTATATGGCGCTATACACACACATGGCATGAAAGTTAGGTCCTAAATTGTCAGCTATTTCTCATTATAGTTATGAGGGCATTTTCCTGGGGGCATTTCTACTATGATTTTATTCCAAACTGACATACAAAGAATATTCAATCTTTTATATTTTTTTTTAAATATCCTTTGTCAGAAATTCAACCTTCTCTTTAAATGAGTTAATAACATAGATCAGAGCACTTTTGTTCTTTAGTAAGGAATTTGTTCTCAATTTTGTAGTTCTTTGAATAGGACAAAAATACTGTATTTTGTTCGGAGTTCATTTAAAAAAAACATACATTTGCTTTCTTCCTACCATTGTAAAAAACAAACAAAAACAAAACAAATTGATATACAAGTGTAAATAAAGTTCAAGTTCAGTTTGTTAATAAGCTCCCAATCATTTTTGTTGTGGTTGATTTTACTCTCTCATCTTAATTAGATACAATGTTATGGAGCAAATTGTTGCCTTATAACTGGAAGAAAAAGGTACTACCGGCATACCAAATACTCTGTGGATTGGTTTGGATATTAATGAACACTTTTTTGCTTTTCCCTCTTGTGTTTGATGCAGAAAACCCAGATCCCCAAAACATACCCCCAGACAGCAGGTATAGCCATGTACAACAAGTCCAGGAGAGGCTCAACTTCCTGAGGTTAGTTTTCTTTGCTCACTTTTTACTGAATATAGCTATCATGACTTTTAGAAATTCGATTTTCCAAAGTCATGAGATAAGTTGCATTAAAAAAGATGTTGAAATAAAATATATCTTAAAGCCTGTCTGCACTAGTTTGGCCAGGAGGGATTAGACTCCCTGCAAGGTCACTGACAGGTGGTTATCTCATCAAATCAGCTCTCAATTAACATAAGAAAAAGGGGATCATGGGGGACCAGCGGTCACCGATTATGCATTGTTTGCGATACAGAGGGCGCAAGTAGCTATAAGTAGTGCAGTGGGACTTTAATTTAGCAGTTTTCTCTTTAATGCCCTTATTTATGTATATATAGCCCTAGAAAAAAATCATTACACCAAGCTCCTTCTATAGTGGATAATGTATTATGCATGGGACTGATATAAACAAAAAAGAAGACATTTCTTTGTTTTTCCTTGATCAAATAACATATGAAAGGAACTGCTCGTTGCTATTATGTTACGTTATTTCCTTTGTACCACATGAATAACATTATCAGTAATCTGTCTTGGTCTATAAGTTTCTTCCATGGTTGTTTTGTTTACATTGGGTTGTTTAAATTGTTGATTTTAAAAAAAAGGGAACTGTGATAGTACATGTATGTGGGGTTAAAATTGCTTTTGAATGAATGAATGAAACTTTGATTGTATTTTAGCTTTGATTTCAAATTATTTTTACTGTCTACTTCAATATTTTTACAGATTCCTGTTAAAAGATGGGCAACTGTGGTTATGTGCACCCCAAGCCAAAGAAGTAAGTAAAAAAAAAAAAAATTATTACGGCCCATATTCTATCCAATACTCATCTAAAAATACATGTATTTTGTATTCTCAGTTTCGGTTTAGATGAAATATGTAATTGACTCACAGCTAGTGAGCAAACTTGATCCAATTATTTACAAAATACAATGTCCAAAGGAATCTCCTTGCAGATTTCAACATCATTTTGTTGTTCAGCTAATTATTGAGACTAATGAAAAGGCTTTCCATAATTCACAGAGGCATATATATTTCAAAAATTGATATATGGTTGTACATCAAATGATATATGGTTGTACATCACAAGCTCAATGGTCAATATCCTTCACAAACCAAATTATTAACTTTAGCCCTAGGACAAACACTATACCTAACCCTAACCCTAATACCCTAACGTTAACCCTAACCTTAACCTAACCTAAAATCCACTTGCGACCCACTCCGTAACCCTGTATCTTTGACGAAATAAAGCTCAGTGCAAGTGTCTCTGGGTCGTATGTCAGAAAGAAAGAAACAGACAAGTCATCAAGACATGTGTATACTTGCACAGGACAGAGTAGCCTGGAGAGGGTTTGTCCATGGGGTCACCAGGAGTCAGGAATGACTCGATGACCCCTAACAGCAACAACATATGTTGGAGCACCCATTTAATGATTCCATGTTTTTGATCATTCTCATTTCAGATCTGGCATTGTTTAGCAGAGAACTCTGTGTATGTGAGTGACAGAGAGGCATGCTTCAAGTGGTTTTCAAAGGTGAGTAATTAAAACATGGTGTCTGTTTGAAGTCAGAAGGGCGTTAACTCTTTGTGTCAAATGATATGAAGTAACAACCTTGTGGCTCTAAATAGACGATGTAGAAAGTATCTCAATTTCAAGGTTTCATGTGACTTACGTGTCTCCATCATAGGTCACCATCATATCGCTACCCATAAGAACACTAATGGTTAAGTTTCAATAATAATAATAAAAATAATCTGGATTGATATAGCGCTTAATATGAAATACCATCTCTAAGCGCTTTACAGATATTATTACCCGGGTCCTTGAGTGTGTCTGATAACCTGGAAGTTACAGGCAAAACGCTCTACTTTAGTTTATGCCCTGTTATGTGAACCCTTCCTTATTATTATTTTTTTTAATGTGTACTTTGTTGTTTGTTTTTGCCCTGTTATGCCCTGTTATGTGAACCTTTTCTTATTAATTTTTATGTTTGTATGTGTACTTTGTTGTTTGTTTTTGTGTTTATTATTCAGTTGATGGGTGAGGAGCCTGACCTTGATCCAGAGATAAACCGTGACTTCTTTGAAGACAACATCCTGCAACTAGACCCTGCACTACTCACAGAGAATGGCATCAAGTAAGTCTCATCAAATACTCTTCCCTCAAACTACCTCTAACATTACTCTTAATTTGCTATTTTTTTTTTCTTTCTGAGTTTTATTTAAAAAAGAAAAAAAAAGTAGCATAGAGATATCCCTGTGTTTATATGCTCATCCCTCTTAGATACTTTTTATTTTTTATTCACATTGTCACCAAATCCTGTTAACATTCCTGTATTATTTTCACCACCTCGGAGGGGAGGGGGTATTAATGATCCTTATTTAGGAGTTGATTTTATACAAAGTAGCTGTCACAAATAATTTTATTAGGTCATTCATCCCTTTATAATCTTGTTCTTGTTTATGTTCCACTCTTTTAGATGCTTTGACCGCTTCTTCAAAGCCGTCAACTCCAAGGAGGGCAAGCTGGTCCCTAAGAGACGAGCATTCCTCATGGACGATCTGGAGCTAATAGGTCTGGACTACTTATGGAGGGTGGTCCTCTGTTCAGGGGATGAGATAGCGCTTAAAGCCATAGAACTACTCAAGGAGACCTACACCAATCTTGGACCAAAGCTGCAGGCCAGTCAGGTATTCCCCGAGCTCTCAATCTTTTAAAAACTTTTTTCTAGCTATAGGGTGCAGAATTTTTTTAAAGGTCTAAATAACTCCACTTTGCCTTTGCAAATTGGTACCAATTATTCTTATCTTACATTCTTTAAAACCAACCAAAATGTATATTGAATTGAAAATTGTGAATGAAATTTACAAAATTCAACAAATAAATGAAAATTGCCAATTTGTACATCAAAATAGTGATAATAGATTCCATTCTGTATTGCCAATTTAGAGACTTCAATTCTAATTTTCACTTAAACTGTTTTTATCCATAAACTGCACAGTGTACTGCCATTGAACATTTTCTGTGATTTTTGGTCTTTCTGCTTGTGTTTTATGTGTAATTCATAGCATTTGGATTGTTGATTCTTTGTGGTTGAATATATCTATATTCACTGTGCATTATCTGATCATATATTATATCCAGAGATGCCAACTGTTCCATTTTTGCCGTATTTGTTCCGTTTTTAGGCTATGAATACGGCAGTACGTTTTTTGTATGTTTTGTTATGTTTTGTTAATTTTTTTTACATTTTTTTTTTTGATTTTTAATTAAAATTTTTTTTTTTTTTTAAATAATTTTTAAATAATTTTTTTGGTATTTTTATTGATGTTTTTCCGATCATGGGCTTTGTGTTGTATGTGTATTATGCACCTACGGTATGTATTCAAACGATGCACGCGGTACAGTGATACGGGGCCCAAACTGCGCTCGTTGCGAACAACCCATGTGTACTGTATGCACGTCGCGCTCCAATCCGGGTACGTATACGTGGTACCGCCGTTGCCTATTTCTTTGAAGCTGTTCGATTGGGCAATATTTTAGGGTTTTTTCAAAAATACTTTTTTTGGTAAAAAAATACTGTTTTTTCCGTTTAAGAATACTTTTTTTGTTGATGAAGGTTGGCATCTCTGTATATCACCCCTGACTCCGGACAATGTATTCAAATCTTCATCTTTGTTGTCTTTCAGAGTGATATACATGAAGATTTCATCCAGTCTTGTATGGACAGACTGAAAGCAATGTATGACACACTTAGGATACTGGAGACAGACAAGGAATGTGCAGATAAGGTCAGTCAATAAGCTGTAGTATCTTTATTTCTCTATGAAATAATTTTCATCTGAATTTACGGTTACAGTATTGACAATGATAAGGGTGACCATACTTCTATGAAATCTGTTTTAGCCTCCCACTTCTATATAAAGACGATTATCATCTCAGGTTAATAGATATGAACATGAATACTGAAAATTTAGGAACTTTTGCGTCTATGAAACGATTGTGAATATTGTGAGTGGTTCAGTTTCTTCACCAAAGATTCATGCCACAAATTTATTGAATAACCATTGACACAACACTGAATTTTTAAGCCTCCGCTACAACGTAGCCGGAGGCATTATGTTTTCTGGTTGTCCGTCCGTCCGTACGTACGTACGCCCCGACGTACGTCCCGTTCGTGATCGCGTTATCTCAAGAACCAATTGATGGATTACCGCCAAACTCGGGTCATGTATGTATCTTGCAGAGCTAATGAAGTGATTAGATTTTGGGGTCACGAGGTCCAAGGTCAAAGGTCACAAGGCTCATTATGTATGCAAAAATAGCTCGTGATCGCGTTATCTCAAGAACCGATTGATGGATTACCGCCAAACTTGGGTCATGGATGTATCTTGCAGAGCTAATGAACTGATTAGATTTTGGGGTCACGAGGTCAAAGGTCAAAGGTCACAGGGCTCATTATGTATGCAAAAATAGCTTGTGATCGCGTTATCTCAAGAACCGATTGATGGATTACCGCCAAACTTGGGTCATGTATGTATCTTGCAGAGCTAATGAACTGATTAGATTTTGGGGTCACGAGGTCAAAGGTCAAAGGTCACAGGGCTCATTATGTATGCAAAAATAGCTCGTGATCGCGTTATCTCAAGAACCGATTGATGGATTACCGCCAAACTTGGGTTATGTATGTATCTTGCAGAGCTAATCAACTGGTTAGACTTTGGGGTCACGAGGTCAAAGGTCACAGGGCTCGTTATGTATGCAAAATAGCTTGTGATCACATTATCTCAAGAACCGATTGATGGATTACCGCCAAACTTGGGTCATGTATGTATCTTGCAGAGCCAATGAACTGATTAGATTTGGGGTCACGAGGTCAAAGGTCACAGGGCTCATTATGTATCCTAAAATAGCTCGTGATCGCGTTATCATTAGAACCAACAGATGGATTACAATCAAACTTGAATTTTAAAAATTGCTTCCATTTTGGTTTGTAAAATTGCTCTATGGCGGAGGCATCATCGACTGCGCGCAGTTGAAGTTCCATCTAGTTTTATTAGCAATTTTTTTTTCCCACGGAAATGGCCGACCTTACCAGTTCGTGAAAGTTTTATGTTGCGGAAGTTTTTGGTTTTACAGTATTATACAAAATACTCATTTAATGCTTGTCCTTTTTTACTGAAATATGTAGCAAATATATTGTAATTATTCCTGTTCTGCTATTTTCAACATATAAATTTGTCTCCAGCTTGCAGGTTTCCACTGAAATAAATAGCAGTATACTGATCCTTCCTTTACTATTCTTTGAATCAGGTGCAGCATGAAGCAACTAGAATGACAAGAATTCTGACAATCTTGAGAGAGTATATCAGTGAATATGACCTGGACTTTACAGAGGAGAGAACTATTCTACCAATGGCAAGGTGAGTCCTTAGGCAAGGCATCTCAAAAAAATATGAAGTGAAGTCCACCTCGAAATCTTAATATCTCGGTTCATTCGTGTCTCCTTAGATCAAGATTAATAAAGTTCCTAAATATCTTGGTAATGAAGTAATTAAAACCAAGGTCACAACCGGTCTTGCATCTCTCTGTGGCTGATCCTTGGTTGTACTTTGCATAAAATCCATCCGTTGGGAGTAAGGGTTTACACATTTTTTTCAGGCCCACTTTTCAATGCCAAACCTTCCAACCAATGCCGAGTAGATGTGCAGCTCTGTGTACCTCCCTGCAATGGTTGCACTTGTAACCTGTGTTCATCAAAATGCAAGGCCAAATATTTAGATTATTGGACATGTCCAACAGCCTCCTGCGGCCGCTTGCATGCTCTTTCAAATTTTCATATCAGCTGTGGGCTTGTTACAGAGAGAAGCATGGTCAGTTGTGACCTTGGCTGACATCTTTCAAAGTTAGCATTCATAGAGCAAGTTTATAGTGATAAGTGCCTGTAATGGTTTGAACACACTAGAGTAGGGAATGCTCAGTAGGATCAAGCCTGAATCTGATGACTTGCGTAATTATAATATATCCGTAGAGAGCTTTATTGTAGATATATTGATCCAGAATATTATTATTGATTTTTTTTCCCCTTCATTCAGAGCTCACAGGGGCAAGCATGTGACCCTCAATGTGAGGTTTCCCAACCAGGGCAGGCAGGTTGATGACATTGATATCTGGTCTCATACCAATGAATCCTTAGCTTCGGTCAGGAGACAGATCCTTCTCAGGTAAGCCTCCCACGCCCAATATGTGTACTGCTGGGCAGTGTATTGGAGGAATTTAAACATATTTACTCCTGTGCCCTCAACTTTCTTCAACAATTGTTATGAAATGAACAATTCTGCTTACAGTGTGTGTTCTTATTTTAATGTTACATTTGGTATGGAGTATCTTCCGTTGAAATAAACTGTACTATCAAGGTACCTGTTTGTGATTCAGGAAGTTAGATGAAGCGATTCATGGTCAAAACACAATGTTCGATGTTCAAATTCTTGGACAGGATTTGCCCTCCATGACACTGAAGGGGTTAATCAAAAGATGATGTTACATTTGTATTTAGGGCTCTATTTTTTGTGAAGGATGCAAGCTGATTTGACAGTATGCTAGCCCTAAACAGCAAATATAAAGTACAGTCACAACTTTAGCAAACTCCTATATAGAAAGACAACCTGCCCACCAAGACCACTTTTCTTTTCCTTTGAACAGTATATCTCTCTATTAACTTGTACTAAATGAACCTTTACTTAAAGATCACCTGCTTTTGAAGATCACTTTTCCTTACTCCTTTGGACAGTCTTTATATAACATATACATGTTTTACCGTAATAGTTTTGTGTCTTTAACCTCGGTTTCAGAGCGAAAGCCAATTTAGCTACAACACGGTTAGACCTGTACATCAATGGGGAGCTTCTAGACCCAGCGGAAGACAGGCGACTGGTTGGAGACATTCCTCTTAGAGACAGAACAGTGAGTGATGGACAAAATAATTGTCAGGGAGGAGGGAGAAGTGTAATGTAGAGGAAGTAATGTAAATGAAGCATGCGAATCCAAAATAATTCTAGAAGTAAAACAAATTATGAAAAACGAAAATCACCCACTCTTTCCATACTATGTTGTTATGCGTGCTGGTAAACTCGTTCAATGAACTGTCGCACTCAATGTTTTCTAAATTCCTTCGTTCCTTTCTCGATATGCAAATACAATCAAAATGCTACCTGAAATTTACGTTCTTCTTTATAACTGTATTTCTATAATGTTATTTTTGTAACCTTTCCGGGCCATCCCGTTCACTCGAGCAGTTTAAAATAATTCACTTATTTTGTTTTATAATAACGTAAGAAAATTTCTGTATAGCAATATTCTGAAGAATTTCTATGTCAAAGTATACCGTAAATCTCCGTGTATAAGGCGCACTTTTTTTCCGTCGGGAAAAATCAAAAGTCGGGGGTGCGCCTAATACACAGGTACAGGATATTTTGAGTCCTCAAAATGCTACTTTTTAGTGGTTTCGAAAATCTCTGTGTCTCAACATGAATCACATAATGCAAATAAAGAATAGGATCTACTATTTGAAGTTAAACTACGTTCCTAATTTGAAGGGAAGAGAGTTTTTTTTTTCAGTCTCGATAAATTATGCCCCTTCACAAGGCACTTTGCCGGCGAAGCTCTCCGTGTCTCCAGCTCACTCACCTGTATACTGCAGCTCACTTACACGGGGATATCGACTCACCACTGAAATCTAGCCTGTCCAAATTTCGGTTTGGACTCAGGAGGAACATTTTCTGTCATCTTTAGTTTTAAAAACAACATTGTTACAATCTTTTTTACTTTGATTTTTTGACTGAAAAGTCGTAATAAATAAAAGTCCTTCCCAATTCCCTGCATCATGCCTTGGCAACCGGGACTGCACGCTGAAATAAGAGACGAATCTGAGATGGTGTCGGCAAAAAGCAAACCAAAAGGAAAAAAAAAAATTTTTTTTTCCTCAAAAATAGGGGTGCGCCTTATACACAGGTGCGCCTTATACACGGAGATTTACGGTATGATATATTGTGTATGTAAACTTATTTTGATTCTTTGCACGTTTGTAAAATGTGAGCAAAACAAATTTCCAATATTGGACAATAAATTGAAATTGAAGAGTGTCGTAGTTAAGTGGTTGTAATTTAGGATGTTGTATCTTACTATAGATCCTGTCATTTCTTATAGATCCTGTTATTTCTATCTCCTGCAGCTTATAGTAGCTAATCTTTATCAAATGAAGGTCCAACATGCTGCTGTTACCTGATAGTTATCAGACTCCTCACATGGATCTTTGCATCTATTGTAGACCCCATCATTTCCTAGGTCTAATGATTTTAGATGGAAATGAAATATTACATACTATCCTATGTGTCTATCTCCTTGCAGCTCATAACAGCTAAACTGTGTCAGATGGGGTCCAATATGCCATCGTCACCTGATAGTTCATCGGACTCTTCGGGTGGATCACCGCATCATCCTTATGATGGACCCAATGTGGAAGCAGAGAAGTGTCTTCCAGGAGTGGTGAGTTGCCAGCCTCCCTTTCTCTCTCTTTTCTCCCAATCCTCCCCCATATGTGAAATTTTCATGGTTTTATATGATATAGGGAAATTGCCTGATTTCAACAGACCGAATAAAAATATTACACTACGTTTCTGGCCAAGAATCTGTCGGTTTGGAGTCATTCTGAAGTCTGTTTGGCGGTGTGTCTGAGGTTTATTTTAACCTGTTCATGTTCTCTTTCAGCTGATGTCTTTGCAACACACCTATGTAGAGTTCCTGTTCCACCTGTCTGACTTGGGCTGTAATCTCAACATAAGTCCTCTCAGGAACGGGGCTAGAGCGTTACTCAAAATCATGCCAGCAGGTACTGTTCCTTCCAGTGTATCTCTTTGACTTACACTGTAATATTAACCCCTTTCATTCTAGAAATGCAAGATGTACTCATTGAAATGCAATATGTTTTAATAATGGCTGCTTGAGCTATGGGAAAAATGCCCACACTCTGCAAGTGCATTTGGATGTTATATTGGAATGCTACATGAAAATAGTTTCGCCGTTATCAGTTTATTTTTTGTTATCATCAACAGCATCGTCATCATTATCTTCATCTTCATCATCATAATTATTATTTTATTACTTATTGCATTTTGTCCTCTTGTAGATGTGACTATAGTTGACAAACTGATAGAGATTTGCAGGAACAATGCCAAGCTTGGAGAACAGTCGTCTTCTCCTTCCCTTGAATCTCTCTTCTTTGGATCGTCGTCATCTCAGGTTCTCTATCACCTTGAGGTATGTCATTATTTCTCTCTAATTTTGGCTCTTAAATGCTTGTTCAGGTATTACGCAGCATTTTCTTTCTTATGCTTCTGCCCACCGAAGGTGATGCCGGAGCCATTATGTTTTTGGGTTGTACGTCCGTCCGTCCATCCCGCTTTCTCGTTATCGCGATATCTCAAGAACCACTTAAGTTATGAAATATCTAAACATGGTGACAGTATTACTATGGGAAGATGATCCAATTACATTTTGGGGCTAGTAGGTCAAGATTATAGTCGTCAGTTGACATTTGATTATAGACTTTTTGTTTTCAGCGTAATATGTCATGAATAATTTCATCCATTTCCTATACTGAATTTAGGGTGGAGGCATATAGGAGATGCAGTCGCATTTGCCGTTTTACATGTAATTGAATGGCAAGTGATGATTCTAAAAAAGTATCTGCATGCTGCAAAGATCTCATGTGTACTAAGTTATGTGTGTAGTATAAGATATAGAATTTTAAGCGCATTATGGTTAAGTCATAAAAGAATCCGCTTTAACAACGTTTTGTGTGAACAAGCCTTTTAATTTTTATTAAGTTTAATCTTTTTGATGAAACCCTATGCTCACTATGCACATTTTGCCCACAGAGCTTAAGTTGATCTTGACTTTGTTTTTTCTGTCTCCCTGTCATTTTTTATCCTAGGTTGTGTACTCATTACTAATGCCAGCCAGACAGCCGCACAGTGAACCAGCATTTGATTTCCAGGTACATTAATATAAAACTATCGTCTGCTTCAGGGGAAATAGTCAAAACTATTGCCCTGAGAGGATCTTGTAACTGTGCTGTATCCCAAGAAAAGGGTTAGGGGTACAGATCACCAAGGGACTATAGTTTTAACTGTGACCCCCAAAATAAGCTGTCAATAACTGTTTCCTGTAAACAAAAAAAAAGCAATCTATATTTGTTTTGGTGTTAAATTCCTTGATGATGATACATGCTGTTACCTACAGAGGACTGATAAAGGGATATCTGTGTACAACTAGAAGAAATACTCAATTTCTCACTGAAATCTTATTCCTAGTGCAGGTAGTGGTTTTTATAGAGTTTGTGTATTTGAACACATCTTATTAAATAAGTTTTTATCAACTTAAAAAAGTCACCTAAGAATCAGGAATTTTTTGGCCTGAAATTTGTTTGAATCCGAACCACTTGTATTTATTCGCACAAAATTCTCTGGTTTTACAGTTGTAAATATAGAGACACATGCCAATATTTGATGGCTAAATTCTATCTTCTTTACCTCGTCTCTTTTTAGTACAATTTCTTGAAGAGTGGTGGAGTGTCTGGAGTGATGAACATGCTGACAAAGAATAATTTCTTGCCTAATGCTGATATGGAGACGAGGAGGTGAGTGTGTTTGGACAACTTTAATATTACAAAGTACATAAGAAAGCGTCAAATGAAATTATTGTTGAATTAAATTTCAAGTATTTCTTGTAGAGTCTTGATTGGTTCCTCTGAATAGTTTCTAACACAAATTGACTGCTTTCTTTCCTTTTCTTTAATCCGTAGTATCTTTCCTTTAAAGGCATTGTTTAACAATGTTAAATCTGAGATGCATGGCCCTACGTGTTATCAGTGTCTGTGATATGGTGTAATATTGAAGCCCTAAAAAAATTGCGCTTCAAAGTGATTATGAAGTGCCTCAAAAAATTAAAATCTTTGAGTGACAGGTTTTACCATACTCATTTTCCCCAATAGCTAGGAAAACGAATTTTCAAATTTCGATTTCCAATCATAAATATCTTGATAATCAGACAGGCGATCGGCTTGTAAAAGTCATGGGGTTCCTGACTGACTTAAAGGTTTATAATAATCAATGCAGCATGGGCTAAATCCAGGATTTTGTTTCAGAATCTGAGACAAAGTTACCCAATCCGTTTAATCCTTTCTATTTTTTCTGTGGTCTTTCCTGTCTTTTCTTCCCATCTTTTTTACCCTTACTTTCTTCATGGTTTCTTTCCTACTCCATTTTCATCTTTTCTTCTTTCCATCTTATTTTCTTATTTCTTCTTTACATTTCTCATTTTATTTCATTTTCCCCATTCCTTATCTTTACTTTCTTCTTTCTTTCCATCCTCTTTCCTTTGCTGTCTTCAATCATAATTTCCATCTCAATTAAACAAAAATCTTGCTCATCATAAATCTCCATTTAATTTTTGTCTTCTTTCCACCCTGTTTTCATCTTCCCCTTCCGTCTTTCCATCCATTCCTCCGTTCATCAGGTCTGCTCTGCTGATGGTGCTGAAGGTGGGCAAGCTCATGTTCACCACACTGGCCTATGCCCGCATCACGGCGGTAGCCGAGGCCTGCCAGACGGACCCTGCTGGTGGTCCCAGCCAGTCATCCGTCTCCCAGACCACGCACACCCAGGCAGTGGTCCTCCAGCAGGCCATGCAACACATCCCTAACCCTAATGCTGAGTGTGTGCTGAGGAACGTCGCTGTAAGGCTAGGCAGGCAGGCAGCTGAAGAGGTGATTTGGAAATTTCTTTATCGATAACTATGTAGGCAGCTTACTGTCCAGCTATTCATAGTTAGGCTTTCAGAGCTGTGTACTGATGGCATTTATTGTTAGTGTGCATATCCACTTTCTTAGCTTTTTTGTACATTTAGAACGCTTGCCACCTGGAACTATTGCACACTTTACACAAGCTGTGCATGAAAAAAAAGGGGGGGGGGTGGGGTATTTAAATTATGGACTGGCTATTAGGTGCAGAAGTATATTGGAAAAAATTTCCAGGAAGAAAGGATGTAGTGAATGTATGATAATCATAGCCTGCATTCTTAATGAATCACTTCATGAATACATGGCCATCCAAATTTTACGGCAAAATGCTTAAAACAGATAATACTGAAGTGTGTCTTCTCATTGAAGTGCCTTATGATGGCAGCTCTGCTAAAGCCAAGGTAACGATGTGATTGCAGGGCCCTCAGGGATAACAATATTAATACTGATGAGCTTACCCTGGGTAAACAAGACATATTAAAGATAAAGAGCAGTTCTGGTCATGCGATTGCATTGTGAAAGAAACGTTGTGGAATCGATCAGAAAAGGTTGATCATCTAGCATATAAGTATTGGTGTGTACTGCAAGGCTCTGGAATCATCAAAATGATAAGAAATTTGGCCCAGTCTTGGTAAAGTTACAAGCACTGTACACAGAAAGATGTATATGGGACTACGCGACCACGCATGCGATATCTATTTGGTCCCAATAGATATAATAATTTACCAAATATATCAATTAGTAGGCGGTTTCCGGCAAAATTTGTATCATCACGTATTAGTCAAAACATATTCTTTCACATGATTGGTAATGAGAGCTTCCATTTCATTTTTTGAGAGAGGGGCATTTCCAAAACTGGTCTTTACCTTTAATGTTATTATTTGTATTATTATTTTGCAGGCCAAGAGTGATACCCTAGACCTTAGTGTTGTGAAAGCAATCAAGAAGATTGCCTGGTCGGCTGGATGTGGATGCTCACATCTTCTGCATGGCTCAAACGAGGAGGTTCACAAATCGTTTGAAAAGGTCAGTCAATACTTAAACATTATATTGATAGAGTAATTAATGAAACTAAAGACAGCACTTTTAGTGTTCCTTTGATCTAATCAATTGTTGTGTGGCATATTGACAGTTTATGGCTTCGACACGTCTGTCCGTCCGTCCGTCTGAGCTTCTATTCACCCAACAGTGCTCGTGGAAAACAAGAATTTGATTAAAATCATCATCTGGTTAAATCAGATGAGAGCACATTAATCAGTTCAACTCAATGGGTGTTATTCTCGAAAGCGGACTAACTTTAGTCCTTGGTTTAATCCTCCGACTAAGTATGGAATGCCAGGTGTCCATATGAATATATTTTTGAATAATTTGATATGTCCCTAAATTACCATGATAACATAATTATTTCATAGTTATATTGTTGTTTATTAATTACGTTATTACATTTTATTTTAATTTAGTGACAGATTAAATTATTAAAACCATATTCATAAGGACTTGGCATTCCATAATTAGTCGGAGGATTAAACCGTGGACTAAAGTTAGTCCGCTTTCGACAATACCACCTAATTAAATCAGTGGACTCAGCTATATGGGTTTATGTCTTCCTATTGTAGATGATTATCTGTCTCGAAAAATAAGGTCCAAGTATTAAAGATATGCTTTCAGGAGGAAAACTTTAAGAAAAAGCGTAAATTTTGATTTCACTTGTACTCTTTGTTCTTGCCATCAAAACAAAAATGTTTTTAAAAACTTTTTGAAGCGATCTTCTTTCTTAATTAGAAGGCCAGATTTGCCCATTTGCCGAACAGTATGACAGAATGGTAAGCAATGACCATTTAATATTTGCTTTGTTTGCAGGCTGATAGTGGTGAAGCGGATGGAGATGATGCAGCGTTGTGTAGAGAAGCACTGGAGGTGTTGACAGTATGCCTGGCTCTCTGCCCTCAAGCATTGGACGCTCTCAACAAGGACAAGGCCTGGCAATGTTGCATTATAGATCTACTACTTCTAGCTAAAACAAGGTCAGTATTATCATAGTCAATTCCTCTTAAGGGAAATGAAGGTCTTTATAGATAGGTAGTCATTCTATACAGGTTTGTTGCAGGCATTATTTACACTCAGTAAGGCCTGGCAATGTTGCATTATAGATCTGCTACTTCTAGCTAAAACAAGGTCAGTATGAAAGAGAAGGGGGAGTCCTAGTCAAGGTGAAAGATATTTTGTCAGCTATTGGTTCATTTTATCAGTCCCTTTGTGGAAAGATATCATAGTAGCGATGGAAGGTAAATATAACTCCTCTTGCATTGCCCTCATATCCCAAATATAATAAATCATATTTTAAAACTGTGGACCAAACTTTTATGTTAAATGTGTATGTAGTCCCATAAACCAATATCTGTGTGCAGATTCTGTGTCCAAAATTAGTAAAATTTGTTATCACTTTGATGATGTGGAAACCTTGCAATACTTTAATAACATAATCAACTCTTCCCAATAATTTGTAGACAGTTTTTGGCAACCTTGTGACTGTTACTCAACTTTATCTTTAAGACAAAGACGGTGTAGGTCAAGGTGACAGCTAAATGGGAGATTAACATACACATTTTAAGTATTGTAATCCCTCTGTAATCTTGATATAACTCTATTATTGTCTGTTTCAATGTCACCAGGTCTGTACGTGTATCTGCTATGGAGCAGTTTCAGCTAATAGCTACCAAGTGTTCATCAGGGAATCGACCCCTCATCTTCTTCATCACCCTCTGTTTCTCAGTCCTTCAGGTAAGTTCTCTTAGCGTTACGTGGCGGTTGCTATCCAATAACATCCTTGTTCATAACATAGCTGGTGCTATGCCACAAATTCAACTAGAGTCCCTTTATAGGAGAGTAAGGACACTCCATGATCTTTAACACCATTTGATTCCACTATTACGCAGTGTGTTTACTCAGATATGTGGTGAGCACCTGTCTGTGCTCTATCAGTGTCCGCACTTCCAGTCTTTCTAAAAAAAAGGAAATGGTGGAGAATGAGTTTCCCTTTATGGGGAAAGTCAGCGAATTGCATTGGCCTCGAAAAAAAGTAGTCAGTTTCCTATATTTTATCTCCGTCCAAACAGCATGTCCGCAGGGATGATTAGCTATGAAAGCTTTTTAAACAGGTAATAGGTTTAATAATGATTTTGGAATTTCAAACGCCATCAGGAATTGTTTTTATGAAATCCATGGAACCCTGTAGATACCAAGAACCTGACCACATTTTGTATTTCAAAAACAGAAGAAAAATAAAAGGATGTCCATGTTGTAACTCTTTGTAATGGAACTCTTCACTCAACTGTTCAGACACCACAATATTTAAAGGATAAAATGAAAACAAACAACCTTTTTCCTTTTTCTTTGTATATCAGAACAAGACAAAAGAGCATCCAGGATCCTGTAGTGAATACTTCCTGTTGCTATGTCGGTTACTCAACTATGGCTACGTGTCCAACAGCTCCATGCCCAATGCAGAGGCTCTTCTGAACAATGAGATCGATTGGCTAAAGAAAGTTAGGGTGAGTATGATAAAGAGGGCAAAATTGGTTCTACTGCTCTTGCTCCGCAGTTAATTTTCTACTCTACCGAATTCCTTGGATGCAACACACACTATGCATTAGCCTGACCCTTCATCTAACCTTAAACCCAATTCCATCCCTTACCATAAGCCCATATCTTTGAGGAAGTAAAGCCTGGAACAATCGTTGCTGGAGCAAAGCTCACTTGGGTATCACCAATATATTTCAAATAATATTTTGGTGACCTTAGTTTGTGTAGGAGGTGCCATAATATGGTGGATGTCATGCCAATACCTTGGTCCAATCCTTTCTTGATGCTTACATCCTTGGACAAGGTTTTTTATCCTCTCAAGTCCCTCTTGACCTGTACTTGTACTGGGTACCTGACAATAATGGGGTAATGATAATCGCAAGGCCCTTGGGAAGAGCAGTATTAATACTAATGAAGCTACCCAGGGTAAAATCAACCATATTACACTTATTATATTCATTGATATTACTATTATAGGATGAAGTATTGACAACAGGGGAGTGTCTGTGAAGAAATTCTTTGAGGGTCACCAAAGTATTACTAGAGAACTCATGGATGTCGTGACCAGCAGGAATAATAGATTCTCTGTAATATGCTCCTTATGAATATGATTGTCTTATTATTGTTATCGTATCATTCTTGTCATCATCATTGTACTATCATTGATCATTGTCATTATGATCCTATGTACTATTACAGGATGGAGTATTGTCAACAGGAGAGTGTCTGTGTGAAGAGACTCTATTGGAGGGTCACCTAGGTATTACGAGAGAACTCCTGGCTTTCATGACGAGTGAGAAGAAGTTCCAGGTCGGATCCAAGAAAGATGGCTGCCAGCTCATCAAGGTAAGCTAATTTTTCAATTTTTCCCCCAATATTTATCCATTGGTGTATCCAAAGTTTAGTAAAAGGGGGGCTGTAATGTATTTTTGCAGACCTTCTTTGTGAATTCAGACTATTGTGTATGATCCTGCAATCTGATGATGATAACAGAACCATAAAGCAGGGTAAACAGGAACGCAAACTTCATGCCTCCACCACCAACGTGTTGCTGGAAGGATAATTAAAAGGTATTTTGACTTTGCTTTATTTTTTTGCCCAGAAATTTATCATATGAAGTGAAGACATTCTGCACCTTTCTTGAGATAGGAATATGTCAAAGCACTTTTACATCTTTTGTACCTGTTCTGTTCCACATGTTGTAATTATAAGCCATTGAAAGTGCTAGAAAAGTTTGCATAGAAAGCCATTCAGATGTAGTCATTATTGGTAGGTGACAAAGTGTAATTTCTTGTTAGTTTAGAAAACTGACACAGGTGCAGTGTTAAAGCTTAGGCACATACATGAGTTCTTGAAAGCAGTGATCAATCGCTGAAGACAATGTTTGTCCCCCATCATCTCTCTTCAGGAGTTATTGGATGACTTCTTGTTCCCGGCATCAAAGATCGTCGTTCAGACGTTAAAGAACGGAGCGGAGACACCTCTAGACCCCGTCATTCCAGTGTGCACGACCCCACCCACGATAAATGCTGCTTTCGACCTCCTTGTGGCACTATGCATGAACTGTGTGCCAAACCTCAAGCTCGTGACGGATACGCTCACTGACATGTACTATTCTGGTTAGTCTTGTGTACACTTTCATGGTGATCCGACACTTGCTCTGGCAACAATTGCTCCCAACCTTTATTCTTTCAAGTAAATAAGGGTTAGGGTTAGCACTGCAGTTTGGTTTAATGAAGCATGTGTCATACAACAATTGTAGGTTGTTAGAACTGAACTGGGGATGGTATTATTTACATTGGTACAAAGCACTTTGTCTGTTATCTCTAAACAGGACTGTAAATGTGACATGTGCATACTGTGAGATTCACAAAACTTCTGAATGTAATTATGTAACAAAATAGATAAACTTAATTACTTTATTCATAGAATAAAATGAGAAAATGAATTTATTGGGACAATATTTTGTATTTTCCTTTAGTTAATGGAATTGCTGTAATTTTTATATGATGAAGAGTTGACATTTTTGCACTCCATAAATTAATGGACTAACTCCTCTAATTCGTCTAACTAGAGGACTAACTTTAACTCCTCTAAGAGACTAACTCCTCTCCTATGTAAGCCTCAACATACCTATGCAGGATTTAAACCTGGCCTATAGTTTGGCAGCTTTTGAGAATTCAAGGTTTTTTTTCTGTTGTATCTAGCAGGTAATGATGCACCCTTGACGGAATGGGAATATCTCCCTCCTGTTGGTCCAAGACCAAACAAAGGCTTTGTGGGACTGAAGAATGCTGGAGCAACATGCTATATGAACTCAGTCTTACAACAGGTGAGTGAACACAGACAAATTTAGTGGGCAAACTTTCTTTCAATCCTGTGGACTTCCTCAAGCAAAGTAATTTTTCACACATTTTCTTGCTGTTTGCTTTGTTGAGATCACTGTCTGTACTGTAAATATGCAAAAATGTCAGCTTGGACATTAACATTTATCTCACAAATCTGTTATGGGTTACAACATTTTCAATTCCATGCTGCACCTTATATATCTTTAAAAATTGTAGATATACAGAATCTGTATAAAAAGAAAAAAGATCATACCCTTTTAATTTTACAATGTTTATGTCACAAATCCATGCAAGTTTGTTCAGAGATCTATTGATACTTTATTTTTTCAGATATACATGGTTCCTGAGATTAGACGAGCAGTCCTGTCAGCAGAGGGCGCTATCATAGACACAGAGGACGACTTCTACAATGACGAGAAACAAGATAATGAGGTATTCTATTTGTCTTCAAAATTTGTGTCATTTTCAAATTTCTTTTAGGGGCAATAGAGGGATCATCATTGTATATCTCAGATACATGTCACTCAGATTGAATGCAGCCATTAGTCTGTCACTCTTGTAAGAACACAACTGTGCCTACCATTGGGTTACGAGTACATGAACCTATCCTTATCAAAATAGTTTTATGGGACTTTTGTAATTATTGGATAGTAAATTCTTCTCTGAAATTGGCTATCAGTAGGAAGTATTTTCATAGTAAGATATCAAAGGGTGTCCTGTCTCTTATAACATGTGCGAATGGTGCAAGGGTTGTTTTTTGAAGATGATCAAGATGGAAGGCACAATAGTATGAAAATATTGGGTAAGTGATCACAGGTTTTATATACAAGTGTTTTGTTTTCTTTGACAGAGTAACATAGACATTGTAGAATCAGAGGTTGGTAGCTCTGTGATAGAGGAAGGTCCTCCAATGAGCAAACAGGAGGAGACCAAGGAGTACAACCTTGGTGTCTTGAAGCATGTCCAAGCCATCTTTGGTCACTTAGCAGAGAGCAAACTCCAGTACTATGTACCTAGGGGATTCTGGAAGCACTTCAAGTAAGTCACCAAACCAGTCGGGTGTTGTGCATAGCTCTAATAACTACCAAAGCCTTTTGATTTTGAAAATTGCCATTATGAAACTTGACCGATGAAACAGGTGTTAGAGAAACAGTATCATTTGTAGAATTTTGAGTTGTGCGTAACTGTTTATGTTCTTTGTAATGTATTGCAGATCAACACAATTTTTGACATATAAGACTTATCCCCAAAAATGCTCAAATCTTGAGATTGAGTGATTTAAATTTGCAGTTTATAGAGGTGATATAAAATGTTAATTTCATTCTTATTTTTGAATGGACCAGGTAATGAATTTTGAAATGTGGTAGTCCCTCCTTGACTGTGAATTGGGTATTACATTTGTCCCTAAAAAAGAAGGCAAAAATGCATTAGCAATCGATCTATTTAGTGTATTATATTGGATTCTCCTACTTACACCCTTTTGTTGCGTATAAACGTTTATTTCAAACCAAAAGTGTATAGTTGACCCTAAGCCCTGTCTACTGCCATAATCCTATCTGATTTGTGTTCCCATCAGATTGGCTGGCAAGTCTAAACTTAAAAGAAAAGCATAATGCTCTGTCAATACCTTTCTGCTTGCTTCATAACACTCGTTTCCAACAAAAATTGGATACCCTAATTGACCCTAACCCTTGCCTTACCTTGTTTTCCGTACCCTCTCAGATTAGGCGGTGAGCCTGTAAACCTTCGAGAACAGCATGATGCTTTAGAGTTCTTCAACAGTCTGGTAGACAGCCTAGACGAAGCGCTCAAAGCTCATGGAGCCAACGCTGTCTTCGCCAAAGTACTGGGTGGCTCCTATGCTGATCAAATGATATGCAAAGATTGTCCTCATAGGTAAGTCATCCTCATTGGCCAGAATTCATGAAAGTGGTTTATTTTAACCAATCGTTTAAACTCTCCATAAGTGTGGTACATGCATGTCCTCGTGTCTAATGAACAGGCAATATATACGCTTGAGTATGCTTATTTACGCTTGTTTTGTTCAGGGTAAGGTTTGAACCATGTTTTAGACTGGGTTAAATGTAAACCTCTTTTGTGAACGTCATTGTGGTTTGGATAGTATTGTTTGTGCCTGTAAAATGGGGTCTGGCTCAAATGTTTTCTAGGGAGTGGAGAAGATACATACATTGATTGTGTGCAAGCTTGAATGTGATAATCTGTATATAAATCCAGCTCTTAAGATTATTTCCTTTTCTTGATTATTGGTGTGAAAAGTTCCTAAGCCTTTTCAGTGAAGAATGAAAGTGTCTGACTTATGCATAGATGTATTACTCTGTTTAAAAATCACTTTCGAATTTCTATACCCATCACAAACATGATAGTATCATTCCCTGTGTTAAAAGAAAAATTTTCCTCTCATATATTTCTCAGTGCATTTAAGAATATTCACTGTTATTTAAAAATTACTTATTTCAGGTATTCTAGAGAATCAATGTTAATAATGTTTAATGTGGAGATCCGTAACAATATAAACCCCACCACGTTAAAATATTTTGTTTGATTCTATTGTAGGTATTCTAGAGAATCAATGTTTACGACGTTGAACGTGGACATTCGCAACAATCAGAACCTGCTAGACTCCCTGGAGCAGTTTGTCAAGGGAGATTTACTCGAAGGGGACAACGCATATCGATGTGAAAAGTGCAACAAAAAGGTATTTATCTGGTAGAATTATGATGTTGTCTCTGATACTCTGATATTTTTTTATCAGATTGTGGAAATAAACTTGAATTGAATACTTTATAGAGGGAGTCATCCTGTTCTATCGTTTGCCCATACTCTGCCATGTGCACCAAATGTCATTTTCCTGATTTGTACATTTCTTCAAATTTTTGGATACAGTAATCTGGCACAAAGATTTCAATGGCTTGTATTCATAAATGCAGCCCAAGTGTTCACCCTGGCCCTTACACACATTTTCTCTTCATTTAATGATTGGATCTATTTTGTTGTAAAATCGTAATTATGTGTACAGTATATACATTATAAAGAGCTTTATATTTGATGCTCCATAATTCAGTGTACACATTTAAATCAAATTGAATTTTGTAAGAGCCTTTCTAATTTACCTGGGGGTGTTTCATAAAGCTGTTCTTATATATGAAAAGCCAAATGGGATGCTCAATCATTTTTAACTGCATCAACTAAAGTTGAACTGTGCAGATGTAGATTAACTTTCTTATTATAACAAACTTTTTTAATGCTAAGTATATTTTTTTGACATAATTTAATTGAGGTTATTGGAAATACAGTCACACTTTGTTAAAACATCAGGAAAAACTTTGGGCATCCTATCTGGCACTTCATATATAAGTTGTTCGTAAAGTCATGCGTAACTTTACGAACAGCTTTGTGAAACACCCCCAAGTACATAAAGGGTATCAAGGAAGTGTCTAATGGTTATCTTCTTGTTTCTTTACTGTCTGAAGGTGGACACTGTCAAACGCATGTGCATCAAGAGGCTACCAAAGGTCCTTGCAATTCAGCTGAAGAGATTTGACTATGACTGGGAACGGTAAGTCTTAATCACCACATCTCAATTGCATCAATCCATTTTCAAGATTGGGGGAGGAGAATACATCTGAAGCATGTGCTCTCATTCATGTACACTGTTGATAATTTATTTATTATAATAATATGTCCACTTCAATACCTTGTACAAATGTACTCTACTGTGCTTCACAACCAAGATTACAATATGACATTGGCTTTAGGCCAGCTACCATAAGGTACTCTGGCATTCAAGGTGTTTCATCTTACTGGGTAAACAGTTACTTCACCTGGATGGAGACTCGCAAATGTAGATTAATGTCTTGTCAAAGGCAACAGATATTTGAACATAGTACAGTGTGTTTCATTGTAAGTAATGTAGCCACTAGACCACAACACCTCACTCTGTTTAGTGGGGTAGGAGGCATCTTCCCTCAATGAACCCCAAGTTTGATACCCCTGCCTTTCTCCTGCCTTTCTCCTGTGCTGAAGGTTCGACTTTAAAGATTGGGTCATGAAAGAAACTTTTGCCAGTATCTGTATTTGCTCCTTTCTGCAAATTAAGTGAATTGGAATTCCAGCACACCAGGGAGAAGGGTGGGGTCGGCAAGGAAAACAAGAGTATTTGAGCTGTTTGAAATTGTTCTTTGACAATTCCAATGCTGCAATCTGCCATGTGTCTGCAACTTAGTTACATGTATTGACAAACCATTCTCTTTTCTTTTCTCTCTACAGGGAATGTGCAATAAAGTTCAATGACTATTTTGAGTTTCCCAAAGAATTTGACATGGATCCTTACACGGTAGAAGGGCTAGCAAAAATTGAAGGTGAGTCACCATACTGATGAAAGGGAAACTGAAGCAATCATAACGACTTTGTTGAAGTTCAAGAGTGCTAGAGATGTAGCTTGATAGTGTACACAAGTGTAATTGCTAGTAATGATTTATGATGATAAACATTTGTAAGGTGCCATCTATCAAAAACTTATATTCCAAGGTGCAAAAAATAGATAAATGCCATATAAGCAGGTTCTTTTAACAATAGAACATATCAACAGCCTTTTCTCTAAAGCTTCCACATGATGTTACTGAAAGCCTCAATTTGTGAGAATTTGTGAAAATAGGTTGAAAACAGCTTATGTATCCTGTAAGCTCCGTGCTCCATGACAGCTTGTCCTGATATCATAAAGGGATGCAATGTAACACCTAAACCTTCCTTCTTTTTCCATGAAATCTAACTTTTGTGCTTTCATCTTTCTTGACTTCAGGCGAGATCATTGCGGATGATGAGAGGGAGAACAGCGAGGAGGAAGAAGAAGGAAGCTCCAGGAGCACCAAGTATAGATTAGTAGGAGTGGTTGTACATAGTGGGCAGGCCAGCGGAGGTCACTACTATTCATACATCCTACATAGGTAAGAGAATGATATCACTTAGACAAGCATTTACAACTTTACAAGGGTCGAGTCACATTTAAAGGCCCTTATTATAATCTGGGTATAAGCTTGTTATATTGAATAACTTTCTTGGTTTAAAGTTGACTTTAACCCAAGCTGAACCGACCAATGGGTTCAAATTTGAGTACATTACATGCCGCAATGTTAGGATTACCAAATTGACTCCTGATCAACCAATAAGTAGTCATCCATGATTGGATTTGCAATTCACCGAACCAATTAGAAGCAACAAGCTTTAATAATATGTATACAAAAGTTGGTCAATCATAATTGCCAGTTTCTTCTAAAATGTAGTCACACTTTACACATACATTATATGTCATTCTTTCATCATTATTTGTTTTAAATCATTAATTAATTTCTCTTTTTCTTTCGGCTTTCAGGAATGGTGGTGATGGCAACCAGCAGGGTAAATGGTACAAGTTTGACGATGGAGAAGTGACAGAGTGTCGGATGGAAGACGATGAGGTCAGTTGAAGAGAAGTCTTCCCTGAAAATAAATGGTTTTAGTAAAAGGAGATGAATGAGAAAAATGGATAAGTAAATTTTTGAGGCTATAGAGAGTTAAAAATGCAAATACTAATTATCAACATTGATGCACCTTCGAGCACCTCTCCCATTTCCTTTGTACAGAAATTTCCAGATAGTTCCCCTTTTCATGGTTGATGATGAAGATATTTAGTTTTCTCACCGAGATTGTTTGTAAAAACATGTTTAATAATATATGTATTAAAGTACATGAGTTAACGCCCTTCCGGCTCAAAACAGATGTTATCTAGGGCACAGGTATCATGAAACATATATATCCTCCGGTTATGTGTGAATGAGCCGCTCATGATGTTGTAATCTATGTGACGATGATGATTGTAATTATTTCTTCTCCTTGTAGGAGATGAAGAACCAGTGCTTTGGAGGAGAGTTCATGGGTGAGGTCTTTGATCACATGCTCAAGAGGTTAGTATCATGTGACCTCCCATTACTTCCTGCTGTCATAAGAAGTAATTTCCTTCCCCATTTTCCATGAAACAAGGTGTTCTCAGTTGAACAGAGTGTGTTGCAGAGTGTTCTCCTAACATCTTACTTACTTGAGCAATACTCAACCTTTTAAACTCCTCGTCAGTTTCATGAACTCTAGAATAGATTTCTTTCTCATCGCTTTTGCCTCCTGTAATGTAACTCTACTTCTTATTTAAATGACTTTGTTTAACCCTAACAATGCCAGGTTATTTTGGTGCTTTCTCAGCTGGGAACTTGGTCTTGGATGGAGTAAAGGAAAGTTATGAAACTTGGCATCTTGAAGTGAATGAGCCCATGTAGTTTCATATCCATCTCTCTACGGGGTTTAGTGCTACTTAACTATTCATATATTCACATATTGACAATTTACATTGTGTACTATGCATATGGAGAAATGTCCATTGAGACTCATTATCACTTGTAAAGTGTTTTGTTTCTCTCATTCTGCTGATCATGTAAGATGCAGTACACGAGACAGAACAGATGGTGGAATACTCTATGAGAGGATGGACATTACATTTAAGAAACAAGATATCAAAGAGATTACAGTAAAGATAATAAGATACATTTATAAAATCTAATACTATGTTTCTAGGTATAAATTAGACTTGATATCACCTGTATAATGGTTTGCCTCTCTCTCTCTCTCTCTCTCTCTCTCTGCTGATCATGTAGGATGTCATACAGGAGACAGAAGAGATGGTGGAATGCCTACATCTTACTCTATGAGAGGATGGACAATAACAAGAAAGAGCTGGACAAAGAGTTTGAAGGAATCACAATAGGTAAGAATCAATAGTTCACATTGGTATTTCCATCAACCTAACATGCCTTTCACTTGTGTCGTTGTGATATTTTGAGCGGGTAAAGTCTTATGTTAGTTCAAGCCCGACAAAGAACTGAATTTGTACATTGTCTTTCTGTCCTTCTCACTGAATACATCTACAGTGGCATATCATATTTCCAGCCATTACGTGAGCACTGTTTTTTGGAGGGGGGAATGCAAGATCATAAGGTTATCGAGTTGAGGCGAGGGTGTGGGAGCGGATTGTTTTGTTCATCTTCATTTCTCTCAAATTTTTTGTTTTCTTTCTTTCTTTTTTTCCCCATTCGATGAAGGTCTTTTTTTGGGGGGAGGTTTAGGACCATGTGCCCCAGCCTCGGGAGGTCATTTTCTCAGTTACTTGGTTAAAATTTTTGATAAAGCTATCCATAATACCATTACTTTTCTTTGACAAGACAGTCCATATGAAATCATTCTCATTTTGTTAGTCCCCTATTTGCTCTTTATTTCTTCAGCACCCAAGATGCTGTACAAGATGCCTCCGGCCATCCAACGCAGTGTCCGCAAGCAGAACATCCAGTTCATGCACAGCCGCATGCAGTACAGTCCAGAGTACTTCCAGTTCGTCCGGAAGCTGGTCACCTGTAACGCAGGCCTCTTCAGTCCCCCACAGGGTCAGGAACTGCAGCTGGTAAGTCCCTTGGATAGGATGTACAGCTGTAGATTCTGTTGTTGGTTATCTGATGAAATAGTAGGCAGTGAATTCTAACTTTTTGTTTAACTGCAGAATACCCAGCATGATATTTCAGGGTTATGGATATTCATGTGGTGGTGTATTCTGCAGTTTTTCCATGCTTTTGAAACTCTCTTTGCTTCTTTTTTTCTTTAAAATAAAAAAACCTGTCTTTTATGTGACCTGACATGTACTCCTTAGACATTTGCTCAATGCTGCATAAATTCATCAGAGATATAGGCTTATGGCAGGGATTGCAGTTTGGTTTTTGCTACGGTTTAGCATTAGGATTAGTGCTTTCCCCAGGGTTAAAGTTGGGAATTTGGTTAGTGTAGGAAATTGGCCTTGGAGCTGTCATCACTGGAGCTTTCGTCGTACAACCATTTTTTTAGTGAACATATTAAATTCATCTGTTGTGCTTGCTTACTTTTGCAGACGACCGAGTCAGAAGAACTGGCCATGCTTAGTATTCAGCTTGCTTCAAGGTTCCTCTTCACTGTTGGACTTCATACCAAGAAGACACTCAGGTATGTATTCATAATGGGCCGGTCACACCCTTACAATGATGATAACAATACGAAGTTCCCTAATCCCTTCTCTTTTTACTTAGAAAATGCACTGGAAATTATTCATCTCAGTCATGAAAGATAATGAACAGTAGTGGAATTGAAAAATGGGAATGAAACTTCTTATGTATTGTCTCAAAGTGTTCTGCGTGTACCAAAACATACATGTACGAGATATTTGTTCATGATTTCTGTTGAACTTTTATAAATATCTGGAAAGAATCACCAGATCTCGACTACACAGAGCCCTACGCTACAACCCTTCTTATCCCACTGTGTCTCTGCTCAGTAATATCAGGGATCTGTACACCATTATGGACATGCAGCCTAATATAGGTTCCCCACATGTCTAATGCATGATAACATTGTTGGAATTGAAATGGTGGGTCATGCATATAAATTGTTTCTACCGCTCATTTGTTTGATATTTCACTTGAGGAGAAAATGAAAATTCTCAGCAGTTTAGTTTGGTGGTATTTTGCTATTATCAACTAAAATCAGAGAAATCTTATGAAAATTTTGTTTTTTTGTATTGACCAAAAGTTGATATTTGATATAATTTTTGAATGATCTTTTACAGAGGTCCAGCCAATGACTGGTATGATGCCCTCTACATTCTGTTGAGGGTTAGTAAGATGGTACGAAGATGGTTTGCTCAGAACATGCTCTTCTCAGAACCTGCCAGGTTCTCAGAGTATCTACTAGACTGTCCCAGCTCAGAGGTGAGTTCAAGAAGCATTTCTCTCTCCCCTCTTCCCCCTTTTCTCTTTTTGTTTTGGTTTTCTCTTGATTTTCTGTCTCTTCTTCTCTCTCATCTCCACCTGAGTTCAGGAAATGGCCATTACCTTGCTTTGTCTTTCTCTTTCTCCTCCCCTCTCATCATCCTCTCTCTCTCTCTCTCTCTCTCTCTCTCTCCCAGCTCTGACCCGAGTTCAAGACAAGACCCCAATAATGACTTTTAAGTTGATTTCTTGAAAGTCTTTGTGATTGTGTCAGAGATGCCAGCTGTTCCGTTTTTGCCGTATTTGTTCCGTTTTTTTTGCTATGAATATGGCAGTACATTTTTTGTATGTTTTTTTTTTATGCCTCCGCTACAACGTAGCCGGAGGCATTATGTTTTCTGGTTGTCCGTCCGTCCGTCCGTCCGTACGTGCGTGCGTGCGCACGTCCCGTTCGTGATCGCGTTATCTCAAGAACCAATTGATGGATTACCGCCAAACTCGGGTCATGTATGTATCTTGCAGAGCTAATGAAGTGATTAGATTTTGGGGTCACGAGGTCCAAGGTCAAAGGTCACAAGGCTCATTATGTATGCAAAAATAGCTCGTGATCGCGTTATCTCAAGAACCGATTGATGGATTACCGCCAAACTTGGGTCATGTATGTATCTTGCAGAGCTAATGAACTGATTAGATTTTGGGGTCACGAGGTCAAAGGTCAAAGGTCACAGGGCTCATTGTGTATGCAAAAATAGCTTGTGATCGCGTTATCTCAAGAACCGATTGATGGATTACCGCCAAACTTGGGTCATGTATGTATCTTGCAGAGCTAATGAACTGATTAGATTTTGGGGTCACGAGGTCAAAGGTCAAAGGTCACAGGGCTCATTATGTATGCAAAAATAGCTCGTGATCGCGTTATCTCAAGAACCGATTGATGGATTACCGCCAAACTTGGGTTATGTATGTATCTTGCAGAGCTAATCAACTGGTTAGATTTTGGGGTCACGAGGTCAAAGGTCACAGGGCTCGTTATGTATGCAAAATAGCTTGTGATCACATTATCTCAAGAACCGATTGATGGATTACCGCCAAACTTGGGTCATGTATGTATCTTGCAGAGCCAATGAACTGATTAGATTTGGGGTCACGAGGTCAAAGGTCACAGGGCTCATTATGTATCCTAAAATAGCTCGTGATCGCGTTATCATTAGAACCAACAGATGGATTACAATCAAACTTGAATTTTAAAAATTGCTTCCATTTTGGTTTGTAAAATTGCTCTATGGCGGAGGCATCATCGACTGCGCGCAGTTGAAGTTCCATCTAGTTTTTTTTTAAATTGACGTTTTTCTTAATTTCCGATCATGGGCTTTGTGTCGTATGTGTATTATGCACCTATGTCTTCAAAACAATGCACGCAGGAGGGTGATACGGGGCTCCAAACTGCGCACGTTGCGAACAACCCACATGTATTGTATGCACGTCGCGCTCCGATCCGGGTACGTATACGTGGTACCGCCGTCGCCTATTTTTTCGCAGCTGCTCGATTGGGCGATATGTTAAGGTGAGAGATTTAAAAAAAAAAAAAATGTTTTTTTCCTTTTAAGAATCTTTTTTTTGTTGATGAAGGTTAGCATCTCTGTTGTGTTGATATAAAAGTGAACCATTCCTTTCATCTTTCTTCTCTCTCTCCCTTCCCTCCTTTAGGTGAGGAATGCATTTGCCAAAGTGATTGTCATCCTAGCTCACTTCTCACAGCAAGACGGAGCATTCCAATCATCCTTGCAAGGTAATTATTGGAAATAATAAGATGTTATCAGTGCTATTTTCAATAAAACAGAGATATCTTTGAAAATGGCACTGATAACTGAGGATAAGATGTGGATTAGGAAGAAGGTCATAGATTAATGTATGTAGTCATCAAAAAGTCACGGAAAAGTCACAATTTTTTGTTGTTGTAGGAAATGCAGGAACCCTGAATTCAAATGTATGATTAAAAAGGCATATTAATAGGACAGGAGAAATGATAATAATTCACAGCATTTATGTGGCACCATATTTCTGTATAAGGTGCTGGCACAACCAGACCGTTCAATGCATATAAACACAGTTTAAACCCCACCGATACAAGAAGTAAACATTTCTTTCTTGCAATTACAGGATCAACGTCACCAGATAGCTCGACAACGCTAAGCAATCACCTCTTGAGGGCGGTACTAGATCTACTGAAGAAGGAGGTGTCGGAACACGGTAGACACCTGACGCAGTACTTTCAACTGTTCCAGATGTATGCCAATCTTGGAGTTGTTGAGGTAAGTAAACATAGTGATCATTCGCTCTGGTGACGATTGTTCCTAACCTTATTTTGTCAAATTTTAAGGGTTAGGGTTGTAATTAGGTATTTGGTCGGGTTTAAGGTTAGGGTTAAGATTAGGTCGTGCAATCTTTGGTTCGTGGTTGAAGTGAAGAATTCAGTTAGTAATTGTGGCCAGAGCTATTACAACATAGTAATCATATATCAATTGCAGTCAAGGTTGATTCATTGCAAAGGGTCACAGAAATATATTTCCAAAGTGGCCCAAAATGTCCATGGATGCTTAAATTTTTTAATTTTTTTCTTTTATACATCTGTTTGTAGGAATAGTATGCCTGCAATTTCTTGTGTTGAATGACTATATGTGTAAAGAGGCCATTTCGATTAATATTTTAGATTTATATATTTATGTTTTTGTTTATACTTTGTTCACCTTATTGCAGAGAACACAACTTCTGAAGTTGAATGTTCCTGCAACCTTCATGCTAGTAGCCCTAGATGAGGGTCCTGGCCCACCCATCAAGTACCAGTACGCTGAGCTGAGCAAGCTCTACTCCGTGGTCTCCCTTCTCATCAGATGCTGTGATGTCACCTCCAGGACAAAGTCATCAATGGCGGTAAGTGCATCAGCTTCTCAACCCAAGTGTTGTAAGTGGCTATCTGGTATGAATGATTTCTAATTCATTGCATACTTTGTGTGCCAAGAAAGGAGGAAGTAGAGCCATGATGATAGTTTAGTGAAGGCTCTTAACTGTCGTACGAAAGGTCCTGGGTTTGATCTGTATTTACATCAATGGATACGGTGTTTCACCCATGTTTGTTTCTCTTGATCTGTGTATACTGGAGTAATGCAGTAAACCCAGATATAAGATGACTCGAGGGACATACGAAAAGTGGTTTTTAGGTAGGTAGTCTTATGTTATGTAGGTAGTCTTATATTATGTACAGGTTTCCTTAATATATGCTTCATTATGACAGAGTGTTCAAAGGAAACCAAAAGATGTGGTCTTTATAGACTGGTGGTCTTTGTATACAGATGGCCACTAAAGCTGGTTTGACTGAAATTGCAAGGTCCCCTGGACGTCAGTTATCCTGGGTAAATAAGACGATATCATTATTTTGCTTTCTATTGATAATAATGGACTGTCATCATCATTCCTGTTTGCTTATCTATACAGGGTGTGAATCCTCTACCCAACCCTCATGGTGATCACATGTGCTCAAAGCCTATCATGCCCATCCAGGCACAGGTAGCAGACCTTCTCTTCTCACGAGGGGCGTACATCAAGAAACTCATCGAGGACTGCAATAACTCAGAGGAGACGCCCAAGCTTCTCAAAGTAAGTATTTGATGGCAATGATGTTGGGTAAAGCACTCTGCATGCCAGAGAATTTTGGATAGTTGAGTTTACTTGCCTGAAGAGTTGATACAAGGTTTATTTAATGTTGCTTTTATGTAGTGGATATCAGTAAAACAAAGAAAATCCTCCTGATATTTGAAGATAAAAATCTTAGTGGAAAGAAATATTGGAATATGGTAAGTCAATGATGTAGAGACCAGGGCCAACCCAGATGCATTTGACTAAGGCTTTCATCTTTAATAGCTTAGTATCTGATGAGATTTAACCCTAAAAGGCCTGCATATTTTAGTGGACTGTCAGCTGGATAGGAACATTCATTTTATTTTCATGAGCAAATCTCATTTTACTTTCTGTTTCCTTCCTTGTCCTCTCCCTATGTAGTTCTGCAGCTGGGAGAACCCGAACTTCACCCTGGTGGTCCTAGGTGAACTCCTGTGGCAGGTGGCCTACTCATACACCTATGAGCTCAGACCTTACATGGACCTTCTACTACAGATCCTCCTCCTCCAAGACTCCTGGCAGAACCATCGCATCCTCAATGCCCTAAAAGGTCAGGAGTCATCTGCTTTCTTTCTTATTTCTGCAAAGCCTATGGAGGTTCAGAATATCCCGTCTAAGGACTAAATTGAATCAGATTTGCACCCTCAAATGGCATCAATCATATTTATATTTTACTCTTACATTCCTTGACCTTTATGAATGACAATTACAAAGTATACTTTAAAAAAATGTCATTTTGTATATTTCAGAGAAATGACATTCAGATAGATATGGAAATTAAAATGAACTTAATCTTACTGAGGTCATGAATAATGTTATGAATTTGAATATTAAACATTTTAGAGCATTGTGAGCTTTCTGGGCTCTGACCTTGATTGATAAAGGGTTACGGATGCTGTTGGGTTTTGGATAGGGTTCAGGGTTCAGCATAAGGGTTAAGGCTAACGTTTATCCAGGGTAAAAGTTTTTATTGTAGAAAGCATTGGCAGTGAGCAGTTGTCACTGGAGCATGTGTTTGTTGATCAATGTGTTTCTCTCTTTTCATATCAGGAATCCCAGATGATCGCGACGGTCTTTTTGACACGATCCAGCGGTCAAAGACACACTACCAGAAGCGAGCGTACCAATGCATCAAGTGTATGGTGGCGCTCTTCAGTAACTGTGAGGCAGCGCACAGACTGCTTCAGTCGCACGGTGATCTCAAGCGAAAGTGGAACTGGGCAGTGGAATGGCTAGGAGATGAACTGGATAGGGTAGGTCATGACTGGATAGCTTTATCAAGGGCGTTTTGGAAATTCTACAGTTTTGATTTTGTCCGAACCTGGCCTGAGCAAAATGTCACAGAAAATTGAGAGAATTTTTTGTTTGCCTCTGTGTATAGGATATATTGAATGCAGTATAATCTTTTGATCTTCCTCTTAAACACTACTGGAATTAAAGTATATGGGCTTAAAGCGAAGGTTGAGTTCTGGGGAGAGGTGAAAAATAATTTGTGAGCGTTATCATTGTTATTATGCAAGTGTTGAAGAACATCAGAGAAAAAATCTTCCCTGAAAAGCATGGCTCTTCAAATGCCTCCATATTCTAAATATGATAAGTAACAGCTTAAAAATAAGGCCCGATTTCTATGACACATGTTTGTGTAGTCCCATATACATCTTTCTGTGTACTGTACTTGCTAATTTACCAAGACTGGGCCAAATTTCTTATCATTTTGATGACTCCAGAACCTTGCAGTACACACCATTACTTATATGCTACTTTTTCTAATCGATTCCACACCATTTCTTTCACAATGCAATCACATGACCAGAACTCAACTATATCTTTAACTCTAGTTTACCCCATCATGCATTAGTCCATAATATTAGGATATGGGTAGGGTCAGGGTCAGGGTCAGGGTCAGGTTTAGGATATAGAGTTAGGGTTATGCACTTGTATTTGGGTATTCTGCAGTTGTTTTAATGTATGATAATTTTACAAATTTTGTATTGTCTTTTCTTGGCTATGAACAGAGACCATACTCTGGCAACACGCAGTATACATACAACAGCTGGTCTCCACCTGCACAGAGCAACGAGATCTCCAATGGATACTTCCTAGAGAGATCCCACAGTGCTCGCATCACATTAGAGAAGGCTTGCCAACTCTGTCCTGAGGAGGTGAGTGAAGGATAGTGCCAGACCAAGGCTGGTGCTCCGACATATGCTCTGGTGACAATTTCTCTGGGCTTTATTTCATCAAAGATATAGGGGTCAGATTGCAATTGGGTTTTAGATCAGGTTTAGAAATTACGGTAAGGTATGGCGTTTAGTCCAGGGTTGAAGTTAATAATTTGGTTAGTAAAGGATATTGACTGCAGAGCAATTATCACAGTATCATGGATCTTACAACCTAAGGACTCTGTTAATAAAGTTTGTAAATAACATCTGCTGTATCTTGCTGAAAATCTCAAACATTGAAAAGCACTATAAACAGATGTTATTCGTGGGACTACACACCATGTGGCATCAAAATTTGGTTTTAGTTTTAGATTAATTCTAGTTTTATTTGTAATATGAAGATATTTCTAGAGCAGTCATTTTCTTGTGATATTATTACAATGGTGTTCTTCCACTCAGGAATGCAAGGAATGCAAAAACTCAAGAATTATATTTCATATTTACCAACACTCGACCTTTTCTATAATGTATCTATGCAACCATAGGAACCCGATGAACCTGAGATGATGGATGAACATGAGGGTTCAGACCCCCAGGACGAAGCCCCCGTCCCTTCAACCTATCCACAATCACTACCACACCTACAGACAGCTCCCAACAATCAGCAACAGCAGCAATCTAGTCCACCACCTTCATCATCGTCGTCCACGTCGTCATCGCAGCCACAGTCACAGCAGCAGCCGCCTGTCACAGCACAAGTAAGTGATGGATTGAAAGTCGATCATTTGTTGTGTTTGTTTGAAATGAGCTTTTGCAGGGGGTCATTTCTTTTTGATTCATCTATTAAATTTATTTATGGAAATTGGAGTGGGATATAAACAAGCAATATAGAAATAGAACAACAACAACAGTAATAAGAAGAAGAAAAAAAACAGTGATAAGAGAAATATATATATATATATGTAAATGATAGATGCATGTAAACAGAACTTAGATTTTCAGAATTACTCACACACTAAATGTTTGGTATTCCTCAGCTATCATCTTTCTGCCGAGCACACAAGTCTGTCTGCTCTCGCATTTAAAAATAGATGAGTGGTAAATTTGCTTTCTTAGTTCATATTTTCGTCTTATGAACAATATATTGTAAAACAAACAACTGATATAAAATATATATTTTCATACTGGTAGATGACATTTCATGATATTTTGATTTAGATTGGTGATAGTTTTCTATCTGTGTTTGGATTCTTTCTGTCTTCAGAACAGCCAGATGCAGCCACAAGTGCCCAACAACCAGCAACCAGCCCACGACACTCCCAACCTCAGGCCAGGTGGGTAGCCTCCACAAGCACCCTAACACCATCAACAACACCCTGCATAGCCCAGAGCAGGGGGGCACCACCAGTCCTACCACCACTACCCCTGCACTTAACCCGCCAACCAGCCCACCGGAGGAGCAACTAGATGAGAAGACAGAAGGTGGCAACAACAAGGAGACTTAGTTGGTGAGCCAGAGAGGGCGCTGCTTTTACATAGCAATGGCAGCAAAATCCCTTGAGGACTTTGTGGAAGACTTTCTTTTGGTCAAGGATTGAGTAACGATGTTTCTGTTATATGGCATCTACAAATCCCTTGGAGGAACCTTTGATGGTTTGGCAATGTTCTACAGAGCACTTAGCGGATATTGGTGTATCCTTTGAGGAACACTTTTCTTTGGTCAAAGACCAAGTGAGGATGCTTCGTTTGCATGGCATCTACAAATTCCCAAGAGGAACTTCATGATTTATCAATGTTCTAAAGAGCACTTTGTGGATATTGTATCCTTTGTTGAGGAAAAAGTGAGGATGCTTCCTTTGCATGGCACCTGCACATCTTCTAGAGGAACTTACAAAGATTTAGCCATGTTCTAAGAGCGGTTAGTGGATATTATTCTATTCCAGCTGAACTCTTCACCAAAAAGGAAACCCCTGGTCGCATTGTTCTTTTTGCTTGGATTCATTGCAATGCTGAGGATCGTCAAAAGATAAGTGTATGGGAGAAAGGGATAAGTATTTGGAGATAGCAACAGTTCTGTACAAGTTTCATCGATAGAGGAGAACTGATTTTTTTAAACAGCTTCCTTGCTGTTGGTATCTGAACCAATGTGTAACTCCTACAGTTTAAATTGATTGCAGATCACTTTCATATGGCATAGTGAACATAGTATGAATGATTTACATAGGCTTGTAAAGGTATGTTAAGAGACAATGTGATTAAATTTCAAGTTGCAGAGGATATTCTTAAAGTGACTCTTTATCATATAGCAGAAAAGACAACCCATGGCTTACAGGAACTCTGTGGTTTTTGTATTTAGCCTAGGGAAATCAGAGAAATTCAGTAGTCCACATGTTTACCCATTGCCCACAGGAACTGGGTGTGTCCTATATGTAAGCTTAGGGAAATGAGGCAATTCAGAAGCCAACTGGCTTATGTTCTCTGATGTTGCACTGCTATTCAGTACACTAATCTTTCATTAGACAGTGAAATAAAGGAATTTTGGGTTGAAAAGCCTGTGGGAGGTAGGATGTCTGGGCATAAATATACAATAGTCTTTATAAAGAGAGGAGTGGAGTTAGACTTTAGAAATGCAAGCATGTAGAAAATAGGACTTTCCCTGTGATGTTGCAAAGATTTTCTTGAAATCTAGGGTTTGTTCCAACACAAAGCAGTAAAACACCTCGCAAAGACCATGGTAAAATGAAAAGCACTTGATATCTATATTATCTCTACCTTTTCCATATGGAGGGGCTATTTTGGTGGGGTAAAAATGTCTTGCCCTGTATGTAGTTACTAATCTGTATGTTAAACATATTAGTATATGTATGATATAGACAACAGTGGTGCACATTGTGTGTGATATGGTCTGTTGAGAGCCAGAAGGTCGTTGACTCTCTGTAAACGTGTAAGTTAATGCCCTTCTGTCAATGTCATTTTACTGCTGGGGTGTTTGTGTGGAAGTTTACTGCCTCTGAATAGACAAAAATAACCTTTCTACACTGAAGGTTTCTAAACCACTAAGCTGGGAGGTAACTATGGATGATGCCTGATAGAAATGCATATTGATGTACTTTAAAATGTGTCTGATAGGTAAAGGTGGATGTATATTTGTGCAAGATATCCCATAGATGGAGAAGATTGGATTAAGCAGCTGTTTTAATGCGCAGCTTAATACTGTTTTGGAGCTTCCCCTGTTAATTTTCAACACTTGTCATCAGTCATTGAGACTATTGTTGATTATTCATGGATTTTGAGAAGACCATCCCATCTGGGCCCCATTTCATGAAATTCATTTTGAATAACAACTTCTACTTTTCTTTGACAAATCTGCCCATAAGACACAAAATGAGACAATGCCAATCCCCTTCTCATTTAACCGTGGATTCCATTTTCAATATCTCCAAGCTATGTGTATGAGTTGATGCAGAGATTGGGATTCCGTACAGACAAGCATGCAAGCACAATGCGACTTGTTACCCATTACGTTCAAACAAATCGCTCCTGGTTTTACAAACCAGTGTACATGCCAAGGTATCAGAACAGGAGATATATCAGTTTGCAAGACTCTTAAATTAATGAGTTACAGCATCGTGCATGGTCGAATTGAGGGAAATGTAGAAAGAGGAGATTCTGGGAATGAATATGGCATTGCTCTGCGATATTCAGGGAGATGTTTTTTTATTTTAACTATGATTCAATTTGTATATGATGTGATTGATTACAGTGTACATGAAATATATGGATTTGTTAAATTAATGAAGCAGTAACTTTCATATAGTACATTCTGTCTAGATGTGATGGAGGTTACGAGAATGTAATGAAACTTGAGTTTTAAATTGGCAACGTATCTTTCAAGAATGCAAACGCTTAGAAAACTTGCATGAACATAATTATCGCGAGAGCATCTATTTAACCTTAAAGCACTATGTGTCTGTGCCCTTAAGAAATGACGTCATGTATCGCTCTAAAGCTTGTTGTAGTATGTGTCCAAAGTTTGTGGGTAGTCGTACACTGTTGAGCTGTGTTGAGAATATAAAGCACCTCTCTCTCTCTTGAAACAAGTTGAGGATTTTGTGCCGTTTTAAGTTCATCCATCTGACGGATAATTTGTGTTTTTTTTGTGTGTCATTTTTATTGTGTTGGTTGATACTTGCAAATGATATGCAATGAGACTGGTTTTGTTTTTATATAGATTTGATCTTTAGCTGTTTATTTGTTTGTCTGTAAATATGCAATTATCTTTGATACAGAACAGAGTTGATTTAATTAAATATCTATTTCTGCCTCCCTATATCTCTATTCCCCCCCCCCTCCCCTCTCTCTTTCTATGTCTGTTTGTTCGTCTCTCACTCGCTCTCTGTCTGTCTCTCTCGCTATCTCTCTCACTCTCCCTTAGCCTCTATGTCTCATTGTATGTTCTCACATGTGTCAATTCTCTGATTCTACAACTGTTTTTCCCCATTCTTTGTCTCTCCCTTTCTTTCCATCTCCCTCTCCTCCTTCACCCCCTCCCCCTCCCTCCCTCTCTCTCTCACACTTTTTCTCTCCCCTCTCTCTTTTTTTGCCATACAACAATCACATTTGCAGTTCTTGTTGTTGATGCCACAGTTGATTAACTTTATTTAAGTTGATACAATTTTGATGAAGGATGTATAAACATTTAGTACATCATATGTTTATTTATATTGATTTAATGTATCTACCGGTATCTTAAATGATTATGTGTACAGGCCTAAGAACTGATGATAAATTTTTAATTTTTGTTGCTTTTTTCCCCCAGAGACTTTAATTTTTAAGAGTCATCCACATCGATGCTGGTATTTAAAATACATATTTCCATAGAAAATTTTCCCCTCACTATTTAGTCGTTCTGAGCCTGTGCATGGAAAATACTTTTCCAATCATTAACATTCAAGTCAGTCTAGAAGTCTAACAGGAAATAACCAACTTTAGTCTTATAGGAGTAGTCTCCACTCTATATGTACTTGGGGAAGGTCAACAAAGACCATTATTATAATATACTTCCCAATACAGATGTTTTATTTTTTTACTAAAACTACTGCATTTAGAAGTGGGAAAAGGGTTTGTCCTATTTCATTTCACCCCATCTTTTTTTCAAATCAAGAAAAGATTGAGCTATGTGTGAGCTAAATCTGTGTCTGTCATTGTTATGTAAAAAAAAATATATTGGAGCCATAATATGATAATATGAAATAGGTATACTCGTAAATATTTGTCTTAATTAATTGTGAGAGGTAGGTTGTTTGTGAAATTGTATTCACAGCGTTTGACTGTGCACATTCTCACAAAGAAATACGTCATTGAATGGAAATTCCCCTCGATGTTCAAAATGCATATAAACTATAAATACTATGTTTGATTCTGTTCATATTATTTAAATTCATCTATTCCAAGAAGTATTGTGTTTTTTATGTGTTTTTTCCTCAATGGATTTCTATGTACCCAGCGCATGTAAAACTACCGTTGATATATTTAAAAATCGTTACATTTCGATGTGATTACGAGGACTTATTTGATAATGGAGTGTGTTTTTGCTATTAAAAAAAATGGAAGAGACACTGTAAAATTGATGGAAGAGACATTGTAAAATTGATGACAGATATTTTGCACCGATTAGGTTTCTATTGTGTTTTAGATAGTCACAAATGAATATAAGGATTTAAGCAGTGTGAAAGGATGTATGTATGTATGTATGTACTTAACATGTACTATCACTGTATGTCTTTAAATATTAAGTAGATAAATAAGAATGAGCCATCGGTCCATTATATTGTGGATTTCTTAGGCATGTAAAGTAATATGATTCTCCAAGCTTTTATAGGCTTGCTCTGTGTTTACATTTAATCATATTATGTAAAGAGAGAATGATGTAAGAATGAATTCTGAGCCATTTTTGCTTCACAATTGTTGGCTTATGAGATATATTGTGACACTAAGTGCTGTTTTTTTTCTTCTTTTTTTTTGTTTCATCTGGAAAGAGCAAGTTTCAATGAGGAATAAATGATAGCTTAAGATATTAAATCACTGGTGCATTGTTTTGATATGTTAGTCAATAATGCTGCTTGAATGTTCAGATAAAAAAGTGTTATGAATTTCATAGTGAGGAGTACAGAATATGTTTTAATTTATAAAGGATTGTCAGAAAGTGGGGGAGGGGCGAGGTGAAGAGAAATGTTTTGAAAATCGTAACAGTTTTGATCTCTACGTACCATAAAGAGGGTGCAGCTAATACCTTTCTTTAGCCATGTGAATCTACCCTTGGAGAGGTAGTAGAGGAGGACGACGACGAGGAGAAGGAGAAGGAGAAGGAGGAGGAGGAGGAGGAGGAGGAGAAGGAGAAGAAGGAGGAGGAGGAGAGAGAGAGAGAGAGAGAGAGGGGGAATGGGAGAAATCGTAAAGAATTTGGTCGCTTGGTTGGAAGTGGATTTTTGTAAACAATACTTTATGGGGTTGTGTAAATCAAACCTAAGAAGAAATAATCGTGATCGCCACAAAATTGAATGTAGCTAGTAATCACATGTATCTTTATTATTTACTACGAAACAGAAGGCTGTCTCTTTGACTTAATACACATTTCATTGACTTCCTCGGATTTCTTTTTTTGTTTACTTCTAGAGACAGACAATGTACAAATTAAATTTTCTCACCGGTAAAGAATTTGACGAACTAATGAGTTACATCAAAGAAAGAAAGAACACATTTGTTAAAATTATCCTTAAAAGAACACTTCAAAAACGATACTATCCACAAGCTCCCATTTTAACGATAACATGATTATACAGTGTGAGTCAAAGAAAGTTTACACCTAGAAAATGGCTAATTATTATTAAAAAATCATCTATCAACAGTAAATTATTATACATCTTATGAAAGAGTGTTTTATCCCAAATCATTTGTTATCATTTGTGTGTGGTATGTATTTACGCTTGGATGAACAGGAGGCATTGTTTAATAAAGAGAGTGCAAAAATCGTCCTGCGCCAATTATGCTTATGAGATGTTTGAATAAAACAATTGGGATTTTGGTATTAATTCAGTCTTTGCAGATCCAAATAACATCCTTAACAAAATTAATCATGCCACACATATCAAATATCAAATAACATTCGTGTGCGCGCGCGTGTGTGTGTGTGTGTGTTACTTTGCTTCTGCAAAAAGTATATGCAATGCATCTCGTTTGATACATTCAAGTCATTCTCTCAATTTAATACTTCTGCGCAAGTCGATTTTTGCACTCTCGCAAACAATGCCTCCTGTTCATCCAAGCGTGAACACATACCACACAAAAATGATACCAAACGATTCAGGATATAACACTCTTTCAAAACATGTATGATAACCTTTCGTTTATAGCTGACTTTAAAAATAATGACGATATTCTGAGTTTAAACTTTTTTTTTGACTCACACGGTATACAAGGTTCGTTTATTTGTAGTTGTGAATTATGTTACATTTTTATTCCGATTCATTCACATATACATGTACTATGACCATTGGGCTTTTGTATTTCATGCATGCAAGCACATGTGTACATTTTAAAAACCATTGTCCATTTCAACTCCAACACTGACCCAATCTCCAAACTTAAAACTAGTGGAAAAGACGCTAAATTGCTACTCTTACACGTATTATAATACTAGTTTTTGACAGAAATCGAGCCTGACGATGCAAGTGAGATCTCCATTTCGAATTCAAGTAGGAAGATCAAATTGGATATATCTTTATTTTAACAAGACTTTCCCCTGCTCAGTTGCTCATTGATAAATTTAAAGAAGCGGTGTCTTTGATCTGCCATTGCTGCAAAGCCGACAACCGTAATAACAACTTGATTCACGGTGGTGTAATCAAATTAGGCTGAAAGAAAAGATCATCTTACTGGCACATATTGTCGTTGTACAGTCAAACCTGTTTATTGAGGCCACCCAAAGGAAACAGAGAAAGAGGTCACTGTAGACAGGTAGCATTTCACAGGTTTTTATACAATTCGCATTTTTTCTCGAGAAAGATATATAGTCTATAGTCTTCATAGAAGGGGGGATAGAAGGAGGCCACTAAGACAGGTAACTTGAATTCTCACAGTTGGAGATTGACGCCAGTTCGTTATTTGGTTCGTGTTGATTTGTCAAATCTACAACCAACCAACCAAATAAACAAAAATAATCAAACAAGCAAAGGAATAAAGATTTTTGTTGTTATATGGTTGTTAATAATTATTACTTAAAGGTACTATGTCCCATTTGCAGGCCAAAAAAATGAAAAGGTTAAATTCCAACGGCATTTGAAAGACAATACTAATTTAGAACTTCCCTTTAAAAAAGGGGGCTTGAAAATGTCTTTAAGTGGGAAAATAACGACTATTAGTTGTCGAATCGACTTAGGAGCTATAGAGCCAGTAAGTAATAGTCTGATTTTTCAGACCATTGTACCGAATGGTCGTACGTTTTATGCTGCGCAAAGATTCAATCAGTTTAATTTTGGCCATTACAAGAAGTGGGTTATTGATGTAGACAAATGCTCATGTACCCTTTACAGCTCATTTTATGTATGTTATTACCAAAGATGAAAAAGCCAGTCAGTCACTCAATAGTGTCTGACAGTGAAGTCTAGCAAGTAAACGGGTTTCCTTGCATAATTTGAATATTAGGACACTGCTAACATTTAAATTTCACAAATAGGACATACATGACATATTCATAATTCCTGCAAAGTTCTACAGAATTTGATGTTGGCTGCAAAAGGGACATATAGTATCTTTAACCTGCATGTAATAGAACGGTATTTCAACTGTATTATCATCATTATCGATATTATTTTCAAAGCTATCTACATTCAAATGAACACTGGTGGAGTTGAAAAACTAGTTTTATGGACTAAAAGAACATTACTATTGAAACACAGAGCACGCCGTGACACATATTGCTCATCATACTCGACCATATAGAACGAGGTTGGAAATAGATTTCGTTAGGCTTGAATTGTGTCATTTATAAGAAATGTTTGGGCTGATTTCGCGAGCTAATGGATCAAAGGATACCGCCATTAGTATGTAGGTCATTGTGATGGTTGCGTCTGAACAGGGCACGAGACGGTTTCATTATGAGCCGATGACGAAAAAGGGAACAACCAGGGGCAAATCTAGAGGATGAGAAGAGTCTATGATAGGATGTGTGAGAGAGAGAGAGAGAGAGAGAGAGAAAGGAAGAAAGAAACTATTGATAGAGGAAAGGGAAGAGACAGAAAGGAAGACAAGAGATAGGCACAGGGAAAGACATAGGGAGAGAGAGAGAGAGAGAGAGAGAATGAGGGTGAGGAAGAAATGAACTATTGATAGAGGAAAAGGAAGAGACAGAGGAAGACAACATATTACTGATAGACACAGGGAAAGACATAGGGGAGAGAGGGAGAGAGAGAGAGAGAAAAGAAGAAACTATTGATAGAGGAAAACAACATTACTGATAGACACAGGGAAAGACATATGGGAGAGAGAGAGAGAGAGAATGAGGGTGAGGAAGAAATGAGCTATTGATAGAGGAAAAGGAAGAGACAGAGGAAGACAACATTACTGATAGACACAGGGAAAGACATATGAGAGAGAGAGAGAGAGAGAGAGAGAGAATGAGGGTGAGGAAGAAATGAACTATTGATAGAGGAAAAGGAAGAGACAGAGGAAGACAACATTACTGATAGACACAGGGAAAGACATATGGGAGAGAGAGAGAGAGAGAGAGAAAGAAACTATTGATAGAGGAAAACAACATTACTGATAGACACAGGGAAAGACATATGGGAGAGAGAGAGAAAGGAAGAAACTATTGATAGAGGAAAACAACATTACTGATAGACACAGGGAAAGACATATGAGAGAGAGAGAGAGAGAGAAAGGAAGAAACTATTGATAGAGGAAAACAACATTACTGATAGACACAGGGAAAGACATATGGGAGAGAGAGAGAGAGAGAGAAAGGAAGAAACTATTGATAGAGGAAAACAACATTACTGATAGACACAGGGAAAGACATATGGGAGAGAGAGAGAAAGGAAGAAACCATTGATAGAGGAAAACAACATTACTGATAGACACAGGGAAAGACATATGGGAGAGAGAGAGAGAGAGAGAAAGGAAGAAACTATTGATAGAGGAAAACAACATTACTGATAGACACAGGGAAAGACATATGGGAGAGAGAGAGAAAGGAAGAAACCATTGATAGAGGAAAACAACATTACTGATAGACACAGGGAAAGACATATGGGAGAGAGAGAGAGAGAGAAAGGAAGAAACTATTGATAGAGGAAAACAACATTACTGATAGACACAGGGAAAGACATATGGGAGAGAGAGAGAGAGAGAGAGAAAGGAAGAAATGAAGTATTGATAGAGCAAAAGGGAGAGACAGAAAGGAAGACAACAAGAGATAGGCACAGGGAAAGACATAGGGAGAGAGAGAGAGAGAGAGAGAGAGAGAATGAGAGTTTGGAGTGAGGAAGAAAGATATACAAGTATTGAGAAGAAAAGGATGGGACAGAGGGGAAGATAGCAAGAGATGGACCCAGAGAAAGACATAGGAAGAAAGAGAGAAAGAGAGAGAGAGAGAGAGAGCCGGTGAATAAGCGGGGGGGTTAGTAAGCATTTTTTGTTGCCCAATTCGTTAGAAAATATTAGCGACTCAGCCAGCCGGTGAATAGGCGGGGGATTAGTGAGCACTAAATTTTTTTTTTCTCGCTCATCGGGGTGGACAGTGCTATTTTTTTTTTACTCAACATCCACCCCCCTCTTCCCTTGAGCACCAGGGGAGGGGGCCCGTCTCCTTTTTGTTTAAACAAAAAAGGGTGTTTTCACCTGTTTTTTGCCAGGGGAGGGGGCTCGGCCCCTGGATCCGTCACTGGGTGGGGGGTCGAGAATGGGACAGAGAATGGGACAGACAGAAGACAAAATTGGGATGTAGACAGAGAGCGAGCTAACTGTGAACAAAAGAGATCATTTGAAAATGACATCGCACACAGAGCGATATTTCTCCCTTCTAATTACACATCACAAAGCACGATTGATATGTAACTTTAACATTAATTCAAATACAAATCGTTCCTATCTCATCACGCACATTGATTTAGACTGCATTCTCAACATTTGCCCACAAGTTACTCTCATAATTGATGTCTTAGATAATCATTTAATACATGCGTCCACGAGCTACACGATCTGCTTAGATAACACGTGTGCACACGGGCAGTTCTATGCAATGAGTTCCACACGACATCGTCTTTTATCTATGTATTTCATCAAAAATGAAATCGTTTATGACAACTGAGTAATGGTTCTTTTTGTATCATAATCGTTAGTGGTCTATTGTCATATCGGCAGAATTTTCATTTTTAGATGTGAAAAAGAGAGATAGTCATACGTACGTCATACCACTTGTACGAGGCATATTGTATGTAATGGCCCACAACCTATAATCTAATCATTATACATAATTATATATATATAAGTAGATGCTTCATAAGAATTTTGTAAATATGATGATATTCATTAAAAGTGTTTGGAATTCTCCCAACAAATTAAACTTTCTGGTGACTTTTGCTTTATCACATTTCCCCAAAACATTAAAAAAAAAACACACAAAAAAAACACAAAAAACGAAGAGACTGGAGGCGCAGTACTCATTCAACACATTCAATCATTTTTAGAGGGCTTAAATCTTGAATTAGTTACATGTATATCTACGAATAACTTTACCAATTAAACATTTCTACTCAAAATCTTGGACCCGCTTCTGATAAAATATAAAAAAGAAATAAGAAAAGGTAAGCCATTAATTTTCACAACAGACATGGATTATCATGTCGTGCTTGGTGTACCATCTCATGTGACATATTTGGCATCGAAAGGGCGTTGTCGACATCCGCTTCTTGGCAGGGAGCTTGCAGTCATCACCAGAAAACGACTCCGAAGACGATGTTGATTCAGCTGATGACAACGATGGTGACGATGAATATGACGACGACGACGACGATGGTGATAAGGATGGGGATGATTTGAACACTGAAGACAACAATGTTGAAGATGACGATGATGATATTGGTAAAGACGATAATGAAGGAGATGATGAAGAATTTAATCTAGATAATGATGACGAATTTACTGTCAATGGAGATGATGAGAAATATGTAGGCGGATATGAAGAAAGCGAAAATGATTTCTTTCTTTGATTTTGCGGGCATTCAATACTTGCATAGCTTTCTGGTAGAGAAGCCACGAACACTGATTCTGCATAATATGGTGGGATGAACGAGGGGCTTGAGATGGAAAACATGGACATTGGACCTTGTTTCAAATTCAGGGAAGATAATAAGTTTGAAAACGGCTCCGGTGACGACGACGAATAACGATCATGAAACTCCAACAGAGAAGCAGAAAGAGGAGCGGGAAGAGGAGCGGGAAGACGAACTGGAAGAGATGCAATGGAGGTTGCAACATGTTCGAAAGTGAGTAATGTTTGAGGCATTGCTTTTCCTTTAAATGCCATCGCCATTTTACGTTCTGCCTTAGGTGTAACAACGTGCGTCATATCTCCGGTCGAATACGACGATGATGATGATAATGATAACCATGGGGAGGTAGACATCGATGACGGTGATTTATCATCTTGACTTTCCTTATCGCCATCTTCTCCAAGATCAGCCATTTTTGTTCTCAAATGGATGCGCATGTGACGTCCAAGATTGCTTTTATAACTTGTTGCGTAAGGACAATACGCGCAGACGAATTCCTTTTGTTGCGCGTGAACGTTTGCATGTCGTTTGAGTAAAGCTCTCCGACAAAAGACGCGCTTACATTTCGCGCACGTGTAACCGAAAAGATGCGCGTTTCTCACGTGGACACGGAACGAAGACTTTGTGGGGAAGATTTGATCGCAACATTCAAAGCGTCCCTCGGGCCTCGCTCGGCTGTGCATCGTCTCGATGTGCCGCTTGAGGTTCGTTCGACGTCGGGTCGCATACGTACATTCGCTACACCGAAAAGGCTTTTCGTTAAGGGTCATTTTATGCACTTTATAAGGCTGAGATGGTAGATTAGAATGCATATCGTTAAAAAAGTTATTAATGTATGACGATATCACTCCAAATTAAGTTGGCGACAAATCATTCTTGCGTTGCTAGGTTTCATAATCCTGAATGTAGCCATCTTGAAATGTCAAAATCAAAACGAACGTATTAATATCCCATAAAGCACGCTGTATTAATTATCTTAAAAGCACCTTTCACAAATATTCAACGCCGTCACTTGGGCTTAGAACTTATGTTTATCCCAAGAAAGACGAGCTCTTGAACTTCTACAGATGCAGTGTTTTGGAGTCGAGTTGCTTGGAGAAGAATGTTTCATCCGACAGCGGAAAAGACAGTGATGACAGTGATGAGCCCGCTCGATCGGACTTTGACAGCAATTCTTCATTTGATAAGATGACGCAGAGTATACAGAGGTATCCTCTTTGGAGGGTTGAAGATGGGCGAGTGATGCATGCACTGCCGTGGGTGGGTGTGTGTGTGGTTAAGTGATTGCACACGCGCTTTTGAGAGAGTGTGATAGATACAAAGAAATGTCAAAGAGATAGAGAGAAAGAGAGATGGAGAGAAAGAAAGAGAGAGAGAGAAAGAGAGGTGGGGTAGAGAACGGGAGAAGGGAGACAATATGTGTCAAAGAAAGAGTGAAAAAAAAAGGAGGAAGAGAGAGAGGGAGGGAGGAAAGGGGGAGGGGAGTAAGAGATATATTAACAGAGACAGAGATAGATGCAGAAAGGAAGCATAATGAGAGAAGAGACAGAGAGTAATCATGCAGGGCAGGAGAAATGGCGACATTTAAAACATTTATAAGAACTGTTAATACATCTTTTAATGATAAATTTGTATAAGGATATTCATCATATCCGAAAATACATCAACGTTTAAAACAACTTAATATATACATACATATCGTTGGAAAACTTCAGCAGAGAATTATCATACAAGTGAAAAGAGTATTGAAACTTCTCACAATGAATACTTCAAGGCGTTATCATCGCAAGCAAACACACTTAAGTAATCTTCAAGGTCTCTAAGTAATCTTACAAAAAATCTGTAGTAGAAAGGTGAAGAACAAAAGTATTATGTCTTCCAGAATAGTTGAAACCTAACAATTTATTAATGTAAGCTACTCAAAGTACCCTGTTTTGTATTGATATACTTGTAAATTTATATTTAAGTTGGTCATAAATGGAGTTTAAATGCCAGCGATAGGCAAGAGTAGAGATGAAGAACAGTATATGACAAAAATGCTGCATAAAAAGAAGATTATCTCAAATAAAATTCATATTGCAAAAGAAGAAAACAACAAAAAGGAAGATGTATTTCCGATTTATATTTCAGATGATCGAAAAATGGAATGTAAATGCTAACGATTGGCAAGAGCACTGCATCAGAAGGAGACTTTTTCAAATAAAATTCATACTGCAAATATAAAACACAATTCAAAAGTTTTTCTGAAATACATGTATTTTTAAGATGATCGTAAAATGGAATGTAAATGCTTATGATTGGCAAGAGTAAAGTTGAAGAATAATGAATGAAAAAATTTGCATAAAATGAGGAAAATTTTATCAAGCGGAAATGAAATATTGCAGAATACATCAGTATAATATTCTCAGATTTAAACTACAATGCAAGCATGGTAATAACTGGCATTTTGGTAATAGTAAAATGAAGAACAATATACGTATATTCTGATACATCCGTCACACCACTAAACCGACTGCCGCGGCAATTTAGAGTAACATCTCATGCAAAACCAACTTCGATCAGACCGACTCCGAACCAACAAACTCTTCGGGCTTGGCCATCTGTGGAAATGTCAAATTGGTTCGGCTTTTCTTCGGCTCGGTATCGTTCTCGTCAATGAAACTGAGGTATAAAGGTGGATTGTGGGTGTGTGTGGGGGGGGGTGGGGGGATGCGCAGTCAATTACCCCAGCGTCATCAACAATGCTTTCAAGAGCTGATGTTGTCTCCTTAGTGTTTCTAGATGTTTCTTCAGTGGTATCTTTTACGGATTATAACAACTGCAGGTATTACAATTACCCATATGATCACATAATCAAGCAATTAGATGTCTTTAAGTGCTGATGTAGACTCATTTGTGTTTCTAGGCGATTCTTCTGTGGTATCTTTTGCCGGTCGTAACAATGTCTGAACGTCGTTGATTATGTACTTATTACCATCACCCGCTGTCAAGAACTAGGGGTAGTAATAACATCATGAAACAAATTACATTAAAGCAAAGGTTAGAAATGTATGTATGTATCAATTTATTGTATGTATGTTTGAAGTTGTTTAGTTATATTTAAATTCACATTCATATCCAAAAGTGCTTCATGAATAGACTTCGCTTTCAATAAAAAAGAAAAGCAAATTCAAACAAAAACAAAATCATAACGATTACAAAAATCTCACGAACATTTATCCTCAGCTGGTAGTCTGTAATGGCTTAGTAACGCGCTGTGAATCGTTCTCAAACTTACCTGCCCCTTGTGAAGATCTAGACCTGGGAGCATGGGAACGTTGAGTGTGAGGACTGGGGGTGCCGCAGGGGTCTCCTTTAGGTCCTTTTCTACTTTTTTCGTATTGGCGGATGCTGAGCCTGTTGGTGTCAATGGTTTTTGATCGCTTTGGGGTAGGAGGGTAGCACGGATCAATTTAGTTGTCACATAGGTGGATGTTTCCTTGGGTGTGGTGATTTTCTTCTCCGTGGTTGCTTCCATAGGATGAAATTAAAAGACAACGATTCGACAAAGAGAATAATAAACAAAACACTATATTCTTTGACGGCAGAAGGTAAATGAATCAAACATTGAATACTTTTGCATGTTACATTTGCCAACTTGATTTTGTTTTGTTATGTACTGTAAGTCACTTTTATGACTGTCATATTGTTGTGGTTTTTTTGTTTGCTTTGCTCTGTTTTTTTTGGTTATATACAAGAATATCAAAAATGCCTATTATTTTACTAGAGATTAGCCTCGACGGGCCCTGTCCTTTGCTGGTCCCCCATATATTTTTAAATATATATTTAGTTGTTCTGTGTTCGTGGACATTTGTTCACTATTTTTTCTCTTAATATTATTGGTTTTTAATTTTGTGTTACTTTGCATTTTTTATATGTCTGGACATGTATGTATATTTGTTTTTTTAAGAACCACATGTGGAAAATAAACAAACTTGAAACAAACTTGAATACAAGAATGCAATATCCCTGGTTTTTTAAATCAAATATAGACATGCTGCTAACGTTTCAATGACTGAAATGAATATATCATAAAGGTATTTTTTGTTTATTGACGTTTAATAAGAACTTGGTGCAAGCATGACATGTATTATATCGAAGATCATTTTTGCACAATGTTCGTAAGAATTGCAACTATTAACTGACGTTCAACAAGGATAAGTTCATAATAATAATAATAATAATAATAATAATCTTTTAAAGTCCACTCCAAATTTTATTAAGTTAAACCGAAAATGGAAATTCTTTTGCCCAATTGATCGTGCAGCCACTGAGCAGCGCCAGATCGACATTGCTCTATCCCCTTATTGTTGAACGCCAAACATGGTAGCAGCAACTCATGGGAATTATAGCGAGTATTACCATTGCTTGACAGGTCAACGTCGACACTGACAGGTTTCATTGACGACTCAGCGGGGGAGAGACTCGAACCTAGTTCATTCATACCACGTGGTTGTGTTACCATTGGACCAGGACTCTCATTTCCATCAGGTCGAGCTGATGCGGCATATGCCATTGAGATGATATCTGCTTTGGGTAATACTGGTTTCACATGCTTGGTGACTTGGTCTTCAACATCTGATCTAGAGCTTTCTACGGCAGAGTCAGCAATTTGAGTCGATGGCTTTTGTTTAATTAGATAAAGAACAATATTAGAATAGGCAACTGCAATATGATAATAAAATGGGCTTGGTTGATGACAGATGAATACATTGAAATGTTATACATGTTGCAGCGAGGCGTCATTACCATTGCGCCATCACCTACGCTAAGCAATACTGAAACTAAATTAACGTAATGTTGCACTGTTGATTTTGATTTCTTCAACAATATTCGTAATGACGTCACGTGCACATGATGCATCAAAGACCGTACCAGTCGATGCAGACGCAGTCCTAAGTCAGGAAAATGATGCCTCGTATAGCAACGGACTTAGAATTGACTGAATCAATTGACGCAGAGGAATAACGTCTCGTGTGCAGCCAATGTATTTCAAACACGAAATCAACAAGGTAGTTACCGGTTTGTGAGGAACAGTCGGAGGAACGGCATTAACGGCGCTGGAAGCGGGAAGTATTACATCGTCACCGAAAAGATCGTCACCTGCTCCCATAGACATCATCGAGCTGGTGGACATGTCAAAGATGTCGTCGCAGTCGTCCAAAGCTAGATCGACGTCAGCGAGGAGAAATCCCTCGGCCACTGCAACAAATAATACAAATAGTCAATTAGCCTGAAGTTAAGACTCACTCTTGTGAAGTAGAGGTGTCTAGTAGATAAGTCACCTGACTGTATATCACAAGGTACGGGGTTCATATCCCAGCTTGGCAATGGAGTCCTTTGACAAGATGTTGATCTACCTTTGCTAATCTCCACTCAGCTGTAAATTGGTACCTGATATGCTTGAGCGAACGTTAATTTGATGGTTCGGCTAAAGCCAGGATAATAATGTCACTGCGTGACGGATGTGAGCGCTATATAATTGGCCATTATCATTACAACTATTTCCAGTGCAACGCGTCACAGTACGCCTAAACCGTACTTTGTGGAATTACAAATAAATCGGATGTTGGTGCAAGAAATTGGAAAGCGTCCAGTCATTATCGGGGAGAGGAATTCATGATAATGAATTTCTAAATTTTGTGGAGAATGTGTGTATTAACCAAGACCTGTCGGTCGAACGAGTGAATACCGAAAAAGGGAAACATAATTATTTGTGTTTTGCGATTGTTTTGTTTTATTTCATTTTGTCCTAAACAAAGACTATCCGAGATTTCTTTGATTTTGACCGATACGTAAGACCAGAAAAATAAACGTTCTTTGCTTTTGTATTAAGCAGTTTAGTTACCTCCAATTGTACTTTAAAGGCCCTATAATAAACGATGGCCTAAGCATGGTTTAGGTTTAAACCACATTCAACACGATTCCAACTACTTTCGAAAAACCAATTCAAGGGCCATTTAAATACCCTATTGTATATCCCATAGAAATCATGTTCCGACAACGTAATACGTCATTGTTGAATAGGTGACGCACAAGGCTATTGAAATTACCTAAGCGAGATAGCCTCAGGTCGATTTTTCGAAAGTAGTTGCTATCGTGTTATGAGTTTGGGCCTTGGCAGTATGAAGACATAAAGTACATACTCGGCATGTTTACATCCATGACACTGTTCCAGAGTGCTACTTCTTCTCGCTGATATCGATGTACTTCAATCACGTAGAGAAGATATTCTTCATACAGAAGGTTTAGAAGATGGAAGGAACCTAGAAAAAGAAGTACCATCATCATATTAGGAGCATTAACATAGCTGTATATAGGGGCACAATTTTGAAAGGGGTTTGACGAATCTCGACTGAATATCAATCTTACAAATGAGCGAGCAACGTATTGACATTCTTTATATTAAAAATGTTAATCTTTCATTAAAAAATGAATATTCAAGGAGACTGCCTCCCTGCATAAATATGACAAGACGGTTGCCGAAATATTTGTGATTCCGAAATTCTCAAGATATCCTTAAATTATGTCCCTTTTTTTTACACCTCTATAGACTTAATCACTAAAACAAACAGGGACAGGTGTATTTATTTATAAGAACTTGTATAGATTTGCTAGATCATAATGGATAAAAGGAAAAGTAGCACAGATCATTTTCTGTCAAAACTAATTTATAATTTCTTATCCCCCTCTATCTCTCTCCTCTCTCTTGCTATACTCCTTCTCCTCCTCTCCCTATCCAGCCCCCTATTTACCAAAGCTGGTGGCGCTTCGAAGTGTCTGGTCCCTAATGATAAGACTACAGACATAACTCCATCCCATGAAGAAGGCCCGCTCAGCTTTCTCATACAGCACGCTACCGCGAGGGTATCCCTGTATCAAAAGAAGAAACATTGACACAAAGACAGTGACATAGCTACGGAATGGGAATCGTTGGGAATGTGACCAAAAAAAAAAAAACGGGGGTAGAGAGATAGAAAAAGGGTAGATGGGTAAAATGATTACGCAACGCAAGTAATACGACTCGATCCCACATTAGCCCAATCTATTGCTCTAGACTTTGTTTCGTCAGAGATAAGGGGTTAAGAGTTAGGTTCCAAAAGAAATGGGTTAAAGGTGAGTTTAGGTTTAGGTTTACCGTTTGATCCAGGATTTCAGGTAAGAATTCTTTTAGTGAAAAATATTGACCACGGAGCAATTGTTGCTGGAGAAAAGTGTCATACAATCATAAATACACCAATTAGGCATTGTAATTACAGGTGTTATTATGGCTAAAGGTAACGCATCTATTCATGTACACACCTTCTCTACGTAGAAAGAGCGGACCTCTTCCACCCACTTGACGTGATCTTCCACGGTAGCACGAGATTCCAGTAACTTCTTGAACGAGACCATATCTATATGAGTGGTCAAGAAAAAGAAATAAGCCATAGTTGTTTCTCAAACGATTTACATTTAATAACTTAATTATTCGTACCCTTACAAAGCTTTTGTAATTTTGTTCAACTATGTGGAAAATTTATTTGTCCCGAATTATGTTTCTTAAGAATGTGATATATTAAAGCTAACAAGTATTCAACAAAGGCTCTAATTCAACCAGTCTACCTTCATTCTTGAGTACGAAAAACACATAATGCGTCAGATTTTCAAGGGGTATGAATATTTAAGTTGTTAACTTATATATATCTGTTAGACGAAGAAACCTTTCTAGCAAGACAGGAACTCTCAAATCAAGTACGATTGACCTTGCCGTGTATTAGTTTCTTACACCTTATTTGTTGGATACAAAAAAGGAAGCTCATAACAGGGGCGGATCTAGCTTTTTGCCAAGAGGGGGTTGAACTTTGACCAAATGACGATGCAGAGCATCGTCCACGAGCCGCGAGGCGACTTTGTTTTGCTATTTTGAACCCCCGTAAGTGATGTTTTCCTGGCATCTGCTAACACAATGGAGACCATAAAAAGCAGTGTATGATAACGTCTCTTTAAATCAAGTAACAGCTTAAACAGTTTTACCCAATGATGATGCAGAGCATCGTCCACGAGCCGCGTAGCGGCGATTTTGTGTGTGGCTATTTTGAACCCACGTAAGTGATGTTTTCCTGGCGTCTACTAACACAAAGGAGACAATAAAAAGCAGTGCATGATAACGTCTTTTTAAATCAAGTAACAGTTTAAACAGTTTGACCCAATGACGATGCAGATGCAAGGGGGTTAAAATCCCCTACCCCCCCCGTAGATCCGCGCCTGCATAAACAAAAGAATGTTTATAAATGCAGATCTTATTTATCAACATATATATACCAGAGAGACAGAAAATAGAGCCAGGAAGTAGCAGAGATTGAGAGACCAAGTAGCGATTCCAATATATAGTTGTAGATCAGTTGGTTAACATGTACTGTAGATCATTCTTAATTTCAATAACATTTGCATTTATATCTATTGAATAATGAGTCTTTTTGGGGGATGTTGGTTTGGTTTTGTAATAACGTAATTGAATGGCGCCTTGTGTGTAATACTAACGAGCACGGATATCCTTATGTTTGAGTCCTTTCATCTCAGGCATGGTCCACATGAGTTGAGAACAGACCGTGTCATGTTCTGTACGCCTCTCCCAATCTAGACGCATTTGAGTGATGGTGATATCCACTGTTAGAGCGCTTCGGCTTGCCTGTGCGAGATGTCAGATGAGAAAGAGGAATGGTTGAAATGTTGGGAAGAAAGAAGGTGACAGCGAGGAAAGGGGCCATCAGGGCTCGTTATTCTGATGATTCGTAATTCCGAAAGAAATATTGGTTCCAAGCATTTGGAGAAAAAAATTTATAATGGGGGCTTTTTATACAGCGCACATGTCTGTTAAACAGTGACGCTCCTGGAGCTCCATCATTAACAACGATTAAAGGGGTGGGGAATAACCTTAAAAAAAACCTTTGGAGTAAGACACCAAATGTTTGGAGTTACTTGTATGAACCTTACTTCGCTTCCGCAGTAATGAACTCCTGGTATACGAAGTTTCTGTGTTCAGAATTACGAACCTGGAGGGGGGTAAAGTTGGAGAATGCAGTGTTGAACAAACAATTTTAACCTTACCTTTACAGGAAAAAATGAAATAGAGGAGTTTTCATTTCAATTTTGAACATGGCATGAATTAAATACATTAACGATACAATAACATACGTAAAATTACAGTAAACAAAGTTAAAGAGATAGGAGAAATTTGAAAGATATATTCTAAAAGAGGGGAAAACGTTTAGTTTAAAGGAAAAAATATTTACCTGTGCTAGATGTGCAAGGGATGTTTTCCTCTTCAACAGGCGTGAAAATCGCTTCATAGCTATGAAAATGGAAGAAAGAAAACAACAAGAGTCATAAAAATAACCAGTAGATGATGATTTATGTCGACAGTCAAAAAGATAGCGGTAAGATTTACCATTTCTGGGCCCGGCTTATAAAGAGTGGTTATTAATCGCAAATTATTTGCGATTGGTATGAATCGCAACTGTGTACATACGAGATAGGAGACTGCAAACTTGCGATTGATTTCGATCAATCGCAACTCTTTATAAGACGGGACCCAGATGTATGGACACCCAATCATGCAAAGATACTCCTGTTCTCGTCTTCAAGCAAAAAACATGTGTTTATATCTTAGGAGATTCCTCTATACAGTGTAAACTTATGAAATGTGATAAGAGCATTGTAGCATTACATTTTTTTGCCACAACTATTATGATGCAATATATTTTATGCATGCGTATGGTAGTTAAATGTTCTTGAAATAAAAATGTTTTATCTTACGTTACTTAAGAGTGTGTCTTTGTGCAAACCTCGTTCATATATGCAGAGGTAAACCGTAGCGGTTATCTCATGATGACATAAAGTGTAACCATGGATACACGCTTTACATTTCTCTATTTTATAACAGAAACAGCGTGTTTCCACAGAAAAAAAGTTACACGGTATTACCTGTGTAAGAATCCACAATTCCGGAAAACACTCATGTGGAAACACAAGCAACACGGTTTATTGGCGACCCGTGTCGACCGAGATATGGATTATCATAACCACCTCTGGGAGGTGGTTATTGCCGTGTTGATCCGTCTGAAATCGCTGTGGAATCACACACCGCGACAAACCGTGTCTGGCGGGAGGGAGAACAACTCGTTCGAACCACATATGATCGCGTGGAATCCTGTGTAGATCTGGATCCACGATCGAGGTCAAAGGTTGAATCTTGACTTCCGATTGACACAGTATTTGCCTGACTTGGAACACGGAATCGGGGCTAATCGGAATGCTGCGCTATGTGGAAACAGATTGGTTTAACGGCGACACGGTATTTCAATTCCGGAAAAGATAATCCGTGTTCCACTTTTTTTCTGTGGAAACACGCTGATAGCTATTTGCTAAGTAAATACACGCACACATTTAGAACCTTTCTTGCGCGCAGTTGTCATTCATTTACACGTACACGGGTTTTTGTATTGCGCCGGTTTACCGGTGCATATCTGAGCGAACCTTAATAAACATGTTGCTATGTAAATCGTGTCGATGAATCTTTTTTTGTAACACCTTACCTGGCATTTTGCTTTGCAACAGTTGATCTGGGAAAGATTTGAGAACACTTTGCTTTATTTGAGGAACTTCGTGAGAGAAATGTCGAATACCTTGCAACAAGCTGGAATACAAGTAAAACACGTCAACGGTATTTTTTTTCTTCTCTCCGATCAACAAGTTTACCACTTTAATTGAAACCTGTCTATTACTCTACCCCTAATCATCAATCAAACAATCAAATAGCTGTTAGAGAGCATACCTGCTTACCTGTCACAACAACAAATTAGGAATCTCTAAAGGCAAAATTAGGAATAGTCGATTTTGTATACTTTTCACACAGAACATTTCAGAAAATGGACGAATCTAGAGTTCCAAACAGTAGCTCGAGACCACAAAATAGGAATCATTCCTCCAAAATAGGAATGGTTGGCAGCTTTGAGACGGCACCATTGACCGAAAATGATAAGATATGACTTACTAAAGAATGTAATGCTTAAAAAATTTTAGATAGATAATTTTGTGGTTTTAATGAATATAGCTGTGTTACGAAAGAAAAAAAAATCATTTTACTAATTTTCTTTGTTGTACAATGTGTATTATTTACTAAGTGTGTGATTGTATCTTAATCGGAGATGATAATGATAATGACAATGATAATAATAACAATAATAATAATGATAATAAGAACATAATTTGAACTAATATATACCGTTTATCACAAAAAACCAAAACAGGGTATGCATCCTGTCCACATCTCAAATTTTGATTTTTGGAATCAGGGATAAAAAAATATACGATTCTATGACCCTGATCGCATTGACTGCAACGAATTATACCACCGCTTGCAACAAATTTAAAACATACGATCGATTAGTCGTGGGCGCGGGACACTTGGAACAGTCGTACATATTTTGTGCAACCAGGTCTGGATGCGTACCTTTGTGGGACAGTGTTAAGGGTGCCAGGAATGAGCACGGACACAATGGTGTGGTAGAGGTAGGTATCACAGACGGCCAAAGCGTCGCACATAGACGGGATATCAAGCAGACGTCGCTGTCCAATCGGCAAGTTGTCCCAGTATGTTTGGCAGTAGTAGACAACCTTTTCGGGAGGAAATATACATAAACGTATCATAGCCCGAAGAAGCCCCAACTTAGGGAGAACATTTGTTACACCTTTACGTTGTTTACAGATTTTCTTTAATTTTGTGTAGAGTCTCTTTTTAAATCTCCTCCGTCCCAGGACAATATATATATATATATATATAATTACTTAAGTACTGGAAGAGTAAGATAAACGTAAATTATTTACTGTGTCAATTACAACTACATATGATTCATTTATAATTGTGCAGTTTTTATGCTACATGTACTACCTTTACAGTCAAGTGCGTCATACCACATGCAATCTATCCTCCACATTCTTTCTTGTAAACTCAGTTTTATAAGATTGAACGCACAGTAGGCCTACAGAATTGATTAAAAGGCGTATATTTTAAGAGGCAAAAAATAGGATTCAAGATTGAACATTCTATGTCAATCTGCATGCAGAAACACAGTACCACTGGATATTACATAGAAAGGTCATAATTAGAAAGGCCATAAAGTATGGTCTGCAGTAGATCATAACTTGTTTATGTTACCTCACACTTTGATTTAGTAGCCCTCATAGTTTTCTTTCTTTTAATCTCTCTTTCTCTGACTTCATATCTCTGTATGAACACCCCTCTCTCCTATCTCTCTCTCTCTCTCGCAATGATTGAGCCGAGTCAAGGTCATAATTATGAACGATCTATAGTAGATGTCAACATGTTGATACATATCAGTCTTTTTATGATTTTCATACCTCATCGAGTCCTCCTCTCATAATGACCTCTAGAATGATAGCACAGTGAACCCTGTAGTCTTTTAGAAACTCATCCACCTTGAAAATTTGACCAAAAGTAGAAGAAAATACACGAATATGTACATCTATGTGAAACGCTTTTCAGAGTCAGGTCAACCGAGATATCAAATGGGCTCTTTATAACGACTCAACTAAATTATACTTCTGATCACCAATGAGCAATATCGCCATCTAAATGGAACCTCGAACATTTTATCTTCTCTTTATAACCTGTGATCCCTGAACCCCCCTCCAGCTCCCCCACCCACAGTCTCCCCAAAGATCAAATCATTTTAAGTATAACTTAGTTGTCATTCAACTCAAAAGAAGACATAGGTGCATAATACACATACAACACAAAGCCCATGATCGGAAATGAAGAAAAAGGTCAATTAAAAAAAAAAAAAAAAAAAACGTAACAAAACATACAAAAAACGTACTGCCGTATTCATAGCCAAAAAATGGAACAGTTGGCATCTCTGCCTCCCCCACCCACACTCTCCCCAAAGATTAAATCATTTTAAGTATAAGTTAGTTGTCATTCAACTCAAATGCCAATACGCAGGTGTAGGCTGTCCATAATTAGAACATAATGAAAAACAGATGATTATTTCTTTCTTTCTTTCTGTTTTGTGTGTGCATTGGTTTGAAGCAAGAGCTGCAAAGATAAACAGTGGTGAATATTGAAGACAAACAAACACTTTAATGGAAAGAAAAAAGATTAAAGAATGAAAAGGAAGAAACATAGATACGAACTTGATGATAGTCAACGCTGTGTGGGAGATGAATGAGTTCATGAGACGTTGGGAAGGTTGGCAGCAGTGAGCTGCTTACCGGCTGCATCAACGGTGTGATCGGTAGGGTGTGTTCACGCTAATAAACAGATGATGACAAAGGAAGGAGAGGATAGAAACGAGTGTGAGAAAAGAATACAAGATGGTGGATAGATTGGAATAAAATATCCTATATATTAAAACAAAAAAATATAAGGGAAACATCGTTTACAAAGTGATTAATTTGCTGGCTTCGAACTAAAACTTTAACAACTATATAGACCAACGTTATCACAGTTCGGTACAGAGTTTATTTGTGTAATGTATGTAAAGTGAATTCTAGATTGTTATAATCTGTAATAAAAAGAGTGGTAAATATACCTACAAAGCCCTTTTAATTAAACTCATGTATACAAATATGAATACAAAAACAAACTTTCATACGTTTGCGGTACAACCCTTATTAGGTGTCTTCTCTCCTGTGACTTTCTGCAAAGTGGCGGACGAGACGCTCTTTCCTCTGTTGCCCGAACCCTTACCAACAGTACCCGCTTCTCCTCCTTCTCCACTTTTCCCAGTATCTTCCAAACTTCCACCTGTACACATCGACTTCTGACTTCGACCGACGATGTCGGTAGGTGTCTTAGACGATGTCGTAGGCGTTATTGAATGCGTAGGCGAAGGCGTCATCGAGCTGAACGTCTTGGCCAGCCATTGCCCGCTGGTAGGGCACGGGAGGGACATCCGCTGGGAGGCTACGAGGGTGGAGTAATAGGGTGAGTCACAGCGGACTTTGATGCCGTAATAGTGGTACTTAGACTGGCCGCGGGTCCCGAGGCGGCGCGTTCGGATGTCGGGGAAAACTTGACGTATGGTCTGCAAATGACCCAAACAAAGAAATTATCTATTGATTCATCATTAGACATTTTTCAACTCTCCCATACAAAAAAAGAAAATGACTAGAATTTCAATTTGTAGAAATTTATTTTTCTGTGGTTATGTATTTTAACAACCTTTAACCTTCAGAAACCTTTGTTAAAGGACCTTTAACAACATGCCATCCAAAATTCATTAGATGACAGCCCCGAGGGCAAAGGAGCTCTGGGAAAAAATATTGGAAATTGGTAACATTTTAGTGAGCAATAAATGGGAGAGTTGTCACGTCATACGTCAATGCGGCATAACTGACTGACCAATCACCAATGTGAGATTCGCATATAGACTTAGTTATTTCATCTTTCATTTGTCTGTTATCTTCGAAATATACGGCAAATTTTTTCTCTCTAAATTTTCTTATTTCACAAAGTTCTCTGGTTACAAAGGTAGGACTACCCTTTAAGGGTTGTTAGGTACCTTTCCAAAGCTAGCTGCATTTACCGGCTGTAGCACATTTCTCTGACAGAAGTCCAGGTAATGCTCATAGATGAGACAACGTGGAAGGGAATAGCCCTGGGATGCCTCATAATTCTGCATCAACCTGAAAAGAGAAAGATGAATTTTATTTGAGTTTGCGTTTACTGTATTTGAGTTGAGCTTGTGTCGAGATACGATTGAGTTGAGTTTGAGATGAGTTTGAATCGAGTGTGAGTTGGGTTTCAGTTGGATGTGAATTGAGTTGAGCTTAACTTGAATTTCAGTTTAAGTTTCGGCTGAGAATGAGTTGAGCTCGAGTTGATTTCAGCTTGAATATTTCCCTGTATCGTAATCAACTTAAAATATAGAGTGACATTGATTCTATACGATGTCATCATAGTTAAACCTTACAAAGTAGATATCATCAAACATGAAAGGAGTAGCCTCCTAACTTTTGTTACAAATATTAAAAAAAATAATGAACTCGTTTTGTTTGATCACCAGAAGTTGTAATTTTTATTATTTTTTAAAATAACCCAAGAAGTACTGAGAGTAGCATACACATAAATTAATACAGGGTGGAATAGTTATACCCTGTTACGGCTCACCGGAAGCTGAGCGAAATGTCACTCGACTAGTTACGTGCCAAAGTGAATTTATGGTGTTATTGTTATTTATAAGCTGCATCTCCCCACCCCTCTCTCATGTGTTGAGCCAATCATAACCGTACCATGAAAATGTAGTTGCAGATTGTCTGCTATTCTGTATCATCACTTCTTCCATAGCGACATCGTGTAGTCCTTCCTCACTGCCTTCTCTTACTAGAACATTGTTGGGAGTAGATCCTGTATAGTCGACTATTTAAGAAAATAAAATAAACACAAGAGAAGTTATTATAAAAACAAACACTACTTTTACTGTATTTATCATTTTCACATGCTTTTCTCGACTATTTCAATAGTGTGTGTTTTTTGTGTGTAAATGCTTATTAATGTACACTGTTGCCCATAGAGTTGAAATTATATTTCATTACCTGTTCATAAAGTGAATAAGAGAATATGATATATTATTGATAAAGTTTTAATCTTATCAGAACTTCATTGATCAATCTAAACAGTCATGGAGATTGTTTAATACAGTTCTGAGAAGATATAAATCAGATTTTACAATTATTTCATGAAAAGGTGATAGTAATACAGTTCTGAGAAGATATAAATCAGATTTTTACAATTATTTCATGAAAAGGTGATAGTAAAAATTATTCAAACTTTATGGGCAACAGCGTATGTGTTCAAACAAGGTGGATCTCTATGGACATCCCCTTTTGCTCGAAAATCATTCCATCCTGTGAAGAAGAAAAAAATTATGTATGAACGCATGATTTAAAATCCACAAAAACGTTTAATTTGGCCAATGTTTTAGGGTAATATAGCTTTCTTATTAAGTAGACATAGACATGCAAAAAAAGGATGTGAAAGTATCGTACATGTAGACATAGAGTCTACCTCATTATTTTGTGTCTGAGGAAGAGGTGACAAAACAAATCTGCAATGTAAGTAATCGGGGTCTATAGAGAATGTAGAAAAAGAGAATGAAATAACTTTCACATACTTAGTTCGCCTTGGGCTTGGTCGACATGAGTTAGACTCTCAATACCCTTAGTGCAGATATCATCTAATGTAGATGCATTGATCATTTCACCTTTCAATTGATCCATTGTTTATTCTGCTGTCTGGAATTTAAAGGCAAAACCAATAAGACAATAGGGATCTAGACCTAGATCTACCAAAACCAATATTTACCTGATGTAGACTTTAGATATTTATCTTAATTTACCGAGGAAGTTAAAAAATAGGTAGAGCCTAGACTAGAGGTCTAGATTTAGATTTTAAAAAGAGGTCTAAATAGATCTGGTAGATAATGTTTGAATAATTTGTGGAATCATCAAACATTTGTTTTCAGACGTAGACTATTACCGCATCATAATGTTATTGTAAGGTCTGCTAGATTTTGAAATTAGATTTTCGTTTAAATGTAGACTAGATCTAGGTAGGTCTTACTATAAAGTTAGGTCTTACTATTATACTTATACTACTAACAGACATGATCGGTCTAGAAAACTAGATCTAGTCTACTAGTCTCCAGTGGCGGATCCAGGGGACCTCCTGGCCAAAAAAACAGGTAAAAACACCCTTTTTTTTTAAAAAAGATGGGTCCCTCCTGGCGCTCAAGGGGTGGATGTTGAGTAAAAAAATAGCACTGCCCCCCCCCTTACAGTTACAGCAAAAATAAAAAAAAAAATTCGCACGAAGTGGGCCCCTTCTTTGGCCCCCTCTCTTGCCGCCGGCTGGATCCGCCCCTGCTAGTCTCCTACCATTAAATATTATAGTCAAGTATACTAGCTCATCTATTGATATATTATGACTTTGTAATGTTTGATTAATGCGGAGATCTAAGTTAGATCTGGGCCCCGTCTTATAAAGAGACGCGATTGATCCAAATCAATCGCAAGTTTGCAATCTCCTATCTCTAGTCTTATGTACACAGCTGCGATTGATATCAATCGCAAATATGTTGTGATTAATATAAACTCTTTGTAAGACGGGGCCCCGAACATATATACTAATGTAGACTAGTCTACTACTACTAGTACTAGGGTCTACTAGTATTACTATTATTATACCAAGATCTAGTTACTATTAGTAATGATACTGATATTGATGATAGGACCCAACTCACGGTGCTAAACAGAGTAAACTGTCGAACAACTCGTCTGCGCGGCGACATGCATTTCTCAAATATGATTGTGTTCATCTGGCTTGATATTGAATCAAACATCAACTTCATATTCCATACTAATATTACTATCACTCTGCCCTTGGTGGCCTTGGATTAATTTAAGCCCTGCCAACAACATTATTTAATGAACGGCAAACAAATTTCCCCTTACTCGCCTAGGCTTAGGCCTTAGCCTAGGCTTAGCCTATATTTCTACCCGTATGGCGTTAGAACTAGTACTAGTAGTAGGCCTAGGGTGTCTGATCGCGCACCCGATGTTGTGTGCTAAAATCTACTAGGCCTAGATCTTAGTACTCAGGTCTCAGTAGGCCTAGACCTACTAGATCTAGTACTGGTGTAATGGCTAACCCCCAGGGCTATTATCTCAATTAATTTACTCACTCACAGTCACACATTCACAAGATAGGTCTCGAGACTAGTAGGCGCTAGGCCACGGTGCGGTGCAGGTGGGCCATGTCAATGCCAAAATACAATGTACTATTACTAATGCCAATGGGTGGTATTCCGATAGCGCGTACTAAAGTTATGCCTGGCTTAACTAGTTCACACTTTTATGGAGTGCCTGTTGCCAACTCATTTACCCTGTACAGATTTTAATCCTGCAATGAAAAGTGTCCAAAATATTAATTTTGCAATGAAATGGGAAGAAAAAGATAATATGAGTATGAAACGATTTTCAATAAAGTCTTTGGTAGATTATCTTTGTCATGAATATTGAAGGAGGAAGATGAAACTTAGCATTCCATAGAAGTGTGAACTAAAATTCTTGTTTAGTCTGGACTTAGATCTTAGTCCCGGCTTAACTTATGAGAATACCACCCATTACCTTTGGCCAATACTAGTACGTAGTAGTCCAATTACAAAATGACTGGTGGACAGGATTACAGCAGGCGTCTCGACTTTCATCCGCTTTAAATCATCTTTGATTCAACAGCTGCGGGGGCTATTTCGAGCCTGCTTCTTTCAAACAGAGTATCCGTCTTACATACGAGTCTTTCGTACAATAACAAACTGTAGAATGCAGTGTAGACTGGAGAAATCTAACTTAAAACAAGACCATCCGCAAACTTATTTAACGTTGATCATGCATGCGCATGCGGCGCGCGGATCGGCGCGGGATATCCGATATATATCTCGAGATCGATCGATATCAATTAAAGGTATAGACCATTTTGGAAACGCCCCCTCTAAAAAATGAAATGGAAGCTCTTATTACCCCCGGTTATTACCAATCATGTGAAAGAATATGTTTTGAATAATACGTGATGATACAAATTTCGCCGGGAAACCGTCTACTAATTGATATATTTGGTAAATTATCATATCGATCCGGCCTGGATAGATATCGCGTAGTCCCATATTCATCTTTCTGTGTACAGTACAGTGCTTGTAACTTTACCAAGGCTGGGCCAAATTTCTCCGATCATTTTGATGATTCCAGAACCTTGCAGTATACACCAATACTTCTTTGCTAGATGATCAACTTTTCTGATCGATTCCACAACGTTTCTTTCACAATGCAATGGCATGACCAGGGCCCCTTACAAAGAGTTGATATTAATCACAACATATTTGCGATTGCATCGCAACTATATATGAAGAGTTTAATTCCAAAAGGAGCTAAATCCACTTTTGTAACTTCAGAGAAAAAAGAATTTGTTTACCAGATTTTGTACAGGCGTCTATGGAAAAGTGATATTAGAAGGTGCACTTTTTAATAATTGCTCCCAACATTTAGGTAAATACTTTTGTTGAAAGACGGGTACTCAAGTGAACAATGTTCTGATATCAATAACTCAATTTTCATCAAAAGTGGATTTAGCTCCTTTTGGAATTAAACTCTTCATATGTACATAAGAGATAGGAGACTGCAAACTTGCGATTGATTGGAGGACTTACGATTGATTTGGATCAATCGTAACTATTTGTAAGAGTAAGACGGAGCCCAAAACTGGTCTATACCTTTAAGAGGATGCGCGCCACATATGTGCACATTGCACAGAACGCTCAATATATTAATATTAGGGACGTTTAGATTTGCACATCGACTGCAACGTGTGACGTCCTTATAAGGCATTGTGATGTCCTTTTAAGGCACTGCCGAGCACGGCCCAGTCTGTGCCTTTAACACAATAGGGACTTTTAGATTTGCACGTCGACGTAGTGGACTGCCACGTGTGCCATTCTTTCAAGGCACTGGCCCGTGCCCGGCAGTGCCTTAAAAGGACGTCACATTACCTTAAAAGGATGTCACCGTGGCAGTCCACGTTCTCGTCGTGTAAAATCTAAAAGTCCCTAATGTCAAACGCGGCAGTCTACGCTCTCGTCGTGGAAATCTAAAAGTCCCTAATAATCATACGTAGAACGCTCATCCGGTATCCCGAAATGGACAGATCGACAAATGAATCGATACGCTCGAGTGCAGACGCCGCCATTAGTCCTCGATCTTTTCAGAGCAAGCAAATCCCAGTAGACCATGATCTTTTTTTCTTCAGGGCATTATGCCGTCGTCTTAGATTCACTTGACAGACTTGTAATAATGAAGTCGCCTTCTTCATAAATAAATTAATGGCATGCGTTATCTTCTAGCATACTATTATTATTTTTTTAAGTTGAATTTTAGTTCTCTTCCAAGACCAAGATAAAACAGAAAGTTAATTAAAACAAAAACAAAAATTACTTAACAGCTTCTTTTTTGTGTTATTTTTTAGAGGAGAATTGATTGAAGTTATTTATTAATTTACTTAAAACGATTTATTGATAAGAAGTTATTCATAGCCAGAGGGCCGAATTACATAATCTTTTTACAATCATGATGGATATACAGTGCGTCCCAGAAAAAAAGAAACCGAGAATTATCGATGTTTTGTCATAACTTAATCACAATTATAATTAATAAATGACACATATTTGTAAAGCTTAGATCGATCCTCCTCTTTCATTTGATGCAACCAGGGAGATGAGACTGTCTCACCTCCCTGCATGATGCAACTGTTATGATGCATATTTCAAGCATGAGTGATTTAAAACAATTTGAAGAAACTCGGGTAGCCTACCAAAAAGTCATTTGGCGAAGGGTATCCGAATTTCAAAGAGAAAATCATATTTCCAGAAAGTTCATTTTCTGCCCTTTCATATGACACCTCAATCAGGAAAAATGAGCCAGGAATAACAAAGTTCTGTTTGTTTAAAGTAATGCTTGCATTTCCATAATTTAATTAAACGAACAACAACGAAGCAAATATACAAACATAAGGAAACAGAAGTATGCAAAGAAGAGAGAAGTAGGGAAACTACATGTATTACAAACTGTGAGTGTCTCATGCAATCCTGTAGTAAACATTGATAGACTTGATATTATTGTGATCCATCAAGTTCAATGTTTATTCTTTCCAAAAACAATTCAAGTTTACAACGTTACGACTATAATGTAAATATGGTCAAGCGTAAACTGGCGAAACATTGGCAAGTAATAAATTAGTACAATTATTCCGTGCATATTTACTGGAGTAATAGATAATGATTACTTGTTACACAAGCCCCATCCCCGACAAATGGCTCACACATGCAGCAAACTCATTACAAACTAGTCTTATACGAGCACATTAACGGTTCAATACCATTACATGATGACAGATGGGTGGGGGTAATTGAAGGTCAAAATATCTTGCGGACAAACATAAATGCCATTGCAGAGAAGCATTTAAGGTAAGGGCAAAAGCTTGCTAAATAAGTACCTGTCTATTTGTTTACACCAGCCGACGACTTGGTTGACTATAGCTGGATATCACAATGTACATGCACGGACGATCTGAAAAGTAAGGGACAACATATGACGTGTGTAAGTCCATTATCCTCTATCTCCCCCAAGTCTTTGGCACAAAGTCGAAGATCCTTTGTAGATGAAGACTGAAAATTAAAAACCAAACGCAACACCAACAGTCCAGCTGAAGTAACAAGGTTAAAAGCGAAAATAGCCCAACTGTAGTAACAAGTCTGAAGTAACGGTCTGCCACTACCAAGTAGTTGCAACCTTTGTAGTGGAAGAAATCAGCACAGATGCACTAGCTGGAATGGGTAATCTGGAGATGTCAAGGGGCTGGGTGGTGCACTCGGATGTGAGGGGGCGATCCGATTGCAGTGGTTGCACCGAGCACGAAGGGCTGCAATGGCAGGGGTGATGCCAGGCCAGAAAATAGATGATTCAGCCCTTGCTGTCATGGAGGTGACCCCTTGGTGGGCTGCATGCAGATGGTTCAACACCTCCCTAAGAGATGGGGGCATGACGACACGGTCCTTAAGCACCATCCCGGAACTGGAAGTAGTCGCGGAGAGGTTCCGGGAGTTCATGCCGGGAGTCAGACATGCCAGATTTGATGTTGTCAACAAGGCCCTGCATGGTGCTGTCACTGGCCGTAGCAGTACGGACTCTGTCACATGTAACAGACTGAAGGCTGAGGGAGTCCAAGGAAAACACAGCAGAAAATAAGACGCCGTCCTAAAGGGCATCTACATGTTAGGCCCAGTGGCGGATCCAGGGGGGGGGCCCGGGCCCTCCCTAGGAAAAAAACAGGTAGAAACAGCCTTTTTGAAAAAAGAAGATGGGCCCCTCCCTAGCGCCCAGGGGTGGGTGGCGGTGGAAAAAAAATAATCACCTTTACCGTAGAGGAAAATCTCACTTGCCCCCCACTGAGCGAAAAATAGACCGGCAGGCCCCCTCCCTTTTCAGGCCCCCTCCCTTGCCGCCGGCTGGATCCGCCCCTGGTGAGGCCAGGGTGCGCAAGCCGGCCATAAGAGTTGGGGAGTGTGTCAAGATAACAGGGTTGGAGTCAACAGATGCCACGTCATCAGGGAGGACCAGTTGCACATGATCTCCAGTAGGGTGGCGGGAGAGGCAGTCCGTGGCACGATGCTTGACGCCTGGATGGACCATCCGGAACCTATATCTGAGGGTCTTTTCCTTCAAGTTCCTCAAGCGTGGGTTAGGGATGTCAGCTCTACGAGGGTGCGGTCACTAAAGATCTTCAAGAGGGGCTTGTGATCAACAGCAATGATGAGGTCATCACAGCCCAGAACAAAGTATCTGGCCTTATCCAGAGCGTCAACAACTGCAAGGGCCTCACCTTCCACTGGAGCATAGCGTGATTCAGCAGGATGTGTGAATCTGCTTCCTACAAGTGTAATCCTCCATCCTGAGTGGCAGCAGAAGGGTTCGATCTTGACACAGGTGCAGTGCTTCTGTAGGAGCCAAAAACCGATGCCGTCGCCAGGCATGTGGGCTTTTGTGGGTCGAAGATTTTGACGCCTTCTGCAATCTCACTGGCGATGACAGTTTTGGATTCCTGAAAGGCACTCTCGAGAGTCTCGTCCCATATATAGGGTGTGCCTGGCTTCAAGAGCTGTCGAAAGGGTAGCATTTTCCCTGCCACGCTGAACGCGTAGGGCACCTGGTTAACAAGTCCGAACCACGAGCGAATGTCTGTGATGCCCTTGGGAGTTGGAAAGTCCAGGATTGCCTGCAAATATTTCCTACAAGGGCGAACATTGTCAGGGTGATTTCAAACCCAGTGAACTCTACGGTGTCTGCACCAAACACAAACTTGTCAGGATTGAGGGTGATCCCATGCTGGCCACATGTGTCAAGCCACTGGACGGCCTGAAAGAAGCTGTCTGCCATTGTGTCTGTCCACAGCAGGACGTCATCCACGCACTTGGTCTTATCGGGGATGTGTGACACAATCTCGTCATACCGCCTTGTGTAGCCGTCACCTGAGGCAATGTATCCTTGAGGGGCAGTCTTGTAACGGTACCTACCCCAGGGTGTAATGAAGGTCGTCAAATGTCGGTCCTCCTTGCAGAGGGGTACGCTGTGGTAACCATTCCACGCATCAAAGACAGTCTTCTTTTTGCCATGCGGGACTGATCTCGCTTGGTGGAAGGGCGATGGCGTGTAATGCGTTTTCCTTGTGGCATGAGTGTTGAGGGTCTGGCGTGGTTTGCCATTTTTCTTTGCACAGATAACCATCCTATGGCACCAGGTAACAGGTTTACCAACAGGGACTGGTTCGATGACACCCAACTGGACATGGTGGTCCAACCCGGCCTTCACAGCGTCACGCCAGTGGATCGGGACTGGTACCGGAGTGTGGTGCGCGACCGGCTCAGCGTCGGGATCCACCATCAGTTTCGTTGGTCGGCTGTCCATGAGAGGCAGGGTTTGATGCTCACACGTGTTGAATGCACCTGCCTTATAGTAGTCAAGCAGATATTGCTGCAGCTTCTGGCGATTAGCGTCTGTAGCCGGGAAGGGTAGTTTTGTCGGGGGCGGTGGAGGCCGTTGGCGACGGGGGCAACGACAAGTGACAGTTGGGTCCTCCTGTAGAGCTGCCATTGTGTCCAGATTGTGTGATTCCTGTGTAGCACCAATCGTGGGAAAGCTGTCAGAGATGAGTCCGAGATCAATGCAGGCTTCTTTACCGAGGAAGATCTTGTCAGAGCCGTCAGTGATATATGTCATTTGCCTGGTGTCAAGGATCCGGCCCCGACCATCTCTGCCCGAAAAACGTAGAATAGCAGCTCAGAGGATCTTGATGCCTCCTGTGGTTGCAGTGTGCATCCTCATAGTGACTGGGATGAGGTCCGAAAGACGTAACCCAAGGCGACGGGTGACCTTTAATCCAGCAATTAAGGCAGCTCTGGCATCCTGTATCAGCCATGGCGGATGCTGGGCAAGGCATTATAGGGGTGGAGACTTTAAAACCCAAGGCTTCATAGTCATCAGACATGATTGTGACGGTCACGCTAACAAATGGTTAGGGCGCAGACCTCCTTCTGAGCCATGTATCAGAGAGATTGTCATAGATATGGTGGTCAAGGGGAATAGTCAGTCCACCTCGTGGCCGCTAGCTGCAAAGTGTAAATGGCACACAGGGCATCAAAGACAGCACCCTCGTGGCCAACAGGAGCTGTAGGGGTTTGACATGTCGTGGTCTGTCCTTGCTGCGGCATACGCTTTCCAAATGGTGTTGTTTATCACAATGTCCGCACCTTTGGTCATATGCTGTGCATTGCACCTGACGGATGCGGGCTGGGGCATTCTTTCCATGTCCTCTTTTGCCACAGTAAGAACATGGGTCTTGTCTCTCCTTGAAGCACCCTTGCTTGGTTTTCCTGTATGTGCTGCTAGCGGCATCTGTCGAGTGTGAATCCAGGAGTGAGGATGCTGACCGTTTGCCAGCCTCTTTGGCTTCAATGAACTGGAAGACTTCTTCTAGTGTCATGTCCTGGTTCTTATCACCAAGGAGGAATAGCTAAATCGACTCAGAAACGTATTGACGTCATACCAGCAGTGCGATTGTCTGCAAATTTGATACAGATCTGGCTTCATTCTGCCTATTATATAGAAGGCAATAACATTCCGATTGTTAGCATTAATTAGAATCTTCTTTAGTTTGATCAAGATGATTAGAGGATAATGGACTTACACACGTCATATATTGTCCCTTACTTTTCAGATCGACCGTGTACATAAATAAGTACCTGTCTATTTGTTTACACCAGCTGACGACTTGGTTGACTAGCTGGATATCACAATGTACACGGTCGATCTGAAAAGTAAAGGACAACATATGACGTGTGTAAGTCCATATCCTCTACTTACAGTGAAGGGGAATACTTTTCCTTGGAAGTAACAACTTTGTTCCTTGACTTGACACATCTCTTCATTTTTTTCTGCTTGCATATCACATGTCTTTTCCAACATTTCCAGCAACCGTTCTGTCCGAATTCTTCTCCTTCAGTGTCTTCACTACTTCCTGCAGAGATTGAACCATTTTCTTCAGTGTCTGTGCTTTGGCCTGAGATGTCCTGAGTCGTCTCTTCATGGAGGACAGCTGATCATACGTCTTTTTTAGTTTCTGTTATATTGACATACTTACAATGTGTTTTTTTAAAACTTAAAGGAGCAAATAATGATATGACATTTTCTAAAATTGTAATGTTCTTGATCCGTTACAATGGAAATATCCCTAGTGTTCACATCCACCGCAAACTTTAGGGCCAACAAGCACATTCTCATAGGGAAGGGTCCTAACTAACGCAAACAAATAATTGAAGATTGTGTCATAGGGGGTGGGTGCCATAGTTTCATGTTTAGGCTCATGGACTAATACTGATAATACGTGGGAATTGCCATATAAGGTACATGACATGTACAGTGTGTTTCCGCTCAAAATGCGCATCCTGTGAAAAGACATCAATTAATTTGGGATGACAAAATGACTTACCCATCACATATATGATATGTGCATTCAGAACAAAGTGCTCCAATGGACAGATTTATGGTGAGTAAAAGCTTTGAAATAGAATCACTTTTTATAACCCCATATTCTGAGTATATCACACTTTTATGTTTCATTGCGACGTTCGTAATGATGTCTGTACTATATCCAACATTATAATGTTTATTAAATAGATTTAGTACTTCAAACATATATTAAATAACGATTACATCAATTAAAATGTATTCATCAGATAATACATATTTGGTTTTAAAAAAAAAGATATTCTTTCAAATTTTCAGCCAAAAATCAAAGTCACCTGACTCTTCGTTTTCCAAAATCACTCATGCGTGACCGTCCAGGCACCTTTTTGTCCGTTTCTGGTCCGTTTTAAAGTGCCTGTTCAAAGAAAATCACAAATATGGCAAATAACGTATCACTAGTAACTGGTAAGCTAACAGATGGCCATCGTACAAGTTTTATGTCAACTACATATCGGGTGATTTATAAAAATACAAATAAAACCACTTCCATAGCATCTTGGATATGCGAGAGATTCGCCAGAAAAATAACGGATGTTTTAATGCCGTCAAAGTATGAACCAATCCTGCCCAAGCAGACGACATCCCATAGAGAATGAACATAATTGCAATGCTATTATTTCTCAAATTATAATGAGTTTAGTGTATATAAATGTGATGGAATTTTAAACGATTAAAAAAGGGATATGAAACCGATTCTGATAACTAAATTCTTTTGTTTGTAAATACACAGGATAGGGGTTAATGAACAACCAAAGAAAGCACACTTTCAAATTAAAAAAGACCCCGGAATTATAGCATGGACGGCTTTGTTCCCTCTTGAAACGCCGAACATACCGCGGTGTATATGCAGCTGAAAATACAATGGCGTCTTATTTTGTTTACAAGCGACGGATTCTTTTATTTTGTTATCCTTGCATTTTTCATCAAAATAATACCATGCGCGGGGTTTAGAGTGAGGCAATAGATTTCCCATTTAGCCTGAGGGTAGTGTGAGTAAGAGAAATAACTGAAGAGAAGATGACAAGACAGGCACTGAAAATGTGTGAGATGTCATGGACATCGTCTGCTTGTGCAAATCATGTTCAACATGTGACGTCACACATCTCAGCAGCGATCGGAAAGCTTTTCAGGTGCTATGCCGGGGCTGTATTTAAACGTTTTGTAATGGATAATAATCATCATTTCGAGTGTTTCCAAGCATTGAATTTTGATAACCTTGTCCTATCAAAGTTTCACCTTTGCAATAATGACAATAAATTTAGTTTATAAAATTAATGAACCTTCTCTTTAAGGCCTTTCTTTCTTCCTTCGTATCTCTATTATCCTAGATCCAACAGAATTCTAACAAATTCCTCTAGATATTCCGAGACATGCTCCTTCATCTGCGATGCATAACCGCACTTCAAGTTGCCATCTTCATACTTTAAATTCAAATCCGAAATCGACTATGTCAAAAATGGGTAAAATTCTTAAAAAATTGACCCCTAAAAACCGTGAATTCCGTTTTGTCTCAATTTTTTTGTACAGTATCTTGATCTTATCATTGCACACACCCCTGCCGAATTAAACCCTCTAAAGTTCTGAAAATGGCTATATATTTGTGTGTGGCCGTAGCTCTATCGTGTCTGTCCAAACCCGTACCTTTTTTGGAGAATAATATATTCACCAATATCGCTGGAATGATTCTTCTCCTTCCCCCTTCTTCTTCATCTTCTCTTTCCTAGTAGCAGTGGAAGTAGTTATAGCAGCAGTTTCATAATAATTACTATTAGTATCATCATAATTATTATTAATGGTGTTGTTAATATAATATTTATTATGGTTATTATTATCATTAATATTATTAATATTGTTATTATTATTATTAATGCTGTTATTATTCTTAAATTATTCTTATCCTTATCGTCATAGTTATCTTTTGCAAAACGTCAGGTGCCCAGGATTTATTGCTATACTACATCCAAGATGTCTACCAAAAACTCTCAATTCGTTGCTGAAATATTATCAAGAGAAAAAAGGAAACATTTGAATACAGATATTAAAATACAGTAAGGTAAGATATAAAGAAGAAAGAAATAGAGAATAAAGGTGAATATGAAAGAGAAAAATAGAACATAAAGTAGAATATAAAATAGGACAAAAAGGTAGAATGCAAGATAAAACATAGAATAGAATATAACGTAGACTATAAAGCAGAAGATATCAGAACATATTAGTCTATAATGGTTGATTTAACAATGTCTATATTTCAAATAAAAGTTTAGCAATACACGAATTTGCACAGTGCACTAGTATAAAGTAATCATAACCGGGTCCATGGACCTATTCGGGCTCAAGGCAGGTTTGTGCAATGCATCATAGAATATAAAAAGCAAGAAAAAATTCAAAGATGCATTAATAAATTGAAATCATGGCAACTTTAGGAGAAAACCTATCAGCATTAAAAACCTATAAATTAAGTATGTAAGATAATTTGTGAGAAGCCGGGTAAAGTATTGATAATTTTTTTTTTTATCGGTGGTGGGTAATGCTTATTAACTTTGATGAGTGTGTAATTGTCTTTACATGTTCTTATTATAGTATCCTATATGGGTGTTGAGCTCGTTCCCGATGTTGATCCTTCCAACCATATATAAAATAACGACGGATGCCAGAAGAGTACGTTTCGGGGGTCGAACAATTCGTTTATACCACTTACAATGGGTAATGGCCACCAGAAAATCTAGAAATCTATGAAGGTGTCGAAAGTAACCAATAAGTACCTAATATAATCGGATTTGGGTGTTTTTTAAATTTACAGTACGAAGTGGTGAAGATTAAAAGTCTTTTTGAGGTATGGATTTTCATAGATAGACCTATACAAAAATAATCATATATCTTTATGCAAGACAGTTTTGTGATATAATTGTTGCTACTGTGCTCTCCAATTTGGCTACTGGCACTGGCATGAATGCATGACATGTGTGTCATCGAGAAGGACATGGTAGCCTTATAGATGAAAAGTCATTTACATTTCCCGCCACTTTGCCGTCCAAGATGGCCTGCGGTATTTGAAAACAGTATTGAATCATTAGCCGCAGTATGTCATTGGTGTCTTTCCCCTATTGGAGGGGGGGGGTAGATAATAATGAATATATTAAGACCGGTTTAATTGTCTCGTGGCGGACAAGAATCATACAGATCCAAGATTGCGTCGAAAATGACAGCATAATCCCTAAAATCCTCTAAGAGAGTTACTAATCATATAACAAAATAATGTCTTTCGTCATTTTTTAAAATGAGAGTTTATGTATATACATTTAATTTATAACTTTGGTAACCTTATGTTTAAAGATGGGATCCAAACTTTGGTAGCCTTATGTTTCAAGATGGGATCCCTTCTCCACTATCCTAAATGCGACATACTTCTAACAAATTGCCCTAGATAGTCCGAGAGATGCTCTTTCCGCTCAAAAACTAAAAACTCGGGCGTCAATTATGCATGCATATCGTTCTAATACGATTGAAGTTCTAGTAATTATTATTACTATCATGTTCATTATCATTATTAATATTATTATTGCTATTATTTTTCCTACTATCAATATTATTATTAATATTATTACTATTATCATTATTATTACTACTACCATTATCACTATTATCATTATTATTATCATTATAAATATTATTATTGCTATTATTATTTTACTTATTATTACTATTATTACTATCTGGATCAATGAAGTTGCAGCAAGGACTAAAAAAAACAAGCTAACGCCGCATATTGTATGGAGGATGGAAGTTTATTGTGGAACTTCCTTCCAAATCATTCAATCTGGATATTAAAACAGAGAGAAAATACACATTGTTTAGTACAATGCTGTTCAAAGTTACATATCTTCTTGTTTGACAATAAACAAAATTATGACCTCATTAAATTTCATTGGTCCTGTCTGATTTCTTTGAATAGCTATTTGCACAATTATGCTAAAATATGTAAGCCGAATAATCAACTGCTATTATCAATATAGCTGTACTTTCTTTATTTAGGCATCTAAAGCTTCCTTAGGTCCATTTGTAACCTGAAACATCAGTAAACGACCTAACTTAACTATTAATGTCACAAGGAAAAGGCTAAAAACTTCGTTGTAATAAACAATCACGTGTCATTGTGCTACTACTGTCTTACATAAATTCATGTCTAATCTCTTCAAACTAGAACTCAACTCAACCTTTCATTTATTTTACAAAATATGGTTGCTCGTGAATATTCATATTTTTTGGAAATTTGTTAAATCTTTAACTTATACTCAAATAGTGCTTTTTGTGTAATTTGAGCCAAACTAAATCCTTAATAAAACATGCTTCCTAATGCATGACTGTTATTTGTATATCATTTCATGACAATTTCACTGTGCATGATAATATTTTTCCTTTTCTGCACCACCAAATTAAATGCCTTGACTGCTTCATCCTTTTTATAGCTCAAAAAAGGGCATAAATAACCACTAATTTAATTTAAATCAATAATATGAACTCTGACCGAAGTAAATCTGATATAGATACAATCACACTGCTGCTTGAAAGGTCAAACAGCTTTTCACCTTGAAAACCTCTCTAATACCCTTTTCATAGTGACTCTATCAAAAAACACCGATATAATTTACCTTATGTAAACAAATGTTTCTCCTCTGCCCCTCAGGCCACTATGAAAGGGGTATTTGAAAGGGGGTAGAGGAGAAATATTAGGGGAAATAGCGGATAGAAAGAAAAGAAATAGGCGACGAATTTCTCCGGCTGTATGAATGGCATACGCGGGCAAGCGTCGGTATCACCTTTGTTTACATAAGGCAAATTCTATAGGTGTTTTTCATCGGTGTTTTTTATGGGGCGCCGTTTGTAAAAATATTATTTAGAAAAATGATATGTTATATAATCATTATTTAGCAAATAAATAACATTATTTACATATAACGCGATGAAAAACAACTAATTATTTATAAATAATTCTCCATTCATTTTCTTGATTTATAAATAATAAACCAAATCACATAATAATATATAAATAATTTCCTGTTCATTTTCAGTATTTATGAATAATTACAATTCACATTTTCATTATTTATAAATAATATCAAGTACGAGCCTATTATATATAAATAATGAAAAGTACAATCCATCATATATAATTATTTTTGGCAACAATAGTACCGCCCATCATATGAATATTCATGAACGTATTCTACGTATTCGCTTTCTACTGTTGGGAAAAATTGATTCATACTTGGTCAAACTTGTTAATTTTATCACCGGGAAAAGAAGAAAAAGCATGTAAATAGTTTCTTCAGAATACTAGCTAGGTCCAAAAAAGTGACATGGCAATATGGCCTTATCCAGTTAAAATAATTACAATTGTCATGATTGCTGATTATTTGGAGAGTTGGAATGGTTGGTGTCGTTCTGATATTGCTGTCTGTGGTGCATAGACATATAAAGTAGTGATGTCTACTAGATATGTATAATTACAAACAAAATAATTATAAGAATCACAAAGGGGACTTGTAGATTTGCAGGAAGTAATCTTTGAAAAGATTGATATAATCTAATGTTATCTGTATAATCAGTCCATGGTGGCCCAAAAATCTCTCTCACTATCTCACAGCATCATATATTTCTCATTTTCACGACGACATCAACATCTCTCTCCATTAAATATTTCTCTCTCATTATTTCCCTTCCCTTTCTCTTTTGCTCTCTCTCTCTTTCTGAACTCTCACGTTCTGTTTCCAGATTTTTCCCACATATGATTCAATTCATACAACCATATGCACACTAAAAATTAAAATTATGAAGGGAATATTGTATATAAGATAATAAACATGTTCAATTTATTCGTTTTTCTTACAACAAACTAATCACATGTAATTCACCATCTTTACAGATTATAAAATTGATGGTCAAATATTAAGCACAAATAGTCTCATCTGCTACTTTAAATTATTACAATTTCAATCTTATCCATTTGTAGAATTACTTATTTCTATAAACAAAAATCAACAAAGCATATGCTAATCTGAGCACTCTTTTTTCTTCTTCCAGGGAATGGATTGTATCATGACTTACACCTTATTATAAAACACATTATAAAAACATGCTGATTTTTGTTTTATAACAAATTTACCCATGACTGAATGATCGCAATTTTTTTCCAGTGAAACAATAACCTTATAATATTGTACAGTAGTATAGAGCATCTTTAAGCGTGATGGTTGCTTTGTGGTCCACACACGCACCAAGGACATTTTCTTAACAGTTGCTTGTTAGTTACCATAATTTCATGTTATGAGGATTATAATACCATTTTTTTGATCCCCAGTCGCAGCTCCAGCAGACGGGGTCTGCTTCATTTAAGAGGCTAAGTAGAACTTCATAGTCCATACATGTAGGTCTGTTGAATGAAAAGAGAAAAGAATGAAAGTAAGCACATTGATACCTACATGTATCTCTGTTGTATTACATTACAAAGGTCTTGCATGTACATTGTGATTAAAGTGGACTTGCATGCACATGATATGAAATCATTGATGGGTACATGTGAAAGAACTAATGACATCCTCAAAGTACCTTAGCTGTATGGACATACAAACAACTTATTCATACAGCCTACCTGTCAAAACTTCAGCAGGTCAGTAGTTCTCTTCCTCTCTGAATTTGTCTCAATTCTCAGGGAAATTAATTGCCTTCATCATTTATCTTACTGAAGAAGAGCATCATCCTGAAAAAAAGAAAAGAAAAAAAAAAAGGTTCAGACATCATGACTTGTAAAAGCTATAGACCTACTCCATTGAAAATTGGTCTTAGTTATAGTGTCAATCATAATCCACCTTTAAAATAAAAAAACCGGAGGCTCCTTTCATGTAGGCACTCTTCCCCATTCAGTTGCTAGTAATCACCGATTCACTGAATTACTAACTCTTTTTTAAATCAAGAACAAACATTCACATTCTTGCAGTACTATCTCATGAATCTGCTTTCCCAAAGTTGAACTCGCCATGTCATGACACAAGAAAGCCTATAAATAACCAATTTAGACCAATTCCTAAAATCAAGTCTAGAAGTCAGCATCTAACTTAGATAACCAAATGAAAGTCGGCCTAACCTATAGATGTCAACACAGCCTGGAATGTAGATTTTACAAGGCCCTAACAGTTCGAGCCCAACTTGTTCATCTTACTAGTTAAATATAACGTTAGACCCAAGTTTTTTACGTTATCTCCCTAATTGAGTTTTATGGTAGACAGGGTAGAGGAAAAAGTGAACAGAAAATTTATTGCACTGTACTAGGTCTCTAAGTCTAATCTAGTCCAACATATTAAAGTATAGTAAATCAACAATTGGACCTAAAAGTAACAATAAACTTGGATCATTGATGCAGTGAAGTTATCTACTCGTATCTAATTTTCAGAAATAGTCCCACCCGAAAGTTTGGGCCAAGCTGTCAGGAGTGACTGGGTGTCGATGCATGCAATCGAGCTGAAATATTAGCTCACGCCACGATAAAAAATGAATCAACAGTTCGAATGTAGATTACTTCTAAATTTATCAGATATAACGATTTTAAATCAGTTCATAATGTACAGACAAATCCGCAGATTCATACTATCAGCAAATATTTTTATAAATATGATTCAATTTACGAAATTGAAACGTTATTACAGTACTCACCATCAAACTCGGAAAAACTCTTACTCGATCTGTGTGGGGGACGTCCTACATTAACTATCCATGCAGCGAAAGTCTTGTTTTCAGGCAATCGTATACGTAAAAAACAAAAATCCATCACAGATAATAATTCTTATTAAAATCATGGGGATGATAACAGAAGGGGAATAGTGATAGTACAGAGTCTTATTAACCGCAGGATTTCTGATAAGAATACACAGAGAGCAACAATGGAAAGGTGCCTGGAGTAGAAAATAATAACTAGACATGTAATACTTGTTAATAACAAGTATAGGTGGGCTGTTCCAAGAGCATGCCACACATGTTTAGTGACATACTAAGTAGTTAAGATAACATTGGCATGATTTGACCTTATTTTTTGAAATAATCCTCTTATTCAGGTCTATTAGTGTGCCAAATTTCTAGTCTATACAATGCATGGTTTTAGAGAAACCATGTACAGTATATTTGACCTTGGACCCTCAAATCTAAATATCAAAATGAAATATGCATTTTCTAGATTTTTGTTTTTATAAGAAATCATATCTCCCACTCATACTCTATCCAACTATGAACTAGACTTGAATTCGTCACTTTGACGAATTAGGTGATACGTATGCTAATGATTTACATAATGAAGAATGCATTTTCACGATTTCATATTGTTATATAAAATGCTTCTACCATTATGATCTATCCATATGTCAAGTTTCTACTGTTTAGCCTTGATCATTATGGATGTATGGAAGATAGATTGAGACAATTTGACCATTGACCCTGGACAACAACCAGTTACACCTTTGACTCTAATTGACATAATGAGGCATACAGGCATTGCATATTCCGTGGTAACAATGAAGTAAGCGAGGGAAAATGAAGGCAATGACAAACGAGAGAGAGAGAGCGACAGAATATGGCCGGGTTCAAATTAAGTTTTCTTTAAATTATTAGACCGAGTACTGAGGATCTTTTTATCTGCCATGTTTTTGTTATTTGACGGCTTTTGACGATACAAAGAAATGCCGTTTTTGTCACCAAATATTGTTCAAATAGCATTGTAGAGACGATGAACTCTAATGCAAAGTCGTAAGCCATGAGAATGTCAATTTCTATGCCGTTCTACAAAAGAATCCGAACAATAGAATCAACCAAGTGAAATCAACTGTTAAACGAATTTATTATGAGTTCTGAAATTTTAATTTGTTACTGCACGTCATAGTAGTATTAAAGAGCAGCAATGGCGAACAATTGTCGCTAAAATTCAGAAATTGTTGCTTAGATTGCTTTTCCACTAAAAATTAACATGAGACATCAAGCTACATAGAACTATGATCGACAAACATGATATTGTTTTGAAAACAGTCAGAAAACATTGCAGGTAGAATAAATAAGAGATAATGTGGTCATGTAAACAAATGCATTATGTCCATGTTAGTCCCCTAGTACCGAAATCATGATTGTATTCTCCACTTATTTCTCCTATATAATTTATTTCAATTTAAAATAGAAATTCTAATGTTTCTTCTTTTGGCTTGATTATATTTCAGCAACGAATTGACAGTTTTGGTAGACATCTTGGATGTATCATAGCAATAAATTCTTGGCACATGACGTATTGTGTATACAATAATTATGATAAGAAGAAGAAGCATACAAATAACTATAAGAATAATAACAATAACAAATAATCACTATAATAATGATTATAATTACGATATTTACTATAATAATAAATATAAAAATGATAATAATGATTATTATGATACTGCTGCTATTACTACTACTACTACTACTACTACTACTTCCACTACTACTATGAAGAAGTAAATGAAGAAGAAGGGGTAGGAAAAGAATCATTTCAGCGATATTAGTGATTATATTGTCAATGATTGAGGCATACACATACACATTACATATTCCGTGGTAAGAAAGAAGTAAGCGAGAGAAAATGAAGGCAATGACATACGAGAGAGAGAGAGCGACAGAATATGGCCGGGTTCAAATTAAGTTTTCTTTAAATAATTAGACCCAGTACTGAGGATCTTTTTATCTGCCATGTTTTCGTTATTTGACGGCTTTTGACACTACATAGAAATGCCGTCTTTTGTCACCAAATATTGTTCAAATAGCATTGTAGAGACGATGAACACTAATGCAAAGTCGTAAGCCATGACAATGTCAATTTCTATCTCGCTCTGCTAAAAAATCCGAACAATAGAACCAACCAAGTTGAATCAACTGTTAAACGAATTTATCATGAGTCCTGAAATTTCAATTTGTTACTGCACGTCACAGTAGTATTAAAGAGCAGCAATGGCGAACGATTGTCGCTAAAATTCAGAAATTGTTGCTTAAATTGCTTAAATTACCATGAGACATCACGCTACATAGAACTATGATCGACAAACATGATAGTGTCTTGAAAACAGTCAGAAAAACATTGGAACTGAAATGAATAAGAGATCATGCGATCATGTAAACATTTTGTCCATGTTAATCCTCCAGTACCAAATACCCAAGCAAAACTCGAGCCAGATGCAAATGAAGAGCTTGCAACCAAAAGGCGCTAAATCCACTTTTCACCAAATTGCATGTTTTAAACGATTTGAATAGACCTCTCTCATGTGTATCTAAATCACTAAATTTCCCTCAGAATTGTTTCAGGAAAATATGAAAATATTGATTTGAAATTTATACTTTCAACCAAAAGGCGCTATATCCACCTTTCTTTTCTTTCCTTTGATTGGCCCAATCATACCAGCTTGTGGAAATTTGATCAGAAAGCAATCAGAAAGCAGAGCACAAAGAGCATAGCACAGGCAGACTTCCTAGATTCGTTTTTACTATTCACGTTTCGAAATACCTCATTTTCTGGCGATTTCATCATGGATAAATTATTGTACCAGTGGTTATGTGATGAAAGTTTTTGCACATTGATGATTATGTGTGTGTTGTGTGTGTGTGTGTGCGCGCGTGTGTGTGTGGTGAGGGGGCTACTATGATTCAAGTACAGGTAAGTATAGTTAATATACAATTCAGAAGCATTTACACACAAATGACATCCTTCTATACTAATGTCAGTGAACAACTCTATATTGACTGTAAAAAGTGTTCTGTCAAAAGGCGCTATATCCATGATTTCTGCCAAAAGGCGCTAAATTCGAAAAGAAATGAAATATGAAAAATTATATAAAATACATGCTGTACGCAGGATTTTTCTAACTTGCATTTGTATGACCTATAGTGGTAGTTCTTCCACCTGTAGTATAGATTTGATTAATAAACAGAGACAAATGTGTGAAATTAAAAACAATGATTTTCTCGAAATTAACCGGAATGGATTAAGCTCTTCAAATAAAGGTTAACTTAAAGATACTATGTCCCTTTTGCAGCCAACATCAAATTCTGTAGAACTTTGCAGGAATTATGAATATGTCATGTATGTCCTATCTGTGAAATTTAAACGTTAGCAGTGTCCTAATATTCAAATTATGCAAGGAAACCCGTTTACTTGCTAGACTTCACTGTCAGACACTATTGAGTGACTGACTGGCCTTTTTTCTTCTTTGGTAATAACATACATATAATGAGCTGTAAAGGGTACATGAGCATTTGTCTACATCAATAACCCACTTCTTGTAATGGCCAAAATTAAACTGATTGAATCTTTGCGCAGCACAAAACGTACGACCATTCTGTACAATGGTCTGAAAATCAGACTATTACTTACTGTCTTATATCACTTAAGTCGATTAGACAACTAATAGTCGTTATTTTCCCACTTAAAGACATTTTCAAGCCCCCTTTTTTAGGGAAGTTCTAAATTAGTATTATCTTTCAAATGCCGTTGGAATTTAACCTTTCATTTTTTTGGCCTGCAAATGGGACATAGTACCTTTAAATACATTAATTTATGACATATTGTCTATTGTCTTGATTGTTTTCTCTACTTAGTTCTTTTTCCTATCTTATTTTTTTCAAGATATATTCTAATGTTTCCTTGTATTGATTAGCTTCATTTATTTTCATTTTTGGAGGGGCGTGGTTAAAAATAACAACTTCTTTAACATTCTGTTTCCATGGCAACGGTCTTATTTGTTACTTGAAATGACTCAAATTTTAATCATAATCAAACAGGCATCTGAAGTTTTTAGATGCTTACTATTTGCTTCATGTTGTTGAAAATCGCCTCCGGCTGGATCCGCCCCTGCTTCCCTTCATCAACACACACTTTGAGAAAAGAAAAACAATTTTCTTTAATTCAAAGTCGTGTTACAACTTTTTGAGCATCATATAATACCCGCATACATTCAGTTAAACTTGACATGCCAATTGTTTATCGTTTATTTTGTAGAAAGATACGAACCCTTGTGTAATTTAACGTTGGAAATTTGGAATTGAATTGGGGCCTTGAGCGAAGTACACGTTTAGCTGACCAAAAGTGCGAGTTTTTGCCACTCCCCGTGGGATCATAAAATATGTCATCAAGATCGTTTGCCAGTAGGTCTGGAGTATCGACGGTCGTTAAATTTAAGATCAGACCTTCGAAGGGTCATTAGATCTTATTTTGATCTGAAAATTTCAAGCGTATAAAAGAATCAAAATCAGTTCGAGAAAAGACATCTTTAAGTCTCCAGCGGTAAGACAATAACAAGCATAGTTTAAAACCAATCTAAGACGTATTCATAGTGTATTGCATGGCTGAGATAAAACCATTAATGACATTTCACATAATGACGTCATGATGACGTCACGATGCCCTGGCGTCGCTGAAAAGTCACGCAGTTCTAAGTTGGACTAGGAACTATCTTCAAGGAAAGTTTCATGACAATGGCTTTACCGAATCTTGAGATATCTTGCGAACAAATTCGAGGAAGAATCATAAATATTTCTTCCATACAGACACAAAATAAATACTATTTTTAATTTTAATTCGTCACTTAGACGAATTAGGTGATACGTATGCTCATGTGTTACAAAACGAAGAACGCATTTTCACGATTTCATCTTCCGTTTTGAAATACTCCTCCCATTATGGTCTATCCATAAGTCAAGTATCAACTGTGTATCATTGATCATTTTGGATCTATGAAAGATGGTCGCCGGAATGGGAGGCAAGTGCTATAACCAATATACCAAAAAATCTGCATAGACATAACACGTAAACGGAAAATTTGATTCTCAAATCAAATCTTGTATTTAAAATATCGCCATGATTCCAACATCTGATTAAAAATTAAATGTCCCCTTTATGTACAGAATTTTCTCAGCTACAACATATCCGCAGCTGGCAGAAAAGAATCGAGATATTGCTCAAACAACTAAGACTGGAACGTAGAATGAAAATTTCAGAAAAATTCACCTCCCTTAGAGAATACACGCAAAATTGGGAAAATTGACATGCCTCTTTTACTCGCAAGAATGGGCCATGATGCCATTGTTAAAATGAAAATCAATAGCACCTTTTGTGTAGAAAATCGCCTCAGCTACTTCATATCAAACATTGAGAGAAAATCAAACAATATTAACAGAGATACACTCAATTTTTTGTAAATATGCTGACGTCATTATGTGCTTATTCGTATCTTGAGTTCCAAGGCCATTATAATGACGTCACGATGTACTTCATGGCCAAATGAGACATGAAAACATATCTCCGACTCATATTCTATCCACATGTGAAAACAAAATTGAGTTATCTGTGCATTAAATAAGTTATGGCCAATTAAACATAGGCATGTTTTTATTTAAAAAATGCAAATATGCGGCCGCGCGTGTTGTTATCTTTGACGCGCGCGTATTCCATCATTATGCATAAAAATTACTGAAATGGAAAGGGATTGTTAAGCAAAGTATAAGAAATCCAAAAGATGCAAATATTGTATTTTTCCGTCCCGCGTGCGCTATGCGCGCAAATACGCGCACTGACCGACACGCGCGGACATTTTGGAAACGCTTAAAATTGTCTAAAACGTATAGAAAATTACTTGGTTTGGGGTTTCGAGCATTTTTGTTTCTAATTTCTTTTTGACGCACGCGTATGCCCACGCTTTAAAGTGAAGGCGCATGTGCGTGGGCTAAAATTCTGACCCATGACCTGAGCATGATTGATACCAAATTTGAATTGAAATTGATATTGCATGGCTGAGATACGACCATTAATGACATTTCACATATTGACATGATGACGTCACGGTGCCCTGGCGTCGCTGAAAAGTTGGACTAAGATCTATCTTCAGGCCAAGTTTCATGACAATGGCTTCAGCCATTCTTGAGATATCCTGCGAACAAATTCGAGGAAGAATAATATTAATTTCTTCTATACAGACACAAAATAAATACTAGACTTGAATTCGTCACTTTGACGAATTAGGTGATACGTATGCTAATGTTTTACATAATGAAGCATGCATTTTCACGATTTTATATTATCTTATAAAATGCTCTTCCCATTATGGTCTATCCATGGGTCAATTTTCATCTGTGTAGCCTTGATCATTATGGATCTATCTAGTGCTTTTACCAATAGACCAAAATATTTCTCATAGACTTTACATGCAAAGCTGACAAACGGCCTTGGCATGGTCGCAATTACAACTTTCAATTGAAAATTTCGACATGATCTCAACATCCGATTAAAAAACAAAAGGCACATTTTCTATAGCCCATTGTCTCAGCTATAACATACCAACATTTGGGAGAAAATAGAGCACAAAAAAGCTAGATAGTGCTCAAAGAATAATGTCATGTAGATTCATGATGTGAACGAATTTCACCTTCCATAGACATAACACGCAAATTAAGAAAATTCTGACATGTAGCCTTTAATTGAATTTTTGACTATGATGACGTCATCAAAATGAAAATTAATGTGTACCGATCTTGTAGAAGATTGCCTCAACTAAAAAAATGATCAATATTTACAGAGATACCCTCAATTCTCCAAAAATATGCTGACGTCATAACATGCGAATTCGTATTTTGAGTTCCAAGGCCATTATGATGCCGTCACGATGTACTTAATGGCCAAATGAGACATGAAATCATATCTCCGACTCACACTCTATCCAAATATGAAAAAATTGAGGGTTCCGGTGCATCCAAAAGAGCTATAATGGATTTTGTATAGGCATGTTTTTGCCCATATATGCTATGTATTACAAGAGCTCGCGCGCACGGACATTTATCTTGAACGGACGCTCATTCCCTTATTAATGGTCATAAAGAGATAAACATGGTATCAAATTGTTCGGGAACAAACGAGGAATATCGTGTCAAAAAAAATCTAGGAGGAATTATTTTGCGTTCGGCCGTGACGAACGAAAACGCGCGCGCATGCGCGTGTGCGTGATTTTTGTTATGAAATGCTAATGCTAATAATGGCGTACGCGCACGTTTTTTGACTTGAAATTGACCGGACGGATATTGACCTTGATCATGATAAATATGAATGGGAAATGACTTTCCGTTATGAAGATATGATCATGAGTTGATTTTCACAAAATGGCGCCTAGATGACGTCATCAGTCATGGTCAAGGTTGAAAACCTTATTTTGCTTTGTCCATATGCCTATACATATGTGTGCCAAATTTCAAGGCATTTGATTGAGCCATTTTCAAGTTATCGTGCTAACAAAAAAGTGCTTGGAAATAAGAAAAATATTCTAACGAAAACATAAGGTGGTCTGTATTATATACAGCCCACCTGATAACAGTCACGCTCATGAATATTCATATTATGGGCGGTACCACTGTTGCCAAAAAATAATTATATAATATTGGATGGCTTTGAGTGTGATACAAGAATATATTGGTCGAGCTATGACAATATTGGACGAGTCGAAGACGAGTCTAATATTATCTTAGCGAGAGCAATATATTCCTGTATCACACGAAAACAAAGCCATGCAATATTATTATTATTTTCAAAATTAGTCTGACATGCGAAATAACAAAATTTGACTTACCTCGGTAAATATATATATATTTAAAAAAAATATTCTTTATTGTATTCATTCAAAATGATTCAATACATGTTCAAAATACAACTTATTTCAAATTACAATATAACTTATCAAGTACACAATATACACAACTCAAATTAAGAATGAATGAATAATTATCGTAATAACCCCCCTCCCCAAGTAAAAACACAAAACAGTTTGACGAAGCCTAACAAAAAAAAAAAAACCCATCATTCACAGGTGTTACAAATAATTATTTGATAAACATGCAACAAAAATTGATAATCACATAGTATAGTTGAAGGTACATTCCATACAACTCCTATGAAGAGAAAAAAAAATCAACATCATTATATTTTAGTGTATTTTAAAGTAATCAATTCAAAATTAACATATTGAATATACATGAGAAAATAAACACCTTTAGCATCTAACACCCATGAATTGGAACCTATGTAAAAACAGACAAACAAAAAAAAAAACAAAAAAACAAAAACGAAGTACAAACACAAACAAAACAGAACAAAAGAAAAGAAAGAGCTTTGTGGCGTCCAATAAACATGTTATGATACTCTCATTTTCCTTCCTTCTTCCTTATTGAAAAAGTTTATGAATTTAATATCGAAGCTTAAAAAAAAAAAAAAAAAGACTATATTTTTAAATGTTCCCACTTTCGATGATGGGTTCCTATATAATATGATCTATTGCCATTTTGTGTTCTTGACCTTTGCTTTCTAAAAGCATCTTTTTTATTTCTGTCGTAGAGGGTGCTATTCTCTTTTCCCCGACTGCGATAAATCATAAACTTGATCAGCAGAATAACATGATTCACTAACTTTTCAAGACCTCTATTTTTATGATTTATCCCCAAATGTACTTCTTTCCATGTCAGTTTTTTTAGTATTGGAATATTTAAAGCGTTCCCATTTTCATACCACGCACATTTTATTTGTTTACATTCAAAGAAAACATGTCGGTAAGTTTCTTCATCTTTATCGCAAAATGAACAGTTTTTACTTTGTGTAAACTGAAAACGATATAAGTGATGATTTGTGTAAATTATATTGTACAATACTTTGAATTGAAACTCTCGAGTCGGCTATTTAGGGTAGATTGCCTTGGTCTGAGATGGATCTGCTCTATTTCTTGAATCGACATATTGTGGTCTGAAGACAGATTTTGAAATGAAACGGATACATTAGAAATACGTTTTATGCTTGATCTGTAGATCATCTTTGATGTAACATCCGAAAAATTATATATCTTTTTGAAAAAGCAGAATTCAAGAACTAATTCGATATCATTTGGTCTATGCGTTAATGCAATACTTCTTATCCAACTACAAGGAATAGTATAATATATTTGTTGTATCGTTAACAAATCCTCTGTTTTTGAACCAGAGTTTTCAAAATATTTCTTTGGCTTCAAATTACCATCACTATCCACGATATGGTGAATTTTATATATATTGTTCAAAAACAAGTTCTCATCAAAGAAAGTTGTCCCATTATACGTAATATATTTGTTATTAACAATAACTTCGTTACCTTTGTAATACTTATCTTTTTTCCTAAAATTGTCCATATCCAGCCAAAGTAAGAACATATCTTTATAGTACTTAGGTAATTCTAACTTAATGAAATCTGGGTTATAATTGCAATAAAATATAAGACTACCTCCAAATGGTCTCATTAAGAATCTAAAATATTGCTTCCATTTCATACTTTGATCCCCTGTCACAAGTTTTTAATCCACATGACTCTTTGTACTTTCACGAATAGCCTGAAATTCATCATTTTGAGTCCCCCTTTGTCATATTCTTGATACATCGTCATTCTTTTTATTTTATCCCTTCCTTTCCATAAAAAGTTAAAACAGGCTTCTTCAACTTCTTGAAACACCCATTCCGGAACAGAAATGACTGAACAAACATAGTTTAATTTAGATAGTATAAATACCTTTAGTAAATGAATTTTCCCCATTAAAGTTAGATCACGTTGTTTCCACCAGTTTAAAAGTTTTTTAATCTTGCTTTCCTTTATTTTGACGTCTAAGGAAAAAAATATACCTAATATTTTTACAAAATCTGTCTTCTTCCCCAATGGGAGTTGACAATCAATTTTTGCAGATGAACCTAAAGGCAAGATATACGTTTTTCTTTGTTTACCTTAAGTCCAGAGGCTTTATAAAAACTATTGAAAATGTCATTTAATCTGCATATCGATTTTACGTCTTGTACAAAAATTGTAATATCATCAGCATATAGTATTTGTTTGACACTTTTAGTACCAAATTCAATACCGTTTACTGCTCTATCTTTACGAATATAGTGGGCTAAAGTTTCAATGCACAATAGGAATAGATATGGCGATAGTGGGTCTCCTTGTCTTACTCCTTTTTCAGTTTTAAAATAACTGGTTGACATATTTTCATTTAAAACACAGCTCTGAGCATTGGTATTTAAAATGTTAACCCATTTACAAAATATTGGTCCAAATCCAAAAGCCTTTAAAACTTTATCTAAAAAAGTATGAGAAACCGAATCAAAAGCTTTTTCAAAATCGATGGCTAGAAGATAACCTGAACTATTTTGTTGTGAGGTATGAAATTTTAAATATCCTACTTGGTCTATTGAAATGATCTCGTTTAAAACCTCCTTGATTCGTTTGGACAAGACCTTTGAAAGAATTTTGTAGTCTATGTTTAAGAGAGAAATAGGCCTGTAATTTCTAATAAACAAAGGATCCTTTCCTTTTTTGTGTATGAGAGTTATTACCGCTTGTTTTTGAGATGGGGATAACTCATTGAGTTGAAAAGTTTCATTAAAAGCTGCTATAACAAGTTCGTTTATTAACGGCCAAAAGGTAATATAAAACTCAACACTAAGACCATCGTTTCCGGGTGATTTATTAAATTTCATCTCTTTTAAAACTTGCAAACATTCTCCTAGCTCAATCTTTCCTTCGCATGATTTTCTGGAATTTTCTTTTAATATAGGAATGTCATTGGCAAGAAATTCCTCACTGTTACGAAGGTCAATTTCAGTTTTTGTGTATAGTTTAGTATAAAAAGTTTTGATCTCTTTTATAATTTCAGTTGCATTAGAGCTAACACGACCATCTATTTCCAAATTCCTTATTACCCTTTTTTTTGGTTAGATTCCATGAGCTGTTTGAAATAAGTTGTATTATTCTCATCACTTTCAAACCATGAGGATCTTGAGCGCACTTTGATTCCTTCTGTAATATAATTGTAGTGTGTATTTAGTTCCAGTCTTTTACTTTTTAAGCTACTTATCAAATCATTTGGTGCAACATTAAAGTTTGTTAAGTCTTTTTCCAACTTCTGTATATCGTTTTCTAAGGACAATATATGCTCTTTTCTTTTCTTTGCCTTTTCTCTTGAATATTTTCTGGTAAAACTTTGTATCTTCATTTTGATAAAATCCCATAGTATTCTTTTGTCTTTTATTTCTTGCGAAAACTTACATTTTAACTTAATTATTTCCTCTTCATTTTCGCAATGTAGTCATTATCACTACAAAGGCTGTTATTAAATTTCCAATAGTTCCTGATTCTGGGATATGGCGTAGATGGTTCATTAGTAAAACTTAGTTTCACTCCGGAGTGATCCGAAGCAATTGATTGTAAAATATCACAACTTAAAACCGTCGTTTCTAAATTTGTCGATATAATCCAATAGTCCAATCTACTTCGCATTACTGAATTATCTTTCCGATAAGTGAATTGTTTTTCCTCATTATGCTTACTCCGCCAGATATCTATCAGTTTGAAGTGAGTTAAGAACTCCTCAAATAGTTCGCTTAATTTTGATTGCTTTCGATTACTCTGCCCAAAATAATCTAACTCATGGTTTCTAATCAAATTGAAATCTCCACCAATAATAAACGATCTGTCTTTAAATGTGTCATTATTCAAAATGCGCGTCAAAGCATAGAGAAATTGTATCTGCTCTGCTTCTTTGTTACTTGTCGGAAAATAAACGTTAACCAATACTAATTTAACTTCTTGTAAAGAACATTCAATTAAAACATATCTACCTTCTGTGTCTACTATAATATTCGATACATCTATGTCTAAATTGTTGTCTATCAATATTAGTACCCCTTTACTGTGGTTTGTGCCGTGACTAAATATACTTTTACCTTTCCACATCGAACTCCAATCTTCCTCAATATCAGGTGTACTACGTTTCTTGCAAAAAGATTATATTTCGGCGTTTGTTTCTGCACCATCTATATATATTACCCCTTTTGTTCCTGTCTCTTATACCTTTAACATTTAAGGTGAGAAAATTACATTTAATAGACTTAGCTTCCATTAAAAAAACCCTGGCCCCTGTAGGATCCAATTCCATACCAGAAGAAGGGACGATCAAGAGAACACATAATATCGTGCATAAAATATTTAAACCCACCACAAAGACCTTCCGTAATATACAAAGAAAAAGGGACAGAAAACTAACAAAACATAAACAAAATAAAATCACCCGATACAGAACCCTCGTCAGTTCGGGTGCTGGAATCGTGCGCCACTGCAAGATTAGCAGTGTGATCCCGTTGAATGTCCCCACCTGCTCCCCGAGTCCCACCCACCGTCACTGCGCCACAAAAACACGTGAGATTGTATAGCCCAGTGAAATTCATGATCTGTTGCGGATCTCACCCGAGTGTTATTTCGGGGGTTCGCTACCTCTATTATATTATGACAGAAATCTCACAGAGTATTCAAGTATAAAGCTTGATCAAGAGTATATACATTAACCAAATAAAAAAAAATAAATAAATAAAACAAAACTGCCATTGCATCACCTCCATTTATCTTTCCACGTCATCCATAATCCCTACAATACTTTGACCGTCATGTGACCAAGACTCTACCTCATTCATGCATATTCACAAGGTTTCAGATCGAACATTTTCTATACCACGCATCGTTCATCTGTTGTAATACAGACGGACATGCATGTAATTACCACATGTGCCGGTTATTTGTAACTTTACCCCAAATATTCATTCAAAATCATGGCTTAACATAACAAATGATTTTGATCATTTGGCCCTCTTTTTAAATCATGACCGTTCACATACAGATTTCGAGAAAACGTTTCATCATCAAGGAACTGAGTCGCTGGAATTCCACATTCCGAAGGCCCTTATTTAGCAGGTGATTGCTTCACAAAGTGCCTATCAGGGATTAGTTACCGCGTGCATACTTGCACAGTTGAACCTTGTGTCCTACATAAGATCACATTCGACCAAGCAATACTTGTAAACAATAACAATTTCACATTACTGCCACCCTTTCTATTCTAAGGCTAGCTGCTATACGCCTTATTTAATTATGATTCTTTAACTTCCCCTGCATGCATGTTTATAGAAGCATCAACCCAGAATGGCAGAGAACCAAACCATTATGGTCGAGATCATTGATCTGTACAGCTGTTATAGTTATGCAAAATATTTTGTGAATTACTTTATTATTTCCTTTTCTTAATAACAGACAAGTTCAGTCATTTTCTACCAGTTAAAACATTATCATGGTAATATAAGAGTCATATTCATTATGCTTCTTTAATTTCCCCTGCATGCATGTTTGTAGAAGCATCAACACAGAATGGCAGAGAACCAAAAAAAAAAAAAAAACCCATCATGGTCGAGATCATTGATCTCCATTTGGTCCATCTACTTTCCGTGTGATGCAGTATTTCGATGAAAAAAAAAGGAATATAATCCATCTTTGTAAGGAGCTGAAATTCCCTCAAATTGAAGTTACCAACTTGAAACATATTTATAGATTACCTAACAAGCTATATAGACATGAAGAGAGTCTACCTTTAAAATAAAAAGAAACACCTTACTTTTCATTTACTCCTTTTATCCCGTTTAGACAATTGGCACATGAATTAAAGATGGATAATATGCTCAAGCATTAAAAATTTCCGACATTTTTTCCCTTAAAAACAAGACTCAGAAACATGCCAGTATCAGCTTACCCGGCAAGAACCTACTGAGTACGAAGGGAGGGTCAATACCTTCCATGTAAGGAATAGCATATTTGGTAAGGAAAAAAAAAAAAAAAAACAATGCTCATAATTAATATATAAGAATATAATTTCTCTCCATTCCTCCCTTCTCTTCAGAATCAGAGCTAAAAGATATACTACGTATTATGAATCTTTTGCTTTTGCGTTCCTCCTGCTAAGATTGTAAGATTACATGGATATTTACTATTAAAGGAAACAGATCCTCTCCTATTTTCATATTCAGTATCAAAAGGAGGGGAAAAAAGAGCATAAACAGATTTACAAGTATGTTTTATATTTCAGATGTCATTTATCCGGGCATTTATCTCGATCAACTGAAGACCTCCTTGGTGTCTAGACAGGCTGGGGATGAGACTTGTCCCTGAAGACATTATAGTTATTCATTTATGTGACTGGTGCTTTAAAACTGTACATGTACTTTGGAATGTTACGAGGCTTACATTCTTAATTCTTAAAATCTATGCCTACAATTACGAAATGTTGGGAAATGTTTTCACTTTACATTCCTAAATTTGTTTACCGTTTGGAAAGTTTGTTAATGCAAAAAAAAAAAAAAAAGTTCTCACAATAGTTCTTTTCCAAAATACACATATCCAGGGATAGAACTTTAATATAATTCAAGTTTTTGTACTGCATACTTCCAGCAGGAGTTAAATACATCTCTAAACACACCCAGATTGCATATGATTTCCACTCAGTGATGGAGACTAAGGGGAGTAATGACCTCTTCCTGCCGTTTACCCTGACTTCATTCTCAGATCCCTACCTCATTGTTGGCAAGGCATCCCTATTCACCCATAGCTTTGAAATGTATACACAGTTCAAAAGTGACATCTTAGGTTAACAGGCGTGTTCAGATCTTCATTTTCATTATCTGTTACATAATCCATTATAATTACCATTTTCTTTCAACGTTCAATAAACACACTGTTCACAGTATGGCTTTGTTTTCGTGTGATATCGATATGATATCGATATCGATAGTTGAAGTTCCCGGATAGTGAGCAATACGAAAACAATATTGGTCATTAATTCGGGTTCTGCGCTAAATATATTGAATACACTGATTTATTGTATCACTTGGAAGCCTCATATAGATAATAATTATATATAATGGAATTTACTTTTCGTTATTTATATATAACCGTAATTTTTATTATTTATAAATAATACAAATGTGAATTATAATTATTTATAAATCATGAAAATGAATGGAAAATTATTTATAAAAATTAGTTGTTTTTCATTGCATTATATGTAAATAATGTTATTTATTTGCTAATAATGATTATATAACATATTATTTTCTAAATAATATTTTTACAAACGGCACCTCATATTTTTTTGATAGAGTCACTGTGAAAAGGGTATTACTATTAGTGGCCGTTTCATCGGATGCGTCCGGACGCATCTGATGAAAATCAGGCCACTATGAAAGTTGAGTTGTTTTTCGATGAAAGTTGATGTAGAAAATATTGATTACACAAAGTGGTCATAAATGTGTTCACTACATTACATGTATTATGATTTCATGTATTTGGCTCAAGATTCATTTGAAAGGCACATTTATGTTCTGTCAAATATGAAACTTTAGGAAAGGTTACAGAAGTAAAGCTTTATACCCCTTTCATAGTGGCCTGATTTTCAACAAACAGACAAGGAAATTTGGGAAGATTTGTTCCTAACAAAGTCGAACAAACCAACGTTGTTGTTGTTAGAAAATCATGGCTGCAAAGAATCTTGGGAAAATTACGGTGTCCTTGAAGTTGAAGACAAATATAAGGTGTTTTTAAATTCATTAAAAATGAAACCGTTTCAAAGAAACAACCTTCATTATCATTAGGCCTATCATTATTATTATTATTATTATTAATATTATAATTACTATCATCATTATAAATTATTTGGCAAAGAACAAATCAAGAAACAGTGAATACAAAATGACAGTAAGATTTGAAGTCGGTCATTCACATGAACGCATATAACACTAGGAATCCGGTCCGCCTCCATCTATTGCGCTTTGAGGAGAAACAGACATACCGATGGGCGTCATTGTTGCATTTTTGTTTCGGGTCATTGATTTTCACAGCCGTTTCTTCTCTCTACGTTCGCTAACTGAGCGGTAAGCAGTTCATTTCATCGCGTGTCTGCTGTGACCGAATTTAATAGAGGTGGATCGTATCTTCGTCTGTAAAACGGTTTTATGAGGACACTTTTTATAATTTAAGTGACTGATTTGTAATATCGACAGTATTTCAAATTTTCACCACGTTTTATCATTGTGATCAACTACCAAATGTAAACAATTCGACGACAGTGATAGACCAACACGTTAACGCAGTTAAATATGTAGACTGGATCTCTCTGAAAATACAAGCGTCAATAATTAGCCAGCATACTAATGGACCCTACTCTTTTTATCAGTGGAATTAACCAGTTAACACGATGCCTTATTGGAAGACACGGCTTATTATTTATGTGTTCTGCATTGCTGCTACTATTACCACCTACCATAACGTCTCTACGTCTTATCGACTAGAAAAAGTCACCAAAGGAAAATTACCACCAAGAGCTGGTTTTTCAAATGTGACAAACAGAATTGTCAACGCTGTTGGATATAATGTCACGGCACAAATATCACCCGAACAAAAACCAAATCCGGCTCCATTGCGCGGATGGTTGGAAAATGTACACTGGGAACCAGGAGATGAGCTGGATATATATGACTTTTTAATCAATCCTATCGATAAGTGCAATGCTGGAATAGATATTATCACATTACTTGTCTTAATCAAATCAGCACCAGGTAATACTGAACGCAGGGATGCCGCCAGACAGACGTTCATCAGTGGGGCCGCAAAATATAATGTGTCCACGAGGTTGCTTTTTATCGTGGGAGATTCCGAAGCACAAGACGAGAGGGAAAACATTCAGGAAGAGGCCCAAAGACATAGGGATATCTTAAAAGTGGGCTTCCACGATAGTTATTACAATCTTACTGTCAAACTCGTCATGGGGTTTAAATGGGCCTTACAATTTTGCACCAACAGTGAATTCTTGATGTCAATGGATGACGATGTCATGGTTGATATCGTGACCCTTGTCAACGACCTCGACGCTTTACCTCCGAATGATCACTCTCAATTCATGATGGGAACTAAGGGAGAGGGGTTCATGCCACATCGTAACGTAAAGAGTCCATGGTACGTACCAGAGGACTTCTACCCAGGTAAGACGTACCCTCCATTTCCATTCGGGCATGGGTATGTTATGTCACATCACGTAGTCGAAAAACTGTATCTGATATCCAGAGAAACCCCAGCGAGGATACCGTTTGACGATGTTTATTGCGGTATACTCTTGGACAAGTTAGGCATCAAAATCGTTCACCGACCTAGATGGTTTAAAGACCGCCACCCGCAAAAGAGAGAGCAGGATTATTTAAAGATTGAGCTATCAACGCAGCAAATGGAGAGAGCTTGGAAAAGGATTGAAGGAGACTTTGAAAAATAGAGCTCTCGGTCCCGTCTTATACAGAGTTGCGATTGATCCGAATCAGTCGCAAGTTTGCAGTCTCCTATCTCTTATGTACATAGCTGCGATGGATATCAATCGCAAATATGTTGCGATTAATCGCAACTGTTTATAAGACGGGGCCCTGGTCTGCAATATTATTGGGCTGATACCTTTATGAAACTGATATCGGAAAAAATGATTATATGGGCCATTCTTTGTTGGGTGAAACAAATTTGATAAAAATTAAGTTCATTCTTGCAATTTTGTAATAGTATATTCTTGAAGAGTAATGCCTAAACTTACATGGAGCAAAATTTTTGAAAATTTAAGTTCCAATTATGCTAATATATATGGTAAAATAAATATGAAAATTAATATATTGGCATTAAATTAAAGTTAAAAAAAAACACACACACGCACACTTTTTCCACCACCTGAATGAGCTTTGATAGTTGTCACCACTATGTTATGAAATCATACCCTTCCTCGGTCCCTTTGCAAGTCATTCAGTTGAAGGAAAAAGAAAAATTGAGTAAGCACTATGTAATAATTAATATGCATAATTGAGTAAGAATAATAAGTCTCATGCTTTGTTACGGACAGCTTTAAGTATGTCTGTAGTTGTTGCTGTAATTCTAATTTTATACACGTGACCTCAAAACATGAAAACTGTATGCTATTTGAAAAATTATTTGGATAATGATGATTTTTATCACTGTCCGATATTAACTTTTATGCGTCTTACATCTCACCAAATATAATTTCAAATAATATATGCTTCAATGATTCTCGTTCTTGAGGAATTGCCCGACTTAAAGCCCAAGTCCACTCCGATTTTCAAAAATTATAACATGTTGTAAATAAATCAAAGGTTAAAACTGCCAAATATCACGGGCGTACTTCAATCAGGTGATTTTTAAGAGCGATTTTTGTTTCGGGTATTTCGAGCAAAACATTTATATTGCTGTACGGATGTGACGTATGCTCCTCGCAACGATAGTGCCAGCGGTATACATTCTGACAATACGCTATTTTCGTAATGTAACCAAATTTAATGCATACGTCTTTGTGAAGTGCCTCTATACAAACTATTTCATTCACCTGATAAGAATAGTAGTGTTTCATTATTCTTATCAGGTGAATGAAATAGTTTGTATCGAGGCACTTCACAAAGACGTATGCATTAAATTTGGTTACATTACGAATCTGTGTTGTGAGGACCCTACGTCACAACCGACTCGCTCATTAACTTGTTTTTTGCTTATTAAAAAAAATTATTAAAAATAAATCTGAGCACCATTTTCCAAAACCAAGTTATATTTGGGCTTTTTAGATTTTTGTCTATCTAATCAGCTCAACTTTTCAGTGGAGTGGACTTGTACTTTAATTGCTCACACACGTGACCTGAGTACGCCGGGTGTTCATGTGAATAACCTGGCAAGTCATGAAGACACTCTTTTTGGTCGTAATATTGAGTTTCTTGACCTACCAATTCTGCTTTCATTCTTGAACATTTCAACTAGAAGTACGGAGACAACCTATCACTGCTGGAGTGCAAGAAAGTAAATGAACCTTCTACCATTTAAAACAGTGTAAATGAGCTTGAAGAGTGAACAGAATAGAAAAAACATGAAAGTTAACTCGATGAAATGTAATAAATATCTACTCCATGCGTTCAGAGATTGTGACACCCACAATACGCATTTATAATGATGAATTGAGTGAAGTCACAATTGTGAAATTACTCGGAGTGCTAGTTCAGAATGATGTAAGGTGGTCAGGTCATGTAAATGAAACTGTCAAGCGAACAAAATATACAAGGCTGCACATGGTCCGAATTTTGAAAGGATTTCAACTTCCAACAAATGATATGAAATCTGCTCTTATGCACGGCCCGTTGTAGTATACTTTGCCCCTGTTTAGCATCCCGGGCTAATAGAATGTATTAAAAAAAAACAGGTCGAAAGATTCCAAAAACAAATGTGCCGTCTTGTGCTTGGACCGCAGTAACATCCCTACAAACATGCACTCGAACTACTGGGTCTGTCTAGTCTTCAAGAAAGACATGAAAAGTTGACATTTAAGAAAAAAGTAAAAATAAATACCTAGAAAATATAAAAAATAATATGTAGCCTGAAAGTTCAACTGTAACATATATTATAAGTTTCTTATATTTTCTGAGAATAGACCCATCAATACAACTGAAATTAAATATAGCTAGGGGTGGGAAGGGTGGGAAGGGTGGGTGGTGTAGTTTCTTGGAGTATACTGTTGTTATGATGATAATCATTAATGTTAACGCACTCTGTTTCATTTTGTTCATATTATTATTACTATTATTATTAATTAATCAATTTATTGTAGCTATAATGGGACCCTGAGGAAGAACAGATAAACTTTGTCGGTTGATCTGAAGCGGGTAATCCCTCGATCGTCATTTTAAATTTGATATTTTTTTTCTTTCTAGAATAGTCCATGTAAAATATTTTAGTCTTTTGTTTCTTTTTGTGTTATGATGTTTGTATTTCATATTTTATGATCGTAAATAAAAACAACCAACCAACCAATATTGAGTCTTGGTACAGACTAAGTTACACTAGAGTTACGACCTGTCGGAGACTCCCGACAACCACTGGTCGGGATTTAGCTATCAGAGGTCGCTAAGAGGTTTTTTGACAGATTTAAAAAGGTTATGAGTGGTCGGTGATTGGTCTCCGGAGCGTTTTGGTTGGCTAGAGGTTTAACACTGCTGCATCGAAAACCTTATAGCTGACGAAATTAGTTGTGGCAAGGTTTTTTTTCTTTCTAATAATTTCAGCTGACCGTTTGATTATAATGAGAGAAAATTTGAAGCCACATTAATGTTTAAAAAAATGGCTGTTGCAATTGAAACTGAATATAAAAGAAGTTGACATTTGTGAACCAAAAAAGAAATTGAACTAATCAAGACAGAATATAAAACAAGCCGAATATGAGCCATATCAAATAATATGTTATCTAGCCCCCTCAGCTATCATAATCTGCTCATTTAGTCATAAAGTTGGTGGTGGATGTGACCACCATGGTCGTTACCAGGGTCAATAATCGGTTACACATCAAGAATAAAATGAATTTGATGAATACCAAAATAATATATATTTGTAATTGAACAACATAAAGAGAAATGCAAGCATCTAAATCAAAGGTATTTGGGCTCCCAGTTTGATTGCAATGTAATATGATCCATTTGAGGTCACGATTAGTTAGATAAAAATGTTGTTAGAATTGAAAAGGTATATATAAGAATTTAAAATTTATGAAAAAAATGCTCTAGCTATCAATTTACAAACCGTTTTAAGTTTTCTTATGTATTTCAGTATACCACACGGTTTCACTCACATCCTACTATACATATATTTGGTTATTTATGATTCATTGTCAGAAAGATACTAAATGTCTTATTGTACTTCATATTTTATTATTGTTATCAAAAACTGTGTACGTACATGAATGCAGAAGAAAATAAAATAAAATCAAATCAAATGTATAGTATACTGCTAACAGTGGTGGATAAATGATCTTTTTTTTTGCTTGTAGTCACAGAATTTACGGATTTTTGTCCCCTTTTACATGTTGTATGATAAGGCCTAGTATCAATTGTGACTATGAAAATAAGAAAAGACGTAACAGATTATTAGTTACTATAATGGTAAGTTCGTAGCAGTAGAATAGAAAATTCAGTTGCAGATACTGTCAAAACTAAAATAAACGTATAGAGGTCAAACAGAGGAAAATAGAATATAAATTCTCGGTATATCATAATCATAATTATATCCTAAGAATAATGAGAATAATAATAAAAATATCAATGATAATCATTACAATAATAACAATAATAACATAAACAAAAACAATAATAGTAATTATAATAATGATAATAATAATGATTATACTGTTGATACTACTACTACTACTACTAGGAAAACAAAGAAGAAGGAGGGTAAGAAGAAGAGGAAGAAGAAGAAGAAGAAGAAGGGGAGAGAACAAGCACCATTTCAACGATAATAGTGATTTTTTTTCACTATGATCGAGGCATACACATGCACATTACATACTTCGTGGTACGATTGAAGTACTAGAGGGAAAAGGAAGTCAATGACGAAGAGAGAGAGAGAGAGAGTATGGTCTGGGTTTAAATTCAGTTTTCTTTACACTATTGAACCTGGTACTGATGATCATTTTTAATATCTGACATGTGATTGCCATGTACCGCTCCATAAAAAACAGTACCACAGTGCCGTTCATTGTCGTCAAAATATTCAAATAGAAATGTAGAGACGATGAACAAATAAGAATAATAATCCAACGTCGGTTATGGTGAGATATTGTTCACTTCAGTGCCTCTCTACTAAATCATCCGAACAATGGAATCAGCCAAGTGGAATCAACTGTAAAACGGAGTATTGTGATTCCTGAAAGAGTGAGAGCAGCCATGGCGAACAAATGCTGAAATTCAAAAACTACCGAGAAATAATTATAAATTCAATAATAGCGACTGATCGAACCAACTGCTATGAATACAGAGTATTATTATCATCATTACATCGTGTTTTTCATGTGGCATTCCCAACCTAGATTTCACTGAAATTTTGTTGCACAGTATACGTCTGCAGATATAAAATATCCTAAGTACTGTACAGGTTCTGTTGACCAACTAAGATCAATTTCGGAGAGTGACCACCTTTTCTTGTCATCTCCAATCCAAAAGAGAACAGTTTTCTCTTTATTTAATTTCAGGCCTGCAATTTTTCCAAATAAGTCTAACTCATCTATATAAGGTGTCATCAGCATATTGTAATAGTTTAAGCGTTTTGTTGCAACCTTTAAAATCAAATTTCTGAACGGTATAATTTTTTCTTACTCTATTAGCAATGAATTAAGCTGCCAAAATGAACAATAATGCTGAGAGGGGACATCCTTGTCGTATCCCTCTCGGCTCTCTTCACTGGGAACGTTTCTGATATCCATCCATCTACAATGATTAAACTTGAAAGGTTCGTGTAAAGAACCTCAACCCACTTTCGAAAAGACGGACCAAAGTTCAATTTTTCTAAACAGTTATTTACAAAAAGTATATCAATAACATCAAATGCTTTAGCGAAATATACCATCATAATTGCTCCAGTTACATTTTTCTTCAACATGATAATATATGCAATAATGTCTTTTTGTTATTCGAACATTGTGAGCCGCTAAACGTCCTTTAACATACCCAGTTTGGTTCGGGTCAATAATCTGTTTAATACCTTTTTGTAACCTACGTGCTAAAACAGCTGCTATGATTTTGTAATCACAGTCTAGGGGTGTTGTAGGCCTCCAGTTTTCAGGCTTAAACGATCTCCTTTTTTATTGTAATAATGTAATGAGTCAATTCTTTTGAGTACTTGACACTGTTTCGTTTGCATAACACTCATTCAAGGCATCCACAAGAATGTGATTTAGGTCGACCCAAAACACCTGATACAATTTTACTGGGATTCCATCGGAACCAGGAGCTTTATTTTTCTGCATAGGGAAAATTGCATGTTTACATTCTTCAACTGTCAACAGACCTTCACATGAATTTTTATTATCGTTATTTAGAAATGGTATATGTTGTGAGTGCACATAATTCTTAATAAACTCACAATTTAGGTTTTCATTTGTATATTACGCACTGTAAATTTATAAATGGGTAATTCCCTTTCGATAAGCTTTCCTCTTTTCCAAGCGAAGGAAATACGTTGTACTTCTTTCCCTTCTTCCGTCCATTTCACTCTAGCCCTTTATACGCCTGCACCTTTGGATTTAAATTGATAAATTGTTTCAAATTCTTCTTTTAATGATATATAGTTGTTTTTTTTCAGTGTCATTCTTATTTCCATCAATCTGCTTTTCGAGAGTCTCTAATTTTTTCTGTAATATTTCTTTCTCTTCTTCTCCTTAACCATTTTCCTTCTACAAAATTTCTGTGTTAACTCACGTATCTTTATTTTCAACAATTCCCACATTTCAGAGGGAGAATGGTCTTTTTCTTGAACCATGTTTATAATATTACGAACGCTATTTCGATATTTCTCATCACTCAAAATACCAATGTTTTTTTTTTTACAGTATCCTGGACCAGTCTTATTTTCTTTTATTCTAATTTTGAGGATATTTCATTATGGTCGGCACGTATTGCCGGTCTAATACCTGCTTTGATCACCTTAAAGCCCAAGTCCACTCCAAAAATAAGTTACTTTCAATAGAACCAGAAAAATCGGACAAACCAATCAAAAAAAGTTTGAGCAAAATCGGATAACTAATAAAAAAAGTTATTAATTTTTAATGACATGAAAAACTTTGAAAATCACTACACAAATTGGCAACTCACTCATGAGTCTGTGACGTATGGTCCTCACTATCCACTAATTATTTTCTTTATATTAATAATATAAAGTTCCTATTTTCACCCTAAGAATCTTATTTCTTCACACCAGCACCCAAGTTAGATTGTTAGTAATATGTTTTTGTGTGGATGCACAAATAAAGAGTAATTTTTGTCCAGTTAAATCATGAAAAATTGAATTTTGATAAACTATTTATATAAAAATCAATAATTATGAAATACAATATTCAGAAAATAGTATCAATTCTTCAAAATTCATAAAAGTTTTTGGGAAATGTCATGCACGCAATATGATACAAATCATATAACCTGGGCAAAGGCATGGGAAATCAAGTTTTGGGGATAAAAGGGAAATTGGGATTAAACTATATAAAGCAATTGATAAGTTGTGAGGACATGACGTCACAAACTGATAACCATCTTGGCAATTTGTGTTGTGATTCTCATTGTTCCATAGTTTTACATACTTTTTCAAAAATTCATAACTTTCTTATTAGTTATCCGATTTTGCTCAAACCTTTTTTGATTGGTTTGTCTGATTTTTCTGCTTATTAAGTAAGTTTTTTGGAGTGGACTTGGGCTTTAACTTGAACGCTCTTGTTTACAAGCCAATAGTGTAGTATTGATGCTATTTATAGAGAAGTACTTCTCCAAATGTCACACAGAGAATATCGCTTGAACAATTTACAAAAAATTCGAGGCTTTTTACAAAATTTACTTCTGGTACTTTTAACATCATAATGCACATTTACTACCCAGTTCCAATCTCCACCTAATATCAAATTAGAATCATCTACATAGTTTCTAATAAGATTGTGTTGTAAATTCTTAAAACAATATTTCCCGAATTTCTTTCTGTGTGGGTGCATACACATTGACAAGAGTATAAATCATGGTATCAATATTTCTTTTAGAAGCAACATTCTACCAATTTCTTTTGCTTTACATGATTAGTATCTACATCAAATTTCTGATAAAAAGGATGGCAACTCCCGACGAATGATAAGACCCATGAGACAAATAACATGGTCCGCGCCATTCTTTCCTAACAGTTTTTCTAATGTCCAATAAGTTTCTTGGATGACATTTAAACCATTGAAATACTTTGAATTAAATTCTTTTGTCTTTGCTTCTAAGCCCGCGGGCATTTAAACTAATAAAGTGACAGGCTGAATAACGGAATAGGCTGATAGAAGGTTACACAACACTCTAAGCATAAAACGACGGAAGACATGGCATTAATTTCTTCTTCGAATTTTGTTATCGTACAAGTTTCCTTTTTTGACTGTTAACGCTGCCTGATCTTAGACGATGTCTGACAAGTTTAGGCGACTCTGCTGAGATGTCAGAGTACTGCGAGTTCTTTATGTTGCGTCGAACTTGCACCACTGTGTCGCTGAAAGAAGCTCATGTTTGGTTTCTTCGCTGCTTGAAACTAACGACCAATAACGGGGGTTACAGTGTCTCCAGAACTTCCAATCGAAAAGGATATCTTTTTTGCACGTTTCGGGTGACGGTAACTAGATGACATATTATGATCTCTCGGGGAGTGGAAACAACTGCCTCGTACTTTTTGTCAGCTAAACGTGTATTCTTCGCTCAAGGCCCCAATTCAATTCCCAATTTCCAACGCTAATTTACACAAGGGTTTGTATCTTTCTACAAAATACAATAAACAATTTGCGGAAAATAACCTCGTGTCAAGATTAGCTGAATGTATGCGGGTATTATGTGATGCCCCAAAAGTTGTAAAACGACTTTGAATTAAAGAAAATTGTTTTTTTCTTCCTTTTCTCAAAGTGTGTGTGTTGATGCAGGAAGCAGGGTCGGATCCAGCCGGCGGCGATTTTCAACAACATAAAACAAATAGTATGCATCTAAAAAATTTCAGATGCCTGTTTGATTATGATTACAGTTTGAGTCATTTCAAATAACAAATAAGACCGTTGACATGGAAACGGAATGTTAAAGAAGTTTTTATTTTTTAACCACGCCCCTTCTAAAAAATGAAAATAAATGAACCTATTCAATACAAAGAAACATTAGAATATATATTTTTGTTAAAATGAAATAGGAAAAAGAAGTAGGCCTAAGTAGAGAATACAATCATGATAATAGACAATATGTAATACATTAATGTCTTTAAGTTTATATTAATTTGCATCTGGCTCGAGTTTTGCTTGGGTATTTGCTACTGGAGGATTAACATGGACAAAATGCACTTGTTTACATGATCGCATTATCTCTTATTCAGTCTAGTTCCAATGTTTTCTGACTGTTTTCAAGACAATATCATGTTTGTCGACCATAGTTCTATGTAGCTTGATGTCTGTTGGTATTTTTTAGGGAAAAGCAAACTAAGCAATGATTGTTGAATTTTAGCGGCAATCGTTCGCCATTGCTACTCGTTAATACTGCTATGACCTACAGTAACAAATTGAAATTTCAGGACTCATGACAAATTCGTTTAACAGTTGATTGCGCTTGGTTGAGTCCACTGTTCGCAGGAATTAACGACGAAGTATTATTTTTTTCTTCACCGCCTTTACAATGCTATTTGAATGGGAAAAAATCTAATCATCATCATTATCATTAAGTATTTGGCGTCACCTGTGCCTGGGAGGCGAAAAGCGAACTGAATCACTGTAACCCTCGGGTCTCTAGCTCCTCCCGGTATATATCTGATTGGGGATGTGCAGGTGGACCACTACACCGGGGTTGCCCCCTTATGTTAGGCTTCCTGGGAGAAGTTTCAATTGTTGTTAAGAAATTTCACTTGATTCCACTTGGTTAATTCTATTGTTCGGATTATTTAGCAGAGAGAGAGATAGAAATTGTCATTCGCATGGCTAACGAACTTCCGTTTTAGTATTCTTATTTGTTCATCGTCACTACAATGCTATTTGAACAATATTTGATGACAATAGACGGCACTATGGTACTTTTTTGAATGTATAGCGTCACATGGCAACCACACGGCAATCACACGGCAGATAAATGATCATCAGTACCGGGTCTAATGATTTAAAGAAAACTGAATTTCAACCCGGGCCATATTCTCTCTCTCTCTCCCTCTCTTTCTTTTGTCATTTCCTTCCTTTTCCTTTGCTTATTTTCTTTTTACCACGGAGTATATGTAATGTGTATGTGTATGCTTCAATCATAGAGAATATAATCACTAATATCGCTGAAATGATTCTCCTCCTTCCCCTTTTTGTTCCGCTTCTTCGTCCTACTCACAGTACTAGTAGTAATAGCAGCAGTATCATAATAATCATTACTATCATCATTATTACATTTATTATCATTGGTGTTGTTGCTATAATAATTAATTTCGTAATTATTATCATTATTATTGTTATTATTTTTATTGTTATTATTCTTATAATTATTTTTATGCTTCTTCTCCGTATCATAATTATTTTTTGCAATACGTCATGTGCCCAGGATTTATTAGTGTAATACATCCAAGCTGTTTACCAAAACTGTCAATTCGTTGCTGAAATATTATCAAGAAAAAATAAGAAAAATTAGAATACATATTTTAAATTGAAATAAAATATAAAGAAGAAATAAATAGAGAATACAATCATGACAATAGACAATATGTCATAAATTATTGTCTTTAAGCTTTAGGTCATCTGGCTCTAGTTTTGCTTGGTTATTTGGTACTGGATGATTAACATGGACAAAATGCACTTGTTTACATGTTCGCATTATCTCTTATTCATTCTAGCTCCAATGTTTAGACTGTTTTCAAGACAATATCATGTTCGTCGAGCAAAGTTCTTTGTAGCTTGATGTATCATGGTAATTTTTATGGAAAAGCAAACTAAGCAACAATTTCTGTATTTTAGCGACAATCGTTCGCCAATGCTGTTCTTCAAAGGATAGTTGAGTTTTGGTTGCAGAGGGCGCTACACAAAATATTTGTGTGTGTGAGATAATGAAAAATTGAGTGTCAAAATTGAAAGAACATACAATTCAAATGACAAAAACATCTTTTTTTGATCAAAATCGGCTCAGAGACGGCTGAAATATCCATAAATATAGGCATTTCTAATATTTGTGGGGCACCGCAAATATTCTATAATTTTAAACCAGCCGTTGAAAAAACAAAATAGCGCTTTATACGTTTTATTCCAGCCAATGCCAATAATGGCTTTTCGTTGACTTTTCGTGTTGGTTATAAGCACAACCAGCCGGCCCGTGTATTGTTTAATTAATTAATTAATTAATTAACGGTCACCGTATTTTTTTAAAGTAACTAACCCAAAAATTATTATGGTCTATAAGTCGATAAGACACCATGGCCCAGATGTTTGGAATGCTTTACCTGACAATATTTAACACTCTGCATCTCTTTGTTCTTTCAAAGCCTCACTGAAAAAAATTTAATATCCAAATATTCATTCGATCTTAATTGTTTGTTTATATAAATTAATTTTAGATGACCAGTCCATGAACAATACGAATCGAACACCCACTTGCACACACTTGCAATTTTTCACTTTCTTTCCACTTTTTATTTAGATACTTTCTGAAAGAAATCTTTATACGTGATACTCTATTCTCCCACATACTCCTATAACAGCGTTATGTATCCCCCCTTCCCGGCTGATATCGACTCGAGCATTCATGCCTATGATATAGTTGGCCTCTGCATTTATCTTGATTCTTTGATTATATATATATATATATATATATGCATTTTGTGTGTGTGTATTTCAGTTGTCACTCTTTATGTGAATCAATTATATTATATACTATTATTGTTATATGAATGTTTTGTATTTGATTTATCAATAAATGCAGAAACATCTGCAAAAAAGTGGAGGTGATTTGGGTTGATCGTATTTTATCTAAATGTCACACATTTTGGGGTCTAAAATCAACTTCATATCAATTTTAGGTTCTAAAAGGGCACTAGAAATGTCATAAATAAGAATAAGAGCAATAACCATGTACTTTGAAGGCATTTGCGGTCTTAACAAAGAACTCAACTATCCCTTAAATACTACTATGACGTGCATTAACAACTTTAAATTTCAGGACTCGTGATAAATTCTTTTAACAGTTGATTCCATTTGGTTGATTCTATTTTTCGGATTATTTAGCAGAAAGAGAGATAGAAATTGTCATTCTCATGGCTTACGAACTTGCGTTAGTATTCTTATTTGTTCACCGTCACTACATTGCTACTTGAACAATATTTGATGATAATAGACGGCACTCTGGTACTTTTTTATGTAGCGTCATAAGGTAATCACATGGCAGATAAATGATCATCAGTACCGGGTCAAATAATTTAAAGAAAACTGAATTTCAACCCGGGCCATATTCTCTCTCTCTCTCTCTCTTTCTCTCTCTTTCTCTCTCTTTGTCATTGCCTTGCTTCCTTCCTTATTACCACGGAGTATTATAATGTGCATGTGTATGCCTCGATCATAGCGAAAATAATTAGTGATATCGCTGATATGATTCTTCTCCTTCCCTTCTTCTTCTTCTTTTTCCTAGTAGAAGTTTGCATAATTTTAAATGATTAATTTCTGTTTTCTATGACCCTCGGGTATTATAATCTGACTGGATGCTATAAGGTAGGTGATGGACGTGAGCGATGGGCCGTTATAATGAAAACGAATCAAGAAATATTGGAAATTTAGGGAATATTACGATTTATTAACAACATGACACAAATAGTAAGCATCTAATATATTCAGACTGATGTTTGTTTAAAATTTGAGTCAATTCAAGTACGAAATTATTTTTAAATATTTTTGCATTAGCTCAAAATGCTGTCAAAGGCAACACAAACTCGTGTCTTGGCTTGTCTGCTATTGGGTTCCCGCACTGTATGTGAAGGGGGTATCGCGGGGAAAGTAGTGTATTGTACCTGAGAAGCCCCGATTGTTGTACACCCATTGCAAGTTTTAATGATTCCCATTCCTGTATGTCTTCAAACGGATAGAGGGAGCTCTTAGATTTCATCCTATAAGCTGAAGAGGTTAATGAGTTCTGAGTGTAATATTATTAAATATTTATATATTACAAAAATAATATAAAATTTCAGATCTTTACATTCACGGTTTTAATTATATTCCAATCACATTTCTTTGATTATGATTAATAGGTACATTGTAGATACATTTATAAGCTGATGATTTATCCGGAAACCGACTTTAGGCCTATGATAAAACATTCTCTGTAAAGGAAAATTTGTAATTTACTCTGAAATTTCTAACCGCTTTCCTTTTGTCGTCTTACTTTTATCATCATTCTTCTTCTCCATGTCTTCGCAGTTCCATCTGTTTCATTCTTCTCATAGCACTCCCTCTATATATATATATATATATGTCATGTCAGAGTTTAGAATTCTCGCACTTAAATAATATATATATATATATATATATATATACATATATATATATATATACATATATATATATATATATATATATATATATATATCTGTCTTCTGCATTCTTCCTCCTTCTTTTTTTCTAACTTAACACTCTCTCTTGGAATTGTTCTCTCCCTGACACTTTCTCTCTCTTTCAGTATCGTTTAATTATTTTCTATGATAAATCCTCATAATATTGTGGTTGACTGTGTTGAATTACATTATCGAGTAGCATTATGAATAGGCATTCTATTTGCAGTTTATTATGGTTCGAAATAAAAAAATCTTCAGTATTTACTTATCATAAAATCATTTAATCAGCCTCAATTTCTATTTAAAATATGAATATTCCTCACTTAACAATAATCACAAAAATAATAATGACGAATCTATTCTATTTGTATCATCAATTTGTTTGCAAGTATGGAATATGTAATTATAAGTTGTGTTCTATTTTACTGTGTATTATTTGTAATTGTCTATATCTAAGTTTTGTTGAAATTTTTTTAAAACTGAGCTTGTAAAACTTGCAATGAAATTTAGCTCTCGGGCTACCATTTTGCAGTTCTAATAAAACCATTCTACTACAAAAGGGAAAGTTCAAAATGATTTGTAAATTCCTAAAAACCACCTTTTATTTTAATTTGCCTCTGTGATCAATCGCCTCTTCTTTATAGGATGAAAAAGGGCAGGCGCGCCGGAAGCAGTTTGGGAAGGGGGATAAACATTCCAGGGGGCTCACCTTTCGGGGGTAGTGGCGTAATGAGCAAAAGGTCAAGGCGGAGCGGAAGCTTAGGGGTTTTAGGCATTAAACTACGGTCAGATAAGCATATTTAGATACCTTATTTGTGACATTGGCAGGTCACTAATTGGCGTGGGGTCTAGGGGGCAGAGCCCCATGAAGCTCAGCGGTTTTAGGCATTTCATTATGGTCAGATGAGCATTCAGGGGCCCGTCTTAGGGCCCCTGGTGGGGTCCAGGGGGCAGAGCCATCGGAAGCTCAGGGGTTTTAGGTATTTAATTACGGTCAGATGAGCGTCCAGGGGCCCGCCTTAGGGCACTCGGTGGGGTCCAGGGGGCGGAGCTATCGTAAGCTCAGGGGTTTTAGGCATTTAATTACGGTCGGATTCGCATATTTTGATACCTCATTTGTGAAACTGGCAGGTCACGCATTTTTCTTTCTCTTTCTTTCCTTTTCTCTTTAAAATACTTTTTCAAAAAAGTTAGGGGGGCTCGAGCCCCCGATCCGTGCAGGTTCTGGCATGAAGGCTTCTCAATAAGCATATTTTTTGTCTGTCTATTTGGGAATTAGTAATTTTTAAGCTAACGCATAAAAGTATAATTTACAAACAAAATTGAGAAAAATCCTCGAAAATCATGTCATTTCAGCAACATTTGTAATTCACTGGCAGGGGCGGCGATCCCGGGGACGGGGTTGCCCCCTGAAAATTCGAAAAAGTGCACACAAAAAAAGTAAAGCAAATAATGACTAAAGACTGCAAGCCACTTTTAGGCTCTGGAGGGCCCAAGAGTGCAGCGTTTAGACAAATTAAAATGCAAAATCTTCTCGCTCTCGAGCTACGCTCCTTCGCATAATATCCTTCAAATTGTACAAGTAAATATTGTAGAAAAGTGAAGTGTGAAAAAGTACTGTGCTTGTGTTTTATATTATAGTTTTGCTAAGGAATGTAATGTTTTGATATAACAAAACTTCAAAAACCTGTGAGGGGGTAGTCACTTCTGTCACATTCACCCCTCTCGTTCACTATGATCCCTCACTGGCGTACTGATGGGGCTTGGGGGCTTGGTTTATTTCTAATTGGATACCAGGGATTCACAGATGTTGCTGAAATGGCATGATTTTCCTGAGCTTCCGGGGCTCTGCCCTGGACCCCACCAAGGGCCCTAAGGCGGGCCCCTGGTTGCTCATCTGATTGTTAAATGTCTAAAACCCCTGAGCTTCCGGGGCTCCGCCCCTGGACCCCACAAGGGCCCTAAAGCAGGCCCCTGGATGCGATCATCTGACCATTATTAAATGCCTAAAACCCCTGAGCTTCTGAGGATCCCACTCCAATTAGTGACCTGCATGCCAGTGTCACAAATAAGGTATCAAAATATGCTCATCTGACCGTAGTTAAATGCCTAAAACCCTGTTAGCTTCCGGGGCTCCGCCCTGGACCCCATCAGGGGCCCTTAGGCGGGCCCCTGGATGCTCATTTGACCATAACTAAATGCCTAAAAAAAACCCTGAGCTTTATGGGCTCCGCCCCTTGACCCCCGCCGGGGCTTTGCCCCTGGACCCACGCCAATTTACGATCCACTTGCCTCGCTCACTTTGCTCTACTTGATCGTGAATACTTTAGCCCCCACTTTGAAAAAACGTTCCGCGGGGCCTGCATGTAACATATATTAACAGTGGTGGTGATGCGGATTTTTCTCCCCTCCCCAAGCGTTTTTGCTCATTACGCCACTGCTCCTCGTCCTCGAATTTCGTCTCCCCGGTCATGAAAAGAAATCGCCGCCCCTATTCACTGGTATCGCATTAGAAATAAACCACGTTTGAATTTTATTTGGAGGGCAACCGCCCCCTATCTTTACGCTAGTGTTCAGGGCTCAAGCCTTCTCATGCACCCCTATAATAAAAAAAACACAAGCTTTCACATCCTCTCACAATATTTCCATGATATGCGCGTATCAGTATTATAAATCCTCCATTGATATAGGGGCATGCAGAATGTTTTGGAAATTTATTTCCTGTTTACTCTCCTTTTCTTTGAATGGAATATACTTTTTATGTGATTTAATTCATTTATTTTTTTCTTTTCTTTTTGGTTACAAAATACAAACCATTTTTACCCCTTTACTGCTGATTTTTTTTCGGGGGCAAAATGCGTTTGCTCCTCCCCACACTTTTTCTTTTTTTTGGGGGGACCGCACACCCCACTTCCGGCGCCTGCGTTAAAGGGTATAGTGAGACATATGCATAAGTGAGGTAGGTCCTAGAACTGATCGGCAAGAACACAAATTTTCAGGCCCATTTACAACTTTTACACCCTTAGCTCGGCCAGCAATATTTCAGGGATTTAGATATATCACATCCGAAAATAAACGATTATTATGAGCAAACTATGAATTCTGTAAAGACATTTCTTGCTTTCCATGAGAAGAGGTAATATGCTTTCAAATGATATTTTCGTTGCATTAATCAATATTCGCTTCACCGAGCAAAATTGTTTTTGAAAATGGCATATCAAATCCATTGGTGCTAAGTTTTTGGTAACATCGTGAAAACGTTAGTATTTTGTATATGCGAATATGACGTAAATGTTAAAATTACCAAAATGTAAGCCTTCAGGGATGATTATGCGCGATTCCCATTGTGTTATGATGTGCATTTAAACAAAATAGTTTCCCATTTCCGAGGTAACAGGGGTGTACATCCTCAGATATTTCGTGATTAAAAAAGGGTGCCCGTCCTGAGAAGAAAAAAATGGCACACTCTGATGGATTATGTTCTGATGTCTTATGTGCCCATTATTTCATCTTATCAAAATGTATGTACGTTGCCCCTTAATTTGATTCTTGCATGTGGAAACAACGCTCGACTGCCCGCTTTGCTCTTGTAAAAAGCTGCAGTTCTACTAAAAAGGCAAGAGGCACTGTTCATAACAATTGCAGGCCAATTTAACAACATAATACACCTTTTTACCCCCACTATCGACAACATCTCCAGTACCCATTTATGTTATGGTGCCAGGTTAAAGTGTCAAGAGTTTCAAAAAAGCAAGAGGTAAAAAAAACCAGATGTTAAAATGCCAATAGTAAAAATGTCAGATAAAAATGTCAGAGGTACAAAATGAACTCGTAATCAAGAAACTTTTTTTATTATTTATAAATGTAGTATTTTAGAGTTCGTTGGGATCAATATTGATTATGAATGAATATAATTTTGTATTCCTCAGC